>NW_019379822.1:119526-164565 GCF_000648655.2 Copidosoma floridanum
TTCATTTTAAATAGTTACTTTTAATATTATTGAATAATCGTCTGTTTCCTGTTAGTACCTGAATAACGGCTTAACCGATTCATTCTTTTTTTAAAACGAAAAAAATGGATGAACTCAATCTCTAAATACATCTGTTCATGAGTTTGTAAAGAAAGCATTTTAAAGAATAGACATAAATTGTAATTTAAAATAACTGTATATCACTCACTGTCAGTGTTTTCATATTGATTTTTTCTATTAGCTGCTGCATGCATTTGTACTCACTTTTTTGAATAAATTCTATACTGATGTACAAAAATTTTTGTTGCTATTTATTGGCTTGGTTACTACCATTAAACCAAAAATAAAAGTCTCTTAAAGTAAAATTAAATAGTTATTGGTGAAATGAGCTTTAAATTAAGTATTATTATTGGATGTTTTTAATTATAAATGAAGTGTTGCATGATCTATTAAAGTTGAAAATTGAAATTCTATTACAACTTTATTTGTTTATTCAAGTTTTTTTTAAAGACCGCGAAAAGCAGTAGTAAAAAAAATAACTTTAGATAATTTTAGTGATTCTAAAAATCATTAATAAGCAAGTAGCGATCAAAATTTCCTCCAATTCATAAATTAAAAACAATAGAGTAATGTGTTTGGACTGATTAATGTATAAAGGTCACCATTACAGTTTCATGAAGTAATAACGAATATTAGTTTCAAGCCAACGGATATCTACATGAAACGCTTATTTAAACATAGTAGATAATTGATTACTCGAAATAAAATTCACATTTTTTTTCTTCAATTTTATCAGTAAAGTGCTTTAAATAATTCATTCCTTCTAAACTATATTTATTTTAAAAAAAAATGCAAGACTGTCATTAAGAAAATGCGGTAAAAATGTCTTCCTTCAGAATAAGTAACCGAATTTTCCTAAAGATTCTTTTATTTGTCTTCAATATATTTGGACTTTCAACTGTTTCCATCAAAATTGATCGGAAAATTGGAAAGAACAAACTTCAAGAAGACATACGTTTCGTTGATTCGTACGTTGCTCGCATCTATAATTTATTGATAATAGTAATCATCTGTGCTGGAAATTTATACGTAGCTTATGAACTGTACACTGAAAGATACGAAAAAGTAATAAATTTATTTTACTTAGCCGACGTTTGTGAGCTCTCGTTCGGCACTATTATTGTGACAGTGATACTAGTACGCCAAAGACTCCACCACAAAGAAGCAATTGATCTGTTGACAAAACTCTACGAATTAAACAAGTTGATTGTGTATCAGTTGAATAATGACCGAAAAACTATCTATGTATCTTTGCGCATTTCATTTCTCTTCGCTTTTTTTACACTCATTGATGTAATTTTATTTGTGACGGGTATACTTTACTATCATAAATTATTGTACTTATTCAGTGGTATAACAAGGAATTTAACAATAGTTCTGTTTCTCATCCAATACACATCGGTACTAATAGTAATTTCTCACTTGGTTGAAAACTTGAACGAAGTGCTTTTTACCTTGACCGAAACAGTTACAGTGGATAATGGAATTAAAATAGGAGTTAGAGGTGGAGTGTTAATAAACGTGAAAAAGCTTTGGCTGTTGTCAACAATACGGGACTTGCATGCTTCTGTTTTGGAAGTTTGCCAAGAAGTAAATGGATTCTTTGAATTTTCGGTTTTGTTCTGCATAGGCACCTTGTTTATTTCTGCAGTTATATACTCATACTTTTTGGTTCATCTCTTCATAGGAAAAATACTTATTTTCACAATTGCAGAATATGTCCACATTTTTTTATACCTTACAGGATTAATTTGCTTTTCTACAGTTCTTTCAAGATATGTGACTAAAATAGTACGAGAGGTACGTTTTTACTAGGCTCCACCAGAGTATGACTAATCATAGGAAAAAATCATAAAACCAAAAAATTGTTTTACCCAGAAAATAAAAAATTTTAGCTTTAAAAATCCTAAAATATATTCTAAAAACCTAATCTGTATATTTTAACTTTTTATCTATTACGTAAAAAATAAGCTCTTACGTTATTTAAATGCACAAGTAATTAATTCCACGTGATTTTGCGTATTTAGTACTGTCATTTTTCTATTTCAACGATGAGAAAATGAAACCATAAATTTGTAGTTTAATGGAAAATGTAGACGAGCTGCGTTTTCTAAGAAATTTAAATTTTCAGCATTTTCGTCTCCAGTCTTGTCCTTACACAGAATATAACACAAAAATTATATAAAATGGTTGAAAAACTTGTGTTCGTTGTATGTGATTATTTTATTTGACATTTACTTGACATTTACAAGATATTGATATAAAACTCATTTTGATATATGACACTAAGCCATAAAAATAGTGTCAAAATAAAATCCTGTATTTTAAGCAACGCTTTTTGCTCTCTTAATCCCTAGATTGGTTGTACCTTATACGTAAGACATAATGTTTTGCATAAATTTATCCACTTGCTTCCATTGAATCAGTTTACTATTATTTTATTCCATTTATTTTTATTCTCATTTTCTATGGAATTTTTTTGATTGTTTCACAACAGATTGATAGAACTGGAAGCATCGTGCATCGATTAACTAGGAACACTTTAAACACTACTATTTTAAAGGAGGTATGTAGATGCACGATCACATCTATTTTTACTGACTGGAAAAAATTTACTTATTTATTTACCGTTCAATTAAAGCTAAAAGAATTTTCGATGTATTTGCTCCATGCAAAAGTTACATTTTCTGCTAGTGGTTTTTTCAACTTGGATGGTTCTTTAATTCAGTCAGTAAGTCAAATCTCATTAATTTATAGTATTACATGGTCTTTATTAGTAATTACCTTATACTAAAATAGATTTTCAGTTCAATCACTACTTACTTGGTAATATTGGTGCAATTTCAATTGAGTTCAACTAAAAATGAATTGAACTGTAATGACACAGCAGAACGTTGAATTATTTTAGAAAATAAAGTATCTAATTAAGTAGTGCAGAAGAAAATTAACGTAACATCCTGCTGTTTAGATGTCACGTCAACTTCACATATCAAATTTTTTGACATTATCTCACTTAATTATACAAGAATAATATAAATGTATAGCAGTAATATCCTTTAAAAAAAAAAAAAAAAAAAAAACTCACTTGTACTCAATTATTTTGCTTTACATAAGAGTTTCGTTTATTTTCAAAATTGTATTTTTTAGGTCTTATACGTACAAAAATCTCGAATTCATAGCTAAACATAAATATTGTATTAATAAAATTTGATTAAGAATTAAATTATCATATGCTACCAGAAACATTTTGGCCTCCCATTTTATTATACCATATAAATAGAGTGGAACTTATTACGAAATTTCTTAGATTTTTTTGGAATTTTTGAGAAAATTTACCATTTTTAGTATTTTTTGCTTTTTTTGCAAATTAGGTCTTTTAATTTTTAATCCCAAAAAATCCTTAAAATCCAGTTGATAGTTCTCAACTCATTAGATAAAATATAATGATTTCTCAGTTAATTGAAAATTATTTGTAAAAATTCTATGTTATTTAAATGGAAAATCAAAACGCATTTAGCGGTACGAGTTAATTTATTTGTTATTCTTAGGATTTAAGTTTTATGTATAACTACTTTTTATTTTAGTAGCTCATTTTTTCCTCTTAAGAACGTACAAATTCTTCAAAAGCTTGTTACCCAAAAAAAAAAAAACAATTTATACAACGTTGAACAGCACAGTTATTATTTAACAGTACATGTTCACTGTAAAACCTTAGAATGGTAACTGAACTGATTCGACGTCGACAGTTGTTATCACAAACACGATATATGTCAGATATCAGATATAGCAGAACACAGACAAGATCAAAGAAAACAGATGACCATTAGCCACACAGCCCAAATTATATGTATAGATCATCAGAGAACGTGCAGTCCTAGGTTCATAAAATGCTTCCAAGTGATGGACTCATATATTTTTACAGAAATAGTTGGATACAATCTTCCTTCTTACTAAAATTCAGCAGTGCATCATTTAAAGTTTTACTTTAGATATGATTTATATGAGGCACAAGCTTTACTATCGACTTGTGATTATTTTAATTAAAAAAAATACTGAAATAAAAAATTTTATCCCTAAAAAAATCGAAACCCAAAACTGTTATCATACGTAGAATCGAGTCTTACTTTGGGTTGATCGCAAAAGCAGGTTTATATGTTACGTTTCAAATATTGTTATTTATTTAGCATACCTAACTTTTGCAATTATGCATCCAACATGCAGAAAATGAATCACAATCGAAACAATATTATTAGTCTATAAACTCAATTTTTTTTTTTCAACGAAATAACTTATTTTACCTACAAATGTTAAAAATTGGTCTTGATAATCGGATTACGTACATACAAAGAAAAAATAGTTCTATTTTTTTTTTACCATCAATAATTTACCCCCTGTATAAGCAGTATCAATAATTAAGTAGACACAAAAGTTGAAAAAAAAAAAAAAAAAAAAAGGAATAAAACCATAAGTAGGAATTACTGTTAATAATTTTTATTATATGAGCATATAGTAATTACGTACATTGCACGGTTAAATTATCACGGAAATTAATCAATTTTTGCCGAGTTCGTTTGTACGTCCCATTTATCTCTCCATCGGAGCAATCCAACAACATCAGATGACAACCATTGAGCGAGGGCTACAATTTTCCCGATCAGTCGATCGACGACCACCTCACCCGGACGCTTTACCACGCATTAAAAGAGATACCGATAAAGGCCACTCACAAGTTATCATTTTTATCAGCTTCGTGCGTATGCATACATATATATGCACACGTAAGGCACAAAGCGATACAACATCAGTGCACTTACCCCATATATACTTGAACCAGGGGGCAGGTAAAGGGGGGCTCGCCCATACGTACACGTGCACACACTTACCTAATATACATACACGCGTTCTCCGTACAACACAAAAGAAAATCCGTCCCCGTGCGAGGGGAGCACGTGATCAACCTGTACCCATGCACATGTCCAATCCTGTGTTACAAAGTGCACACCCGTGCGGCACAGCTACACAAGAGCACGAAACACATTGGCCGCTCCAAAGAGAAAAAGATATCCAGGGAATGCGGGAACGAAACAGCTCGGCGTGCCCCCCCCCCCCCGGTCGTTTTATTCCGCGCGCACGTGTGTACATTGTAATCTCGAGGGTGTGTTACCATTGCCGCATTTTTCCAATTTGATTTTTTTACGCTCGCAATCTATTTTTTTCGTTCCCCAGCCACCTCTCTTTCTCTGCTCGCCCTTACTCTGTACCTGTGCACACGTATCTTATACAGAACCCATGGGACAGCCAAGGTCGCCGAACATGAATGGCGGGGCGCACTCCATAAATCGATTCGCTCACTCGAAGGTGTACGTGTAAGTATATATATGCGTATGGATATGCACACGCGCGTGTCTGATAATAAATTAACATCCTGGCTGTGGGCGCATGTATAGAGAGAGAGAGAGAGGGAGATAATAAGCGTATGCGTGTATAGATTATCTCGGGGCGTGCAGTTTAGAAGTATGAAAAAAATTGGATGGGTGCAGGTGCCCCCCCCCCCTCCTGCACACGCGTCGCGTATACCAAAGAGAGCATACATGGTGTCCTAACGAACGAGCTCCCGCGCGTGTCTGTATGATACGTATAAAAGCGCGGTCGGTGGCTATCGAAAATTACATTTCGCCCTCGCGCGCGAGCGGCGCTTTGTCGTCATGACTGGAGCGCTTTCGTTGCTAGATCGATGGATCGGCCGGGCTGATTATGGGTGCACGCGGAAAGTATACTTGTATAATGCATGTATAAGAAAAGTTGTTCTTTGCTCCCTGCCACTGTGGGACTGTAAGGATTTTCATTGATTTTACTCGGTTTTAAGATCGAATCACTCAACGATGTTAAAGAATTTTTTAAGCTTTTTTTTGCATATTAAACAATGACAGATTTTTAATTGTAATCAGGTTAGGTCACTTCAGTTTTTCAGCGCCTGTCGATCGATGGCTCGTCTTACCTTACTCGCCTCTTTCTACTTGATTTTGTAAACGATACACTCTTGGGCTGGAAGTCAAATATACTTTGAACTGTTTTGTAAAGTTGAAATATAATTTAATGGTAGAAAACAGCTTTTCATTATACGAATACTAAATGAAAGTGGGGGCCTTCATTGGTGAATGTTGTGGTAATTTAATAGTTTGGTGATCCCTATTTTATTTACCATTTTATAACTTTTTATAATAATTTTTTAGTATTTCCTAATTTTTAAACAATTTTACTATCATTGTGTTAACTGTTCAGTTAATTTATTTGTTATTCTTAGGATTTAAGTTTTATGTATAACTACTTTTTATTTTAGTAGCTCATTTTTTCCTCTTAAGAACGTACAAATTCTTCAAAAGCTTGTTACCCAAAAAAAAAAAAACAATTTATACAACGTTGAACAGCACAGTTATTATTTAACAGTACATGTTCACTGTAAAACCTTAGAATGGTAACTGAACTGATTCGACGTCGACAGTTGTTATCACAAACACGATATATGTCAGATATCAGATATAGCAGAACACAGACAAGATCAAAGAAAACAGATGACCATTAGCCACACAGCCCAAATTATATGTATAGATNTTAATGTATGAAGGGAATTTATTTTTATACTCGTTAATATTTATGTTATTAGATAATTAAAAAATACGTAATATTTATCAACAAAAATTGTACCAGAGAAAAATTTACAAGAAAATGATAAGTACATGTTTTTAAAAATAAAAAAACAGCTTATTATCTTCTGTATTTTTATAAAGGTAGATATCACTAATAGCGTGCGTTATAAACAGTTCAACTGTTTGACGGTCCACACTATTACTAATTGGGCATAAAATAAATTTTTAGTCATTTTTTAGTTCTCTAAAAAAGCGTTTTCAGAATATTTTAAGTCCCGTAAGCCTTACTAATGATATCACTTTTTATTGTTGTTTTTGTTTATACATACAAATAATCTTGCACGTACAGTATTACTCATGTTGTTAAAATACAAGCTTTTTTATCAAGTTGCATGCTTCTACTTTTACAGCAATCTATTTTTATTCCACTTAAAAAGTATAATCCTATGTAACGGTAGAATGCCTACGGTAACTCTTCAGTTCGTACTGCATTGTTCACCTTGTTTGGGTACAATGGGAAAACCAAAAAGCCCTGGAAATGGTATTCATACTCAAGGCGGCAAAATATATTGCTAGTTCTAAAAAACGAAGATAAAATGCAATGAAACTAGTAGCTAAAAAATTACAAGAAAATTATGACGAGACCAAACTTGCACAATGCATCAACAACTATCTAATTAATAAAGTAATTTTCAATTTATTTGATTCCCAATAAATGTTGTATTAAATACGTTGTCTTACAAATTAAGTAGAAACAGACGAGTGAGGTAAGACGATCCATCGTTAAGCTGAGAAAGTAAAGTAATCGGATGTGAAATTGAAATCGGTAATTTGCAACTTTCAAGTACTAAGTAAAAATATAATATGTTTACAGTACATTGCATCGTTCTTCATATGAAACATATTGGCCAGATAAAAAGATTTTCAATCAATTTTGATAAGAGAGGGTTAAAATCGCTTATAAAATTTTATTCGTGGAATGACACAAAGTTAAGGTTTAATAAAAGCTCACGAAAATACTTGTCCAATTGCAAAAAGCAAAAAAAAAACCCCAATACATTTTTTTTCCTACCCAACCTCCTCCCAAAGCCAGATAATCAACGTGTGCCCCAGAGTCGTAGTAAGTCGTCTTTATCGCGTGTCAACAACAAAAGACTAATCGCATCAGCGGTACTCCAGTGAGAATAAGACCGATCGCCGGTTCCACCACTCGCGTCCTGGTTCGTCGACCAGCCGTTAGCGAGTAGTCCAGTTGTAATCCATACCCCCACTACTTTCTCTTTCCTCCGCCGGTCTCCATCAGCTGAGAAACGGTGGTGAGAGGCAGCGGCGTTTATCGAGACCAGACACTCCGTGACCACATCATTGCACACAATACCTTGGCTAATCGAGAGCGCGCTCCGTTTTCCGAGTTGTTACAGCCGAGATTCAAGGTGGGATCTCCTTTTTACTGAGCTTCCTTTCACCGCAGTGACGTCACTCCGCTACTTACTTTCTTTCGTTGGTTACTGCAGTTACAAGTTCATTCACTGAACGGTACGGAGGAATCTACTACAACTTGTACAGCTAGTGGTACTACACACTACGAGATATGATTTGGAATAGTGGTGTTTCGACTATTATAATATCTATACTATTTCAAACCATATCTTATAGTAGTATGAGATATATAGTAACAAGGAATAATATTATTTGAAATAATTTTATGGAATTCAAAAATAGTCAAAGTATGCACAAGCTAGTGTTGTTATGAATAATAAAACTTCAAACCAAGACAGGACAACTAAACCGTCACGATAAACTACCAGTTTTATGCCAATCAGTAGATATATGACAAGTACAGTCGGACAGTGTCTACGTTGATTGTCTGACCATACCTTTCAGGTATCTACTAAGTGGCTTAAAACATGACAGATCATCAGTTTTACATCATCCAGTAGACATAGCAAGTACGCTTCGACAGTGTTCACGCTGACTGTCTGGCCATACTTGTCATGTATCTATTAATGGCGTAAATCATGACAGACCATTCGTTTTGTATCATCCAAAAGATATACAGAAGTATGATCAGGCAGTGTCCATGTTGACTGTCTGACCACACTTGACATGAATCTACTAAATGGTGTAAGTCATCACAGACTATCAGTCTATGTCATCCAGTATATATATATATATATATATACAATAATAAGAGCGCGCGGTGGCTCAGTCCGCTAGGTCGTGAATTGGCACGCGGGAGACCGTGGTTCGATTCCCGGTCAGTGCGAATTTTTTGGGCAAGTACCTCTGTGATTTGTCACATGTGCTTTTTCACCACGCAATGCTCCTCGAGGAGGGTTTTAGGCGACCTTCTCGCAGCAGTAATTGTTTAATTTCCCCTTACCCCCTCCCAGTAATGGGAGGCTAAGTGCTAAGAGCCCATAGTAGTAGTGCCCTTGTTAAAAAGGAGCTGGACGTAGAGCACTATAATATAACAAATGTATATATGTATATAGCAACTAAGATCAGGCAACATCCACATCGGCTGTCTTGCCGTACTTGCCATCTATCTACTAAATGGCGAAAAACAACAGACCATCAGTTTTTATGTCATCCAGTAGATATACAGCAAGTACGCTCAGACAGTTTCCGCATAGGCTGTCTGACCGTACTTGACATGAATCTACTAAATGACGTAAATCATGACAGACCATCAGTTTTATGCCATCCAGTAGATATATAGCAAGTACGCTCAGACATTGTCGAGGTTGACCGTCTGACCATTGTTGATATGTATCTACTTAATGGCGTAAGACATCACAATCAGTTTTATGACACTCAAATCGGCCAGTGCGACTTTACGGGCAAGTACCTCTGTGATATTTCGCATGTTCTTTTTCACCACGCAATGCTCCTCGAGGAGGGTTTAGGCGACCTCCTCGCAGAAAAAATTGCCTAATTTCCCCCTACCCCCCTCCCAGTAATGGGAGGCCTCCCATCCCTCTTCCCTTCCTTCTCCAAAGTGCTAAGTGCCCTGTGTAGGGCCCTTTATAGGAGCCGGACGTAAAGTACTATAATATAAAAAAAAAAGATACATAGAAAGTACGGCCAGGCAGCGTTCCCATCGGCTATCTTACACTATTTGCCATGAATCTACTAAATGGCTTAAAATTTTTAATCTGTCGTGGTGCTTTAATAGTGCTGTCTTTGTATGAAACTATGTTTTTGATTTGTCTAGCTGGAGTACTTTTAATTTTTTTTAACAATTTGAATAATATTATTGCTTGTCACTGAAGACCTGTTCGTTTCTATGAAATTTTTTATACACTTGGTTATATATAAAGAGTAAAAACTCTAATTAAAACTAAAATTCAGCAACCTCAACATTACAAAGAGTAATTTATCACTAATCGAGTTTTCAGATAACATTTTTTTTTCTTGCCTGGCGTAGATATAAAACAAAGTATACGACGCTCGAAATGAAGAAAGTTTTTCCACTAGCTTTTTCCATCCTTATAACGAGATTCAAATTAGTTATGCAAGCGCCAATACGTTAAGAAACACAAGATTTATAATCATAGACCAAAATATTGGTTTCAGCCAGAATATCGCGTTATCAACACTAAAAATTTTCAACTAAAGACTATAAGTGGTCAGAGTTTAGAATGAAAATACGCAAAAGACAAAAGTTTGATATATGGCTGCTGTATTTAAATTACATAATATTTCGAAGAGATTGAAACTTTCTATCGATAAAAGGTATGAAATAAAGTCAAATATCACATGAGATTGCCAACTCTGGACGCTGTCACGACCCGTATTAAATTTTTATTGACCCCAACGATACATTTTCTTTGGTACTCTGTAAATTTAATGCAGAGGAATAATTTGCACGTATTTGAATTAAAAATTTTAATTTTAATATTATCTGGTTATCTTAATCACCAGCTTANAAATATTGAACGTAATAAGGGTAAAAAATTATTTTCTTGTTTCAAAGTAATCAAGTGCTTAGTGATACTTTCTTGATTCTAAAAAGTGTTTTTTTCAATGTAAAAGATACTTCATTAACTTGGAAAATTTTTTTTTTTAAATTACAAGTTGAATAATTTTTAAGCGCTGCATAATAATTTTTCAAGGAAAAAAAACAATTCTTCAAATTTGACGAAACTTTCCCAAATTACAAGCACTCGTAAATTATGCTAAATTAAGAAAATTATTTTTTTCCAAGTTACAACATCCCAAAATCATCATCCCAAAACATCATACACGATCAAACAACTGAGACCAACGATAAGTAATACGTATACCGTCCAAACGCACCCTAGAGCCCTAGATCAGACGCCAAAACGCACGTGGCGCTGAGTTGAGAAAAAACAAAAAAATAAATAAATTAAAGTAAAAAAAATGCACACCCAACACTCAACGAACGAAGATATGATAAAAAGGTACTCACGAGGAGCCTCATGTTTACTGTTTCTCGTTCAAAAGCTACGGGCTTCCGTTTGCTAGTGCTGCAGTACCTGCGTTTGTCCCAGCTGTCTCGGACCCAGCCTTATATAGTCCAGCAAACAATAAGTCCTCGCTAAACCCCCCCATGTTACGAAGCGCGAGCGCGCGCAACCTACTCCTTGCATGCACGTGCACACAACCTGTGCCTTTCCCTCCTCCTCCTCTCCTTCCACCTTCTCCCGGCCCCCTTCGCAACACCCTGCTAAACGTCCGCGAAAGGTTTACGGTTGTTGTTCTCTTATCGCGGCCCTCTCTTTCACTCCGAGCGAAAGAGGGACCGCCAATAAGACCCCTCCGCTGCACTTGCACTGATTTTGTAGATCCCTCTGCGTTGGATCATTCGACACGTGGTCCTTATGCGGGGGCGCCCTCCACTTATTTTGAGCTCTTCTCTGGATGCTATTATGTACACAGAGGCACTGGAAAATCGGGTAACAGGGATATCAGAGCTGCAGATCTTGTGTGTCCGAGCAACTGTGATTAGAAGAAGGACGAGTGTAGCTCATTGTTGTACGTGCGCCTAGAGAGTCGTGAGGATATATATATTTTTTTTTTTCTTTTCATGTCATTGTCGTGCATAAGGTCTATTTTGAACGAAATTTTTTCCCCTTCGAGTGTGATGAGTCCAGTCTGTAATTGTTACGTTGCTTCAAGGAAAATAGAGAAATTTATTCTTTGATCGTATATTTTTGCAATTCGACGGAGAAAAAGGAGCATTGCGTATCGAAATTGGTGCACCATTGGGCAAGTCCTTGCGCAAAACGAGCCGTGGTTGCGCCCACAGAGACACCGGGAGTTTGGACTTGCGTGTACAATCGTGCGTTAGCGAGGGGGAGTGTGAGGGAGGTGTGAAAATGAGGCGGATGGGTTTCGAAAATTTAGAGCAAAAACCAATGAAAAACGTATGTGTAAGTGTATTGCGCGATAAAAATTTATACGTTTAGGAAACGTCCGAGACTTTTTTGGGAATATCAATGGCAAAGGACCATTTATCGTTAAAACTAGTCAAACAATGTAGGAAAATCTAGCACACTTTTTGACCTTAGATACAAATTGGCAGTAACCATATTTTTTTGGCGCCCACTCTTGAAATTTGGGGTTGAAATAAATTTAAGCGACTAGGGTGAATTTATTAGTTTTGCGTGACCTGGATCACTCATACGTGACCCACGAGCTATTGAAACATTTTCAATGATTTAGAATTTGTACAAAACAAAAAAAAGCATATAGTTAAATGTTTACCTTGAGATGAATTATGTTCTAGTTATGTAGAACGCACGAGTGGGTTTTTCAAATCCATAAATCTTATTCTCAGTGGAGTGAGAAATTGACTGCAGATGCATGTTTGCCCTAAAAAAATCCTTGCATCCATTAAATTGTCGGTCAAAGCGGAACAAACCGTCCACACCCCTGTTAAGTCTGAAATTCCTCGGATTTCGATATTATTTGCGATTTGTTAGTATAAGACATGTTTCATAAGTCCAAATTTGGACTAATTCAGCTGGATTTTGTTCATCTAAACGCAACATTCGCATACGATCGATATCTCGTGTATAACAACACAGTACAAAACGAGTCGTGTAACAGGTACTGTTAACAACCTCATTCCAAATGCGGATTTGTAAAATAATGGATTGCGAAACGCATTTTCCTCGAATGCATGGGCACAGTCGAGTCCCGTATAATAAGAGCTAATGTGAAAGAATGTAGATTTTTTTATTAGCCATCAGGAATAAATTATTTTTTAACTGTACATAAAACTGCCATCAATTTGATCGAGTCCGTATAATCCTTTGATTATAGTGTAAAACGCATTTCACCGACACGAGTGCAAGCAAATCAATGCTCGCAGTGATAATATTTGTTGAAGGACAAACATTTTTATTGCTCCATCACAACTCTGAGCATTTAAAACACATTGGTATTATTAGACAATAAATGTTACCATATTTTCAATGAGATGTTTCACTGGATTGGCTGGGGTGTCTATGAAGATTTTCTCCTCCACGCTCCATCGAAAAAAAAAAAAAAAAAAAATTGTTTCACCACAGGTGTCGAAACGCCAAAAAGCCAATAGGTTCTTCCATTAGAAGAATTACTCGCCCACCTTGGATCTATACGAATATTACATCCAAATTAGAGGGATAGGAAAAAAAGGTGTCCACAAGCAGGTGAAATTGGCAAATTGGCGGTTCGTCATGTGATGCAAAAATAGTCAGATCAACACAAAAAAAAGGACCTGAAACAGCCTTGCCTCTTAATCTGGAATCGCGCGCGGGTATACCTATAATAATACACAAAGCAGCAGGTCGCGGAATTACATCGCGGGCGGTATATATGTCCAGTAAAGTGGCCAACGGGGCTTGTTAATGTGTGTATATTTCGTGCGCGTGGGCATGATTTTCAAACTATGTGGAGTATGTAACAGCAAGGAAATACGTATGTAGCCAAGTGGAATGTCGAGATGTAGGAAAAAAAGGGGTGCGTGTGCGCGAGCCAAGAGAGTGTGGGAGTGACTTTTTTTTATTGTTTTATACGGACAAAAAAAGTTCGATAGTTGCGCGATGTCGTTTTGTGGTTCCTTTTTTTTTTTTTTTATGTCTTTATGCGTACGCGGTGTATTACGCGCGTGAAATTTTTTTGGCGGTGTGTCATGATTGTACTGGCGAGTTTTACCAACTGTTGCTCCAATTGAGACATACTTTCGTTGAGAAATTTTCCCCCTTTTTTTTCGTTATTTCTAATTTGGTCTAGGGGTAGTGGGTTTCAAGTACAATAATTGAATGGGTAAACGATACAAAAATATTGAGAAAATACTGTTTGTTGGAAAATAATTTGATCAAAAAATTCACTGGAATAATAAGAGAACTTTGAATAATGTAAAATTGATTTTATTAAAAAGTAATACAACTGTATAATTAAGGTGACTTGAGGATACTTGAAATAAATTTTTGTTAAAGTAGCAAAAATTTATAATATTTAGGTGTCCATATAAAAATCCATGCCTTTGACAGCAGCGTCTCGTTTTGAAGTTATGTAATTTATGTTCTTTAATAAGCTTTGGATTACTGTCACTTAATGTTTGGATACTGACTATTGGTAAAAAAAAAGAAAAACATGTTATTTTTGGTACGAAATTTCTCAAAGTTTTATTATCTTTTTGTTATTTTCGGTTTGAAATATTCCTACTTGAGAACTAGTGAAGTTAACAGAACTCATAATTTGGTCTAAGATACAAGTTACTGTCACATAATTAAAATATCCATTAATATAACTCATATGAACAAATTTTAATATCCTGGATTTCTAAAGATATTTAAAATATCTAAAAATATCTTTTATTAATGGAACAGCAAGGGACGAAATAACGCGAAAATGATATGTAGTGACTAGTGTAAAACATATCTACATATTTTGTTGAGTTTCCAATTGCACTTTAACTACCTCAATACAGTTGTTCAGGCTTTAACTCTTCAAGAATAAAAGAAGAGTATTTTAATTCATCTTTACCATGTAAGTAAGTAATTGCAAAAAAAATTTCTTTTATTGAACAGAAAAATCATTAGTAAAAAATTAAAACAAAAATTCTACAAGTAAACGTAAGTTTTTTTATTTTTAAGCCACGATAAATAAGCAAGAGCTACCACTTCTTAGACTTACGTATGTTCAAACGAAATTTTTTTATGTTATTTATCATAAAACACAGAATTTATAACAAAACTGGATTACTTGACCTTTATGAGAAAACAGCTATTACACGCTATAAAAGAGCACTCGGTGGATCATCTCAAACTCGAAAACTAAACGTCAACCTTTATTAAGTCACGGATACAACCAAACCCATTAATTAAAGTCCCAAGCTAATTGTCCACAAAAGTTTTTGCGATAACTTGTTAATGACCTATATATTTAAAAAAACATTGACACGGAAAAAACGTGTTATTGCGAGGAAACGCCAGTAAACATATCCATCACCAAGTGTTCCGTAAGACACCCATTGCGTTACGTACCACGGAAGTTTGTGTCACCGACCTGATGTGCGAATGATAAAAATTGAACAGCTAATAAAATCTTTTTTCGCCCAAGCAAAGTACAGTTATTTGTTACCTATATCGAATTGAAAAAAAAATCTCGCAAGGTTCTCGTGTAATGTCGATTTTTCATAGCACGTACATATACACACAGAGGCACATGTAACGGAACGTGCGGAAAACAGGGAGATGGTGCGCAAAAATTCCAGAACTGAGGCACGCTATTAGCAAATTATCGATTCCTCCGTATACGCTTATTATACATTCCAAGTGCCAAACTGCGTTTATTATTATTTTTTTCCCCTGCACAAGTACCTGTATGTATATATATATATATATATATATATAAGTTCAAATACACCATCAAACACATTGTTGAAATCTAGCGGCTTCATCATTCAAACTCCATCCAACAAAACTATACCATACACTGTACATTGAATCCAATAAAGATTCACCTACCATTGCCCATAACCACCCACAGTAGCACCGTTTCATTACGTTTTCTCCTTGCCATCGTTCCATAACACTCAAATGCTTGCTTGTCTATGGAAAGCCCGTGTAAAATCGGGGTAGTGCCAAATACAGATCCATGAACGCACGCACCAACCAGCAGCCCAATGTGGTTTGTTGGGTCCGTTTGGAAAGTTCGGAGGAGGAGGAGGAAGAAAAGAGCTGCTCCCTCGCTATTGCGTGACTACGTCGTTATCACTCCCGTGAACATGTAATATCGACTAATATGCGCTTGCCAGCTTTCTCGTTTACGTAAAGGCTACTATTGATAAGAGCGTTGATATATACCCACGTCACAGCTACAGGACACTGCTCTAACGTCATATGTCCATGCAGAGATTTACGATTTCGGGACGGACAGCAGGACCACTTGGTTCGTTTTTTTTTTTTTTTTTTTTTGTTCATACGGCATTCTATGTTTTCTTTTCCTTTTTCTTCGGGGATATCATTGGCTTTGACATATTTGTCACTATATTTCATTTGCATCGTATTTTCGTTCCGTTCTTTTGGAACCGTTTGCAATTGCGTTTACGGGTGGAATCATTACGTTTTCCTGGAACAGCTGATCCCAAACAATAATTAGCTCCGCGATGATCCCAACCTACCACCGTCTCGAGAACCAAATCGGAGAAATTGGTGGGTACAAAAGAAGATGAAGAAACACCAACACCCAATAAAGAGATGCTCTCGGTTTCTCGTTGGCACGTAACTGCTCGTCGTCGGGGTGTCTCAATTTCCCCAAGCCAGCAGGTGCTCCCGTCAATTTCTCCGTATATACTTACCAGGTTGCTGGCGTGGGCGCGATCATCGTTTTCATACACTCGACGTATGCATGCACACTTTACGTAAGCACCCACACGCGTTTCGTGTTTACGGCCCATTATGACCACACAACCAACTGTTATGTGGAACGGTTCTGCTTATTTTCGCGTGATCGGCTTACGTCAGTTTTGCGAATGCTCCCTCTCGCGTGCGCACACAGTCGAGAGGCGTCCTTTTTTTTCGTCGGGTGTTGTTAATTCATCGGTGTATGCAAATTACTGGTAAATGCGTCTTTTGCCTCAAGTATAGATCGTTAATCACGCATAGCTGGCTGGATCGGGGTGTCAGTGGTAAGTGCACGCTTTGTACAGCCACTGGATGCGGCTCTTTTCTTAACAGCCTTCGTCCCCACGATAAAAGGACAATTTTATTACCCGCGGAGCACCATCGGATGATGAAAAAAAAGGATGTGGTTTTTGTTTTTTGTTTACTATCAAAAATATATTTGCATCATTGTATAATATACATCAGTATTACACCAGAGTATACATGTATGATAATGATTTCGGTAGGTACGATTGCGTATGTAAAGTGTGAGGATCAAAAAAAAGGAAAGAAAAAAAAACAATGATCTGCTTCGTTCTGCGTATACGTGAGTGCGGAGCTCGTATACTCCGGTCGGAGTCGTTCTTGCGTACCTTTCTGCGTCTTATCCATTAGGTATACACCTACATGCCAGAAACTCCCGAATTCCCAAAGAGCTGCTGATGGTAGAGAGCGACCAGGAAGACGGAGGGGGAAAAAACAGTCTCGGAGCTACAATATAGTACACGCTAAATAAGAAGAAGGAAAAGGGGCATCATCAGCAGCCACGTGTCATCGGCGACGGCTCGTTGCACCCCACGACAGCAGAAAGCGGGAAAATCGGGCTCATGAGGATGGGAAAGGGGGACTCGGGTGTAACACGTGTGTTTGTACGTGTGCGGGGTGACGGATAAAATTACGAGAGAAGGGGGTGGCAGTGATTTTGCAACGACGGACTCGTCCTGTCGCGTAACGAGCGGCTAATAGCTCGTTGTCGTCGGTGCGGCCTCCCCCACCAGTCGGGCGTCTCAGTAGTGAGGATAGGCGATCTCGGGCCCGTGATGGCTGACCTTGGACAGCTCCTCGGCGTAGGCGTGGAAGTGCGCGGCCTTGGCGTGGGCGACCTCGGGGGTGTCGACTACGCGACCGTCGTGGGCGAGGGGAGCCGGTGGGCCGTGGTAAGCGTGGTGCTCGGGCTCGGGGTGGTGGTAGCTGGCCACGGGGTGGTGAACCGGCTCGTAATGGGCCTCGGGAGCGGCTGGTCCGTGGTGGGCGGTCTTGGACAGCTCGTCGGCGTAGGCGTGGAAGTGCGCTGCTTTGGCGTGGGCGACCTCGGGGGTGTCTACCACGCGGCCGTCGTGGGCGAGAGGCGCCAGGGGGCCGTGGTACGGGGCGAAGGCGTGCACCTCCGGGCCGTGGTGGTAGCCTGGCCGTGCGAAGACGGCCACTGCGAGGGTCGAGATGACGATCTGCAAGTGGAGTGCGTTTTTGGTGTTGGTTGTAAAAAAAGTTATTTGTAAAAAAAGACTGTCATTTTCTTCATATAAAACTTATTAGTCAAAATCGTGCATAGCTTGAGATTCAGAAGTTCACGAATACATGAACTTGCTTTTGCTGTGCAACGAATGAACAAGTGAACTTCCTTGTTCAAATTAATTTAAAATCTACCATGACAATAGCTGATATGGTCGTAAAAAATAATAAAAGCATATAAACTGTTTTACAACAAAGTAGTTTACAATCATTATTAGGGTCATATATTGTGATTTTTAAGTTCGCGAGAAAATTGTTGTCCTTCAAGTCAATATGTCACGTAATTATAAGGGGTCACGAAAAAAAGTTGGTAGAGACTGCACTATATATAGATGCTAGATATTTTTCTTTAAGATCTTTTAGTACAAGTTCAAAGCTCAACTGGCTCTATTACATCACAAATTTGTATGCCTTCTAAAGCGAAGATTTATAGTTTTGTAGCTTTACATTTGAAAAAAAGCAGCCCTTTGTGTCTAGCTGCCAAAAAACATTTATTACTTCTTCTTGCGATACGTATGTTTTTTAAAAAGTTTGAAGCCACTGGTTGAAAAAAAGTTTCTTTTTTTCTATTAGAAAATTTATTGTTATTAAATTTAAAAAAAATCTCATTTAAAAGTAAATTTCAGCACTGAGAGTTTGAGCTTTAACCATAAATCAATTATCTTACAAAAGATCTTACTTTTTGATCTATCACGGTAAAAAAGATTTATCAGAACTACTAGATTTATATTCATGAATAATAAGTTTTAAAGTCTTCAGTTGTTAATGTCGTACGTGACAACAGTTACTTTGTTCATAAAATTTGATGCAGTTCGAGAAATAAAAGTATACATGAAATAATATCGAATCCACCACTCTCATGACATAAAATTTACCATCACATTAATAATATCTGTTGCATTCCCGATGCCATAAACTGTTGGCTAAAAGAGAAAAAAAAAAAATTCTGTTTCGAGTAAAAGTGACTTTTATCGCCCTACAAAAAGGCCTACGATCATTTGTTTGCTGTAATAGCCCATTAAGCCCATTGTTAGAGCCTACGTGAGCCTGACAAAGGAGGGTCTGCTGTATATAATCTACGTTGCTCAACACTGACATTCAGTCTTCGTTTCATCCAATGGGTGTTGGTACGGGGTTCCCACCTTCTCTAGCTTTTTTATCCATATAAATGAAAAGTTCAAAAAAATTTTGACTCCAATAAAAGGGCTTGATACTCTACACCACTCGACTCGATGGAAAGTACAAATACATGTAACGTAAATTATTGAGCAACTGTATTTATTGGAAAAATAAAATGTTTCGTGATTGTAACTCTAGCTTTTTGTGGGATAAACGAAAGTTTCGACGATTGTTGATTTCATACAATGAAAATTCACTTGATTCGTGACGCGGTAAATTATGGAAACCATCGGTATTAAATTGAACACACCGTCATGTATAGTCATTCTTGTTTGATAGACGCATAGGTTTAATTGGTAATTTTTTAAGTTTATTCGACAAACAATTAAAAATTTTCATGTGCATAAGAAAAAGTATATCTCATCCCAGATTGCCTTTCAATACGTTCCTTGTACCAAGCGACAAACGAATACGCGATATTAGCGCTCAACTTTCACGAGTAATAAAATAGTGTAACCACTAATTGAAATAAAAATATTTGCACAAAGATGCATCGAAAAATCAAAGATAACGTTGGAGAAAAATTACGGTAGAGGCTAAATTTCACACGCTACTATCAAACTGACTTATCTCTTATTACGATTTAACGCTCGTGAGCAACGTGTGCAGGTACAGGACGCCAACCGTGACTCGTGCTTCTTTACACCCACGTAATTCGATATTACGCACGCTTGCTTCAATTCGTAACACAAGAGCCCCAAATACTCTATTAATGAAAGGAATATGAAAGCAAATGATGGTGCATTATGTAATTTTCTACCTGCATTCTTAGCTTTAGGAACAACCTGTTTTCGGTCGATTTTTTTTTTTAAATTAATTTAATAAATTTTTTATTAATACAGCTAAACATAACACAAGCTTCGCACATTTTTATTTCCGCCTTCATTACGAAATTATTATTTATGCTTACTTGCAAATACTTAATGAATTATTATCAATCAATAATAATTAAAATGCACTATTTAAAATATACAAAAATTGATGTTAATTAATGCTGAAAAAAGCTCATTTCGTTTATCAAGATCTTTTCCACAATTTTCACGTACAAGTGTAAGCTAATCAAATATTTTAATAGGAGGTGCCAACTTCATCTCACGAATATTTTCATTAGAGATTGAAAGAAAAAACATTGGATTTTTATTTAATAAATCTCTATACTTTTAATCTTCCACCGAATAGAATTTTTATTTCTGCTTATTTTCGCGTGATCGGCTTACGTCAGTTTTGCGAATGCTCCCTCTCGCGTGCGCACACAGTCGAGAGGCGTCCTTTTTTTTCGTCGGGTGTTGTTAATTCATCGGTGTATGCAAATTACTGGTAAATGCGTCTTTTGCCTCAAGTATAGATCGTTAATCACGCATAGCTGGCTGGATCGGGGTGTCAGTGGTAAGTGCACGCTTTGTACAGCCACTGGATGCGGCTCTTTTCTTAACAGCCTTCGTCCCCACGATAAAAGGACAATTTTATTACCCGCGGAGCACCATCGGATGATGAAAAAAAAGGATGTGGTTTTTGTTTTTTGTTTACTATCAAAAATATATTTGCATCATNAACTTAAATTTCTTTTTTTGAAAAAAATATTGAACGTAATAAGGGTAAAAAATTATTTTCTTGTTTCAAAGTAATCAAGTGCTTAGTGATACTTTCTTGATTCTAAAAAGTGTTTTTTTCAATGTAAAAGATACTTCATTAACTTGGAAAATTTTTTTTTTTAAATTACAAGTTGAATAATTTTTAAGCGCTGCATAATAATTTTTCAAGGAAAAAAAACAATTCTTCAAATTTGACGAAACTTTCCCAAATTACAAGCACTCGTAAATTATGCTAAATTAAGAAAATTATTTTTTTCCAAGTTACAACATCCCAAAATCATCATCCCAAAACATCATACACGATCAAACAACTGAGACCAACGATAAGTAATACGTATACCGTCCAAACGCACCCTAGAGCCCTAGATCAGACGCCAAAACGCACGTGGCGCTGAGTTGAGAAAAAACAAAAAAATAAATAAATTAAAGTAAAAAAAATGCACACCCAACACTCAACGAACGAAGATATGATAAAAAGGTACTCACGAGGAGCCTCATGTTTACTGTTTCTCGTTCAAAAGCTACGGGCTTCCGTTTGCTAGTGCTGCAGTACCTGCGTTTGTCCCAGCTGTCTCGGACCCAGCCTTATATAGTCCAGCAAACAATAAGTCCTCGCTAAACCCCCCCATGTTACGAAGCGCGAGCGCGCGCAACCTACTCCTTGCATGCACGTGCACACAACCTGTGCCTTTCCCTCCTCCTCCTCTCCTTCCACCTTCTCCCGGCCCCCTTCGCAACACCCTGCTAAACGTCCGCGAAAGGTTTACGGTTGTTGTTCTCTTATCGCGGCCCTCTCTTTCACTCCGAGCGAAAGAGGGACCGCCAATAAGACCCCTCCGCTGCACTTGCACTGATTTTGTAGATCCCTCTGCGTTGGATCATTCGACACGTGGTCCTTATGCGGGGGCGCCCTCCACTTATTTTGAGCTCTTCTCTGGATGCTATTATGTACACAGAGGCACTGGAAAATCGGGTAACAGGGATATCAGAGCTGCAGATCTTGTGTGTCCGAGCAACTGTGATTAGAAGAAGGACGAGTGTAGCTCATTGTTGTACGTGCGCCTAGAGAGTCGTGAGGATATATATATTTTTTTTTTTCTTTTCATGTCATTGTCGTGCATAAGGTCTATTTTGAACGAAATTTTTTCCCCTTCGAGTGTGATGAGTCCAGTCTGTAATTGTTACGTTGCTTCAAGGAAAATAGAGAAATTTATTCTTTGATCGTATATTTTTGCAATTCGACGGAGAAAAAGGAGCATTGCGTATCGAAATTGGTGCACCATTGGGCAAGTCCTTGCGCAAAACGAGCCGTGGTTGCGCCCACAGAGACACCGGGAGTTTGGACTTGCGTGTACAATCGTGCGTTAGCGAGGGGGAGTGTGAGGGAGGTGTGAAAATGAGGCGGATGGGTTTCGAAAATTTAGAGCAAAAACCAATGAAAAACGTATGTGTAAGTGTATTGCGCGATAAAAATTTATACGTTTAGGAAACGTCCGAGACTTTTTTGGGAATATCAATGGCAAAGGACCATTTATCGTTAAAACTAGTCAAACAATGTAGGAAAATCTAGCACACTTTTTGACCTTAGATACAAATTGGCAGTAACCATATTTTTTTGGCGCCCACTCTTGAAATTTGGGGTTGAAATAAATTTAAGCGACTAGGGTGAATTTATTAGTTTTGCGTGACCTGGATCACTCATACGTGACCCACGAGCTATTGAAACATTTTCAATGATTTAGAATTTGTACAAAACAAAAAAAAGCATATAGTTAAATGTTTACCTTGAGATGAATTATGTTCTAGTTATGTAGAACGCACGAGTGGGTTTTTCAAATCCATAAATCTTATTCTCAGTGGAGTGAGAAATTGACTGCAGATGCATGTTTGCCCTAAAAAAATCCTTGCATCCATTAAATTGTCGGTCAAAGCGGAACAAACCGTCCACACCCCTGTTAAGTCTGAAATTCCTCGGATTTCGATATTATTTGCGATTTGTTAGTATAAGACATGTTTCATAAGTCCAAATTTGGACTAATTCAGCTGGATTTTGTTCATCTAAACGCAACATTCGCATACGATCGATATCTCGTGTATAACAACACAGTACAAAACGAGTCGTGTAACAGGTACTGTTAACAACCTCATTCCAAATGCGGATTTGTAAAATAATGGATTGCGAAACGCATTTTCCTCGAATGCATGGGCACAGTCGAGTCCCGTATAATAAGAGCTAATGTGAAAGAATGTAGATTTTTTTATTAGCCATCAGGAATAAATTATTTTTTAACTGTACATAAAACTGCCATCAATTTGATCGAGTCCGTATAATCCTTTGATTATAGTGTAAAACGCATTTCACCGACACGAGTGCAAGCAAATCAATGCTCGCAGTGATAATATTTGTTGAAGGACAAACATTTTTATTGCTCCATCACAACTCTGAGCATTTAAAACACATTGGTATTATTAGACAATAAATGTTACCATATTTTCAATGAGATGTTTCACTGGATTGGCTGGGGTGTCTATGAAGATTTTCTCCTCCACGCTCCATCGAAAAAAAAAAAAAAAAAAAATTGTTTCACCACAGGTGTCGAAACGCCAAAAAGCCAATAGGTTCTTCCATTAGAAGAATTACTCGCCCACCTTGGATCTATACGAATATTACATCCAAATTAGAGGGATAGGAAAAAAAGGTGTCCACAAGCAGGTGAAATTGGCAAATTGGCGGTTCGTCATGTGATGCAAAAATAGTCAGATCAACACAAAAAAAAGGACCTGAAACAGCCTTGCCTCTTAATCTGGAATCGCGCGCGGGTATACCTATAATAATACACAAAGCAGCAGGTCGCGGAATTACATCGCGGGCGGTATATATGTCCAGTAAAGTGGCCAACGGGGCTTGTTAATGTGTGTATATTTCGTGCGCGTGGGCATGATTTTCAAACTATGTGGAGTATGTAACAGCAAGGAAATACGTATGTAGCCAAGTGGAATGTCGAGATGTAGGAAAAAAAGGGGTGCGTGTGCGCGAGCCAAGAGAGTGTGGGAGTGACTTTTTTTTATTGTTTTATACGGACAAAAAAAGTTCGATAGTTGCGCGATGTCGTTTTGTGGTTCCTTTTTTTTTTTTTTTATGTCTTTATGCGTACGCGGTGTATTACGCGCGTGAAATTTTTTTGGCGGTGTGTCATGATTGTACTGGCGAGTTTTACCAACTGTTGCTCCAATTGAGACATACTTTCGTTGAGAAATTTTCCCCCTTTTTTTTCGTTATTTCTAATTTGGTCTAGGGGTAGTGGGTTTCAAGTACAATAATTGAATGGGTAAACGATACAAAAATATTGAGAAAATACTGTTTGTTGGAAAATAATTTGATCAAAAAATTCACTGGAATAATAAGAGAACTTTGAATAATGTAAAATTGATTTTATTAAAAAGTAATACAACTGTATAATTAAGGTGACTTGAGGATACTTGAAATAAATTTTTGTTAAAGTAGCAAAAATTTATAATATTTAGGTGTCCATATAAAAATCCATGCCTTTGACAGCAGCGTCTCGTTTTGAAGTTATGTAATTTATGTTCTTTAATAAGCTTTGGATTACTGTCACTTAATGTTTGGATACTGACTATTGGTAAAAAAAAAGAAAAACATGTTATTTTTGGTACGAAATTTCTCAAAGTTTTATTATCTTTTTGTTATTTTCGGTTTGAAATATTCCTACTTGAGAACTAGTGAAGTTAACAGAACTCATAATTTGGTCTAAGATACAAGTTACTGTCACATAATTAAAATATCCATTAATATAACTCATATGAACAAATTTTAATATCCTGGATTTCTAAAGATATTTAAAATATCTAAAAATATCTTTTATTAATGGAACAGCAAGGGACGAAATAACGCGAAAATGATATGTAGTGACTAGTGTAAAACATATCTACATATTTTGTTGAGTTTCCAATTGCACTTTAACTACCTCAATACAGTTGTTCAGGCTTTAACTCTTCAAGAATAAAAGAAGAGTATTTTAATTCATCTTTACCATGTAAGTAAGTAATTGCAAAAAAAATTTCTTTTATTGAACAGAAAAATCATTAGTAAAAAATTAAAACAAAAATTCTACAAGTAAACGTAAGTTTTTTTATTTTTAAGCCACGATAAATAAGCAAGAGCTACCACTTCTTAGACTTACGTATGTTCAAACGAAATTTTTTTATGTTATTTATCATAAAACACAGAATTTATAACAAAACTGGATTACTTGACCTTTATGAGAAAACAGCTATTACACGCTATAAAAGAGCACTCGGTGGATCATCTCAAACTCGAAAACTAAACGTCAACCTTTATTAAGTCACGGATACAACCAAACCCATTAATTAAAGTCCCAAGCTAATTGTCCACAAAAGTTTTTGCGATAACTTGTTAATGACCTATATATTTAAAAAAACATTGACACGGAAAAAACGTGTTATTGCGAGGAAACGCCAGTAAACATATCCATCACCAAGTGTTCCGTAAGACACCCATTGCGTTACGTACCACGGAAGTTTGTGTCACCGACCTGATGTGCGAATGATAAAAATTGAACAGCTAATAAAATCTTTTTTCGCCCAAGCAAAGTACAGTTATTTGTTACCTATATCGAATTGAAAAAAAAATCTCGCAAGGTTCTCGTGTAATGTCGATTTTTCATAGCACGTACATATACACACAGAGGCACATGTAACGGAACGTGCGGAAAACAGGGAGATGGTGCGCAAAAATTCCAGAACTGAGGCACGCTATTAGCAAATTATCGATTCCTCCGTATACGCTTATTATACATTCCAAGTGCCAAACTGCGTTTATTATTATTTTTTTCCCCTGCACAAGTACCTGTATGTATATATATATATATATATATATATATACTCGCGCTGGCGCAATTAACTGAAAAGTTTATATAACCGGGATCGCGAGGGCCATTAAATTCACGTCGATGGTCTAGAAATGCCTTTACCAACGCCGTGCGTATGTAATACGTAATACGTGCGGGCTCGCGGGTGCGTGTGTACGTACACACATTGTACGCACCGAGAGAGAAGCAACATTAATTTCCCTCTCGATAAACTATAATGAAGCCGTAAGAGGTTCTGCTCTTGAAAGTGAAACTTGAATGGTTTTTTCGATACGTGTCAAGTTTAAGCTCGCACGGGTTGCCCCCCCCCCCTGCTTTTCTCTTTTTTTTCTTCCTTCTTCGATTAATTTTATTATCCAACGCAAATATGTTAATTGCGCCCGGGATTATTATAGAGGTACGCGTTGTCCATCGATGAATGGGAAAAAAATGGGCTTGGGCCTCTCTGTGCTGTGTGTGGCAATTACGCGAGCAATTAGTTGGGCTGAATCTTTGGAATGTTTTGGTAGACATGTACGGTACAAAAAGATAATCGAGTCGCTATTTTTAGGAGGTAATTATTATCATGGGAGCACGAAAATGTTTTTGTCTGTTGATAAACTGTATCAGGCGCTTTTCGAGCTTTTTTTTTATGACAATAATAAAGACGAAATGCTGCATTATTTTTAACATTATCCCAACCAAATTCAGTGCTAATTTGTATAAATTTCAGTATATTAATTGGTGCACTCGTGAATCATGAGTAGCATTAATGTCAAAGTAATGAAACTGCAGAATATTTTTTTGTCTTCGTTTTTTTTTTTTATGCTCCACCAGATTATACCTAACAACCTGTATTCTACCGTTTTTTTATAACTAGTGTATTAACAAAAAATTTAATTCGTTTGTTATTCAGCTAATAATATTTCTTGATAATTTCGTGAAGTATTACTACAAAAGTAATAAACAAATTTAATGTGCTAGCTTGTAAAATTTTAGATTAATTCAGTAAAATTTTATGTTAAAAATACAATTTTTAAATTGAGTTACATTTATTTAAACTCTAACTGATAAGTTATCAATTTAAATATTAATCGGTTTTACGAGTGTTCTTGCATTTAAATATTTTTTAACAGCAATACTCTAATTTTGGACAATGTGTAATGTTTACAAAATATTTATCTCTTGTTTTTTATCAACAAATTTTGACATTTTCACAGTTCAGTTATTGAAATTTAACACTCGCTCTGACATTCTAAAAAATGATGAGTTAGCAGTTCATACAACATAAAGAATGTAAATCATATTTAAGAAAAGGGTATCGGAATTATAATATTTGGGTAGGGTCCAAGCCTACACGCGACAACTCTACACACCATACTTTTTTTATATCCGTATACAACATGGGCGTCTAGAGTTTTCACGTGTAGATTTGGGCCCTACCCACGATATTTCTGTTTCAAATGTATATCTTCAAGCAGTACTTATTGAACTCAATGTTTATGAATGTTAACGAGCGTTAGAACAATTTAATTTTCAGTTAAGGTTCGTTAATTTTATCACATGATTTCGTTAAGCATTATAAGCTTCTCTATAAAATGTATAGTTTTATGCATTAAATTATTTGTAAGTAACTAAGTTATAAAACTTGATGTACAAGTGTCTCTTAAATATCTTTCAAAATTAAGAATTTTTCTAACAGAGATACCTTCTGAATAATACTATTATATGACACCATTTTTAAGCTGTACTAAAAAAANAAAAAAGTACAACATTGGCGTTATAGGCTTCGCTTTGAGTTATGCACGAGCCGAGTTATGTGTTTTTTTCTACATGACCAATGGCGCGGAAATTAAATTGCTGTATGACCACTCTTACTCTGCTCAAGCTTTATAAATCCATTGTTTTTCACACGTTAATATTGTTGAAACAAAAAAAAAAAAAAAAAAAAAAAAAAAAAAAAAAAAAAAAAAAAAAAAAAAAAAAAAAAAAAAAAGAACATCTATTAACAATAAGCTGCATTTTTTTTAACAGAGGTAAGAATCCCCAGCGCAGCAGACGAATCTCTTATAACCGCTCACTTATTCGCCAAATGACATTACGTTCATAAGTACATGCCGCTGCTGCTGTTAGAGCCCCCACTGGCCGCATAGACACAGACAGAGTTGCGCAACCGTGTCCGCACCAAAACCAAAAGGAAGCCCACGAGCCGTACTCGACCCCTGCCATTATCGAGATAACGTTTAGAATGTCTGGACGCGGTGCGCCCGAGTCTCTTTTATTCTCTTTCTCTCCCGATAGGCCAGCCCATGATTTTAATTCATTTAAATAAATCTTTGGGCAACAGCTCGTTATCCTGTATATGCGTATACTAAATTTAATTACGTCACGTTATGAACGTATACCCCACACATACATAATGATTAACATCCGGCGCGGGACACACACAATCATAACAGGAGTTGTTGTTGTTGTTGGTAAAATTAATCGTTTCGCATGGAGGTTGTTTGAGGTGTTACTAATAGTGAATTCGCAATGCGTTTAAGTGGCAAATTGCTCGATGACAAATTCAATGTGGGCTAATGAGCGCGATATACACACAGATCTATGGTGAACGGGGACTTGATGTGTGCGAAAAAAAGCTGGGCCATTGTATGTACGATTCCCTCGTAATTCACGGCGCTGATTCGCATCTAATTAGTCGGGGGATATGGGAGGGAACAAAATGTGAGTTGATCTTGTTCTCTCCTTCCTTAGAAAGAGCGTGTACTCACGTACGCGTGCACACTTGTTGAGATCAATAGTTTCTTTGACTGTCTAGAAGTGCGTATATTATTAGGTATCTGTTGTTTGGAAGGCAGCTTTAATATTTTGTTTTAAAAATTTTCTTTTCATGTACTTGTTTTAGGTTGTTTTCTTTCATATAAAAACAATGCAAAGTAGAGAAAAAACAGAACTATTGAACCCTGAAATTTATCAAAAGTGTGTGGCTGTTTATTGGATGTTGTTTTAAATTTCTAGGATGATATTGATTTGATTTTTGATGTAAAAGCCAATTGGTAAAAAAAAGTACTAGAATAGATGGTATTCCAGTGAGAATATGCATTTTGATATTTTTCAATGGGGGAAGGAATTATTCTTACACTGAGAATAGAAAATTATTAATTAAAAATTACTTTGCTAAAATCGTCATTTACGGATTTTTTATGAAGTAAAAATGTTAGTCAAGCAATAAAAAGGGCACAAACTAGGTTGCCAAATGTAAAAAGTTGCCAGACGACGGAATGATACTAGATTACCATTCTAGAACAGGAATTCGTCCAATTTTTTTTCTCAGTGTGTATATTATATCTGCAGATATAGACATGTATTTTATAAGAACGCAATTTTGTTATCATCACCTCACTTTATTTGATACATGTATTTTACTGTTATTTTGATTAAAGAATAATGGCTTGTCCTTATCGAGTCAACGAAACTTGATTTAAAAACGTATATTTAAATTGGAAGTTTGATCCTAATTGTTTTAATGGTCTTTAGGTAGTCAAACATACAAATAAGTATCTCTAATTCAATTACAAGGCACAGATAGAAGGTAGCTACTGCTTCTACAATGACGTTAAACAAATAGTAACTAGCTCCTTTCATGTCTATTTTGATAATCTCAAAAGCTTCTTTAGGGCTACTAGTGATACTAATAGGAAGTTTTGTCCAAATTTCTTTCATTGTTATTTTTCTTATTATTTCATTGCTATATTTCTTTCATCCTACTGTATTGGTACGTAATGAAGTTATATCTTTCCCAGTGCATACGAATTGACCATAATGTTTCCTTGTGCTAGTCGTATCTTTAAGAGTACTTTGTTGGAAACTTGAGTAAACTATCCGACACAACTCCGAGGGGCTGCGCACTCTTGAAGTCATTAAAAAAAAACTTTGTAAGTCATTCTAAATCTTTCGAAGATCTCGGAAGTCTCTAAAAGACTTCAGACTTTTTACCATGACTTTAAGAGTGCATTTAGCTTAGAGCCATTAAAATAGACTTCAAGTCATCAAAAGCTCCTCGCACAACTCCTATACTTGTTTTATACTCACAGGCCCTACTCCTAACACGATCACAGGATCTCAGTATTTATAGTATTTGACAAGCAAAGTATGTGTAGCTCCATCACTGGCATTAGGGTTATAGTTATTTATCTATGGTTATTAGCCCACAGCTTCTTGTTTTCCGGGCTCCCGCTTCATAATCTCTTTTCTCTTGCTATTCCACACATGTATCTCACTCCAACTCTGCCCCTCGTTCTCTCTTTTTATCTCCATCATTTTTTCTCACTCTTAGGTGTTCCCCTGCTCTCATATACATTCAGAAACATCTCATCTCTCATTGTCCCTTTATCTCTTTGTTCTGCTCTTCTCTCATCATCTCTCCCTCTTTTTACTCTGTGGACGACTTTATAATCGTATTCGTGTTGTTTGACTTTGCAACACGTGACTCGCCAAGTTGTACCTTATTGGCTGTGTATGGAGGCCGATCATCAGTTGTTAGGGCGAACTTTTTCTTTTTTACAAGTAAGGTCGTAAATTGCAAGGATCACAGATAATATTTCCTTTTCCATGGTTGTGCATCTCGTTCAAGGGAATTTCAACCACACAAAGTGAGGATGACAGATAAATCATTACCAAGTTTTTCGATGGCGACATTAACGGTGCTTGTCGTTATTAAGGACATTGTAAAGGCAAAACACAAAGTTATCTGAAGTTGAAAAAATTAGTAACTTTTCATGTTTGACTTTGAAATAATTTTACAACCTGATGTATTCGGGCACCCCAGGACATCAAAGTGAAATCACATCTATGAGGACCATCCAACTGAGCAAGCGCATTGGTAAACGTGCATTGTGGGCCTCTTGCCCAATACGTTCTGAAAAAACGCAGCCTCTCGCTCTATAGATCCAGCTAAGCCATTGAGTCGATCAAAGCGTTTATTCAGCCCGTAAATGTAGTCAATAGTTAGAAAAAATACATTATTAACGAAATAAGTAAGCTTCTTTTTCGACTCGAGATGAACTGGTTCTTTCATTTTTAAAAATTTTTTATGTGCATTCTCATTACTTCAGGTGCGTCGAAGATGGCATGATTGAGCGATCCATTATGCCCAAATCATATGTGGAAGCGTCGTTCGATTTGCGTTTTAACGATTTAAAAGTGTCGAATTGTTGTGTGCAATGGAAATAAATTTTTCGGTATTTCACACGCTGCGCAAGCCGACAATCCATTTCATAATAAATAGCCACTCGCACTCGCGTATCGTTTCGTTCGTTAATTTTAAACGAACTCAATTTTTTTTTTTTTTTTTTTTTTTTGTATTAATCGACAAGACACGTATTGCATCGAAATACTCCACTCGTTGGGCTACCGAGCGAGTTGGGGGGAGAAAAAAAGCTGCTTACATAATATTACAATTGAAGAAAAACACGTGAAGAAATTACCACGAGCGCGCTCATTCTTCTCTACTTTCGAGCCCGTTACTTTGAGAAGGACTCCAAGGATTTCGTCAATGTCCGGGTTAATGAAGCGCGACTCAATTTTGCAAAAACCTCGGCTCTTACGGCGATACCTCGGTACAATGGAAACCGTTGCGGGCAGCGTCCGTTCGCTTCAAAAATAGAAATTGGAATTCTCGGGGAAAAAGTTCCTCTGACTCAATACGAGAGCGCATAGTTGATCGACACGCGAAAATAAAGTTTTCCTCCAGCTCTTCGACGATATTGAAGTTAATTCAACGAGAAATCGATATCGATAAGAGTCACACTCAGCGAAAAACTACGCGGTTTTGCACAAAAATTCTTCAGCTAAAGATGAGTCGGTCGGTCATACCTGCTGCGTAGTATTATTAAATTTCACTTTCGCATTTATCCACATGATTTTCCGTACTAGTGTAAAAAAAAAGCCACACCTACAATCACTGGAATATCGCATTTGGAGCATGACGTGCTCGATTTCCCGGGAGTCTTTGCGAAATAAAGAAGCACCTGAGGCTCACGCGTCGTGTGGTTAAAGTGCGTCGAAGCGCACCCCTGTGCTCGAGCCTCAATTTATTGAGCAAGGCCGCGAGAGCCTAGGACGCTTTTTGCCGTCGACGCCCCACTTGTTCGTTTAATCACTACTTCTGCGTACAAGATACTTCTTTTTTTCACTGCTATTACATGTGTATCGTAACGCGATCTGTTTCGGCGCTGATTTGTTTTGACGAAATTTCGATGATAAGTGTACAAAGAGCTACTTAGAAAGTTTTTCCGAGAGTTATTAATCGTGCAACTGCATCGCTGGATTGGATTCAACACTTTCCGCGTTTTCACGGGAAAGTGGGTTAGCTCATGTGAGTTGGTAATCATCACGATCATCGCACATCGGTATACTGACCATTTTTTAAATATTATTGGCTATTTTAAAAAATACGTACTTCGAGATGATACCAAACAAAAAATTTTTCTAAAAGTGTATACGATATTTCATTTAATGCCATGAATGTCGGTATTTACAAACTCTGTGAAAAAAATTCTTTCTTCAGATCACACAATCAACTTTTGAACACCCCAATTGAACCATCTCGTATCGTGGAGTAGTCAAGTACATTTTTTTTTTTTTGCAAATTAAAATTAAAATGTAACCAAAATATAGCAAAAAAAATCGTCGTCAATAAGGCCTTACCCGGGATCTTTACATAATCGATTCCATTTTTGCAACTCAATGGCATTACCAAATACTCATTTGAGTCTCTAGAACTGCCATTTTTATAACCATGTGACCCTCGTTTGAAGCATATTGAAAAATAATCTTGACTTAACATGAACTTCTTGAAAATGGCACTAGACCAAATGGTACAAAAGTTCGGACCTCTGATAAATTGCAGGAAAAATTCTACTTTATACTTAAAAATACTGCATTATTCGCAAAACGATCCATCCGTATGCAAAAGTTAAATGCAAAACACAGTTACGATCTCAAACGACCAGCATCATGTTCGTCAAAACCACAGCCCATAACGGACCAACTGGTTAATCTACAAGTATCTCGTATACCCCATTGACCCATGCACTGCACGACTAGCACCGTGGGCAGGGACCGTTCGATACCCGAACAATCGATATACGTGCGACCCTCGATGCATTTTTTTCTCGTTTTATTTGTTAATTATTTCTTTTCCATCAAACCCCGTTTCAGCAACCATCAACTCATGCAAGAGATAAATGGCCCTGCGATCATTACCCACGTAGCGTTATTAAACGGAAAGATAAGAGACCTCCGGATCAGGAGATCGGCAATACACGTGGGTTGGATATCGTTATGCCGGCTCGATCGTTGCGCAATGTCGTGTCTTGGTCGCGTGCCCGCGTTACATGGGCTCTATCAGGAGAAAGAGAGAGGGATCGCGTAAAAAAGGCTTTTGCGTAAGGACAGAGACATCTACAGTGGTTGTTTGGTCAGGACAATCTTTCGTGAATTATGAATGAAGTCCCACAACCAAAACCTGGGAAAAAGGTCAACGTGCCGATTTCGCGAGGAAGAAAATACGACATCCAGTCAACCGTGCACCCTTAGAGTACCTTTACATATCCTCTCGTGGTGTCAAAAAAACTGTGAACGTTACCACCCACTTACAGCACTCGGAGAAGCGTGAAGAATCAACGACGGTCCCACAGCAAGACTGCGAAATCCCGGCTAATTCTGTGGCGCACCATTGTTGTAAAAGGCTATCCGGTCCATTGGGCTGACGCGGGGGACCGAAGAGACACAACGCAGGGGCCATTGGGCAATGGCTGCACATGGATTTATATATAAAGCCGATGTTCGACGCTATTCCGACACACCGAGTTTTGACAGCTGAACAAGTCTCGTGCGCCATATCTGATCGGTCATCGATTATGGAGTTTTTTGTGAGTGATTTTCCTTGTTTGGAGACTTTTTTTCGTTTTGGTACTTAGGGTTTTTCTTTTTTTTTTTTTTTTTTTTTTTTTTTTTTTTTTTTTTCATTTGGAGTGCGTTTCGAGTACCACTGCGTGTGATCGGTAATGCGATCTTACTCACCGGGGAATCGGTTGCTCGTGGTATGCAGATACGTTTGTGTATCAGTTCGCTCAATTAGACATACGCGTTGAGGTATACAAACACGCAATTGAAACCCATACGCTTCGCAGGTTGTGTGACGTTGATTCTACGCGCACTGGTATAAAATGTTGTTTGCTCGTGTAAATTCACTTCTTCCAAGTGACACTGACGGACAACAAAATGATTTTTTCACTTGTTTACGGCTTACAGATCACTTTGAATCTCTTAAAGTTGAAAATGGCAATTCTTGTACTATTGGTGCGGATGCGATTATTAAGAATTAAATATCAGACATAAAAAATAAAACGTATGATGTTATATATTCACGAAAAAAAATAATTTGAAATGAACAGCTTTTCTAGTAGTATCCTTGTAATGTTTTATCATTCCTTAAAAATAGAAGAAGGATCTTTCTCAAGTGGCTGCCACGTAGTAAAGTTGCCAAACAATCTTACCAACAGTTTACAACTTTTACAATTATTTGGAAACCTTAGAAAAATTCTTTCACGAAGGCAATGGTTACATTTGGAAATTCACACCTAATTACAAAATCCAACCGAGAAAACAGACACTGAATTTCACGAATTGCGTGTACGTAAAGTGTTGTATTACATCCGATTGGCTGCAAAAATTTTAGCGTGAAAAAGCTGTTCTACTGATTCAATGATTCGATAACCATGACTCGATGTTTTCCGATAAGTGGAAGTTGCAGGCCAAAAAAAAACTAAAATTATAAAAACGAAGATCTCAGGGGTCTAAAATTTTTAGTACCGTTTTTATATTTTAAATTTTGTCTCGTTTGACATTTTTTTTCCAAACTGGAAAGAAAAATTTGTAAAATGATATTTTGGTATTCTTAGGTATAATTATCAAATTTATCAGCCCACTTAATTGATTAAAATCTTAAAATAAGTATACCTACTTATCATATTGTCCATTATCAAAAATTTAAAATTAGCAGCAAATAACTTTATTAGTATTTTTTATGATTTCAATTTAACATGAGAAATAAAAAGCATAGATTTGTATTAAAAAAATATTTTTCATCTCAACCCAAACTATGGTAAAACTTTCAGCTACTGGTACTGTCGGCGCTGCCACTCTGGGCCGCAGCTACGCCGGTAAGACACAATGCTCAGACCAAGGCCACACACCTCACGGGCTTTTCGATGTCCCCGACGCAGCATTACCCTCACGCAGCTCTCAACACTGCAGCCGAAGTACAGGGGCTCGTGGGTGCTTACTCCAATCCAGGCTTTTACAGCAGCAGCGTCCAACACGGGCCTTACGGGTATCATGGCCCACCTGCTCCTCTGGCTCATGATGTAAGATAACGCCTTTGTTGTGCTTTTTGGTGTAGGTGTATGTAGGCTGTTTTGGTATAGTCTATTGATTTTCGTGTAAAGTATCTGGTATGGGGTGATCGTTCGATAATGTGGCAAATACTTTGCATTAAATCTTTTTTTTTTTTTTTTAACACATGATTCTTCTAACTAAGAAATGCATTATATTTTGAACAAAAATTGAGAAGAAAAAGTGTCAAGATGTTGGAAAAAATTTTTTCGAAAACTTTTACGTAAACTTTATTCTCTCTTTAAATGCATTGTCTTATTTTCATCAACAAAAATATTTAATTATAAGTAACATTTAACATAACTTGTTGGTTTAAACAATAAATTGCATTTTTGTCGGAATTTATTTTTAAACTTTTAAAAATTTACGAAATAATTGATGTGTCAAATCTGAGGGTAGAGTATACGTAGCTAGTAGTACACCATCACTCGAATACTAATAATACAAAAAAATGGATATCACAATTAAATTTATTCACGTGTTCAGTAAAATAGATGATTTTATCACAGCAAGGAACTCTCATTTATTAAATGGCAGCGGCGTATCTGTAATAAATATGCAACGATCTAATGAATTCAGTGAGATACGCCCAGAATTTTTTGTGCCATTAGCAATTCGTCAACGCGTAAATTTATTCACCCACCAAAATCGGATCAGTGAACTTTCGGGAGCACTTGATATAATGTATGTGCATACGTACGCAAAATGATTGTCTAATCTGAAGAAGTATTTTTTTTATTTTTTTTTTTTCTTAACTTTTCGTTGCCTGAAAAATGTGATAATGGTAAAACGCAACTAGATAGAGCACGAATTTTAATGGACTGCAAAAACAGGACCGCCACTTGATTTATGTCCGTAACAATTTTGCTTCGCGCACGAGAACAGATTACATTTCACGCTACTTAATTGCCGGTGTTACACTTTTTTTCGTCAAAAATACTTGAAAGGAATAAAGGAGCTAGAAACCAGGCATGTCGATTTTGCATGGAATTCACTGACCACAGACAGAGTTGGGCCCAGTTGTTACAGATTTTTAAATACTCTAAATGAATTTTTTTTTTTAATTTAGCAAAGTCATGTTAACTAAAAAAAACTTTATTTCATCACAACGTAGAATATAAAAGTCCACACATTTTTTTTTACTTATAGATAGAAAGAGAATTATTATTATAGATAAAGTTAATTAACAAACAACTTAATACCCTAATAAAAACCTTTTAATAACTGTTCTTACTCTGAACGTTAAATCTATCATTTGTGCTATTCAAAATTTTTGTAAGGTCAGGCTTTGTAAGTAATAATTTTAAAAAATTCCCTGTCTCAAGCATAATGTATTGCATTATTAAAAAACAATTACAATGCATGAAAAATTATCCATCCACGACAAAGTTCAACCACGAAAGTACTACCTAAAAAGTAATTGTTTATTAAAATCTCAAACTCATAAAGGTTCAACGTATTGCAAAAAAAAATCTACGCTGGAAAACAACGAAAGACCACATCGTAGACAACAAGTCCAAATGAATCAATTAAACATACCTGTGTTTAGTGCAACACGTGTACACACAATATGCGTACTTCCTACCGAATATAATAACACCTTTTCATTTTGCTACTCTTCGCCGTGCGATGGTGCAATTTAAATATATAATCTCCTCCCCCGCCATTGCGTAACCGCGGTAATTTTACACCTTTTTTATGTAATTATTACCACGATACTACGTACTTGAGGCAAGAAACGATATCAACGCTTTCATAACTCATCGCGTGAGAAAAACGATTATCCAATTCATTTTACAATAATTGAAAGTTTTTCATTTTTTCGAGGAAAGCGACCCTCGCATAGTCTTGTCACTCGAGAATATTTCTCGTCGCGAACATCGAGGTCCCTCACCCTCTTTTTTTTCCTTCACGATACACCGAAGCTATTACTAAATCGACGGAGCAAAAAAAAAAGTACAACATTGGCGTTATAGGCTTCGCTTTGAGTTATGCACGAGCCGAGTTATGTGTTTTTTTCTACATGACCAATGGCGCGGAAATTAAATTGCTGTATGACCACTCTTACTCTGCTCAAGCTTTATAAATCCATTGTTTTTCACACGTTAATATTGTTGAAACAAAAAAAAAAAAAAAAAAAAAATGTGTATTTTCAACTGCAATCGCCACATACCTTGAATAATATTGTACAAAGCCACGCGTGCATAACGGAGTAGCGAGAAATGAGCCGCCGTATCCACTTGTAGCTCCTAGATTATGAGCCGCGCTCACTTTTCACTAAATCACTCGCGAATTATCAGATTGGCACTTAACGAGACCAAAGCCGCGTACTTGAATTTCCTATGTGTACGTGTAGGTATATAAATTGTACTCAGGGGGGTAACGTGCCTTTTTTTCTCCTCATCGTCGTCGTTGTCGACATGCCCAAGTCGAGCATTTGTCGTTTCTGCGGAGCGCAAAAACTGTTGTTACTCAATACGTAACACATGGGTTGAAACTTGCGCTGCGTGATAAAATGACGCGGGGGCGCGCATTCTCTTCGGGACAGTACATAAGCACGGCTAAACATCCGCCGTTTACGTTTCAACTGTACTTGTTTGCTCTCGATTGTTTGTTTTCACGGCAATTTCATGCTATTTTTTTTCATTTTCATCGCTGTTCTGTTTACACGAGACAAATTGATGTATGTCTTTTTTCTGCATCGCGTCTGTGTTTTTATCGGTTTTCGAGTAAACGGTGTGCAACGCTGCACCACGACGAGGGTGTTTTTTTTATAGAATCGTTAATGATTCCTTAAGCGCTTGAGTGGGGTTTTTGCGAGTGTAAATTTAATGCCCTCCCTGAAAGACCATTATCCGTTGGAATGGGCTATTTGGTCGAGAAACGATACGTTGTTTATCTTTATGACATTATGTATATCACTACTGTTAGACTTAAACACGATTATTTTGTGTATTTTTAAACATTTGAAAAGAAAATTTATTTTTCTGAGTAAAGTACATTTTTTTCGTTTGACATAATGTTTTATTCACTACTATAACAATACAGTAATGAGAAGAAAACATTATTTTTTTCCAAAGAAGTTAACTACGTTTCAATTGCAATTAAACATTTCAACACATTTTTAAATAATGTAACTTTTTTTTCTTATTGTAATTCATTGTCTTGCGGGAAAATTTAGTTATAAATAGTATTTTAGAAAAATTCTTGCATTGCACTTTTAGCAAAAAATTACAAAGCCAAAACAAAATTTGAAAAGCAACGAAATAATCAAAAATTATTTCACTCTTAAACACTGCGTTACACCTTTTGCTGATTGTTCTAAGCGATTTGTGATTAGATATAAGTTTTCTTGTAAATACAAATCGAAAAAGCCGCAGTTAAAGTCATTAGCCATTCTTGTATTTTCCAATACTTACCTTGAAACGGCATTGCATTCCGAATGTTTCATGATACATTGAGAACACAAATATTTCGCTAAACACGCACCCACCACAACCGTAGAGGGTAACCCACACATTACTCCTCGTGACAGCATTTTTTTTGTTCCCTTCATCTCCAACACTCGCATTCCCCGTTCGTAAAATGATTTGTATAAATAACAGCAGCGTCCTGTCACGCAATTACTCACCCGATGAATCAATCACCGCGCCATACTTACTTATGCAAAAACACGCGTAGTGACATTTATAAATACGAACGAACACACAAATTAACACCTATAGAACAATAAACTTGCCGTCTTGGCGAAAGTCATTCAATGGTACAGCTTGCAAATGTAATGCATCATCCTCTGGCATATGTAATGAATTGTGTTACCCACACCGTAACGCGGTAGCCAAGTCTGGCGTATACGCGTCAATAGGTGCATATAATTCAAAAGACGTGAGTATACACGCAGTCAAAGGTGGCCAATAAATCATATTTATACAACGCGTAAATGGGTCATTTCACAAAAACTGCGATATTTTCACGCCCTAGCCGAGATTTTTTAATGTTCAGAATTGTTTCATTCTTTTTTCAAAGTTATGTGAGGTCCAAAAAAGTTGGAAACTTTTGGACCTGACGTTACGGTCATTTTTTGACAACCTATGTTATTTTTAATGTAATTTTTTTTTTAATTTAAAAGAGTGATACTTTTTTTTGCAATTGTGAACTCCAAGGAGCAAATTTTCAACGAAACTTAGTTAGCCACATCTGCACTCCAGAAACCTTCGTACACTATAGTTATCTAGTCATTCTAATCCCTTCGAGATAAGGGACGTTACGGTAATGATCACTTGTTTTACTGGAAAAAACGTTCTGCATTTGAGACGACATTACAAATAGCCATATTCAGATGTGGGTCTGAAAAAAAATTGACAATATTCTCGTACAGTCAAAGTGCAAAATGTTCAATTTTCAGTCTCTATAAATTAATCATTTCGCCAAATTAAATAATTTGTAGAGCGTAATTCAAAAGTGTCAAAAGTAGGCTTTACAAATAAAACGTCCCGTACTTGAAATCAAAATTTTTTTCGGTTCTAAAACTTTTAGATAACATACATCTTTAAAAAATTGAAAAATCAACGTCTATGCACCAGAAGCCGCAAAAAATAAAATTTTTAGATGCTTCGCATTACGGTAATGACATTTTGGACCATTTTTTCAATCTCACGGCCACGCAAAAAATTCTTTCGACTCGATCTCAAAAACGTATTTAGGAAACATTAATTAACACCGTTTAAAAAAAGTTCCAACTTGAAACGATTAAATCCGTCGTATTTAAACGTAGGCTCCATGAAATATGGCACTTTTTGAGAAATGACCCATACTTATGCACTACTGTATTTTTTTAAGGGCCGAGTGCTGGAAACCCCCGAAGTAGCCCAGGCCAGAGCAGCGCACTTAGCTGCCTTCAACAAAGCGGCGTCCCGATCCAATGTCTACGATGCTCCGTCTGTAAACACGTACGGCAGCAACAGCGCGAGTGCCGAGGGCGACGACGACAGCGAGTACCACCCGTACTCATCCGACGACGAAGACGACAGTGGTAGTGCCGAAGGGTACTATGACAACCAACAGTACCAGGGACCATTCGCGCCACTAGCCGAGGACGGGAGGGTCATCGATACACCGGATGTCGCGAGGGCCAAGGCGGCGCATTTGGCTGCCGTCGAGAGAGCTAGCCAAGGGCGGTATCAGCACCAACCGCACTCGGGGGGGTATTATCGAGATTATTAAGACTACGCGTGGTCACTTAGTTCGTGTGCGTTATTTTTTTTAATTACTATCATTGTATCGGCATGTGGATGATTGGAGGTTCGTCAAGTGCTTTGTTTTGGTGTCTTTCAAAAATTAAAAGTAAAAGAGACGTTGAAGGATGATTTTCAACCGGAAGCTTGAAGTCATGAATAAGCTTTTTACTTTGATAAATGAAATATACTTCGTACGTGATGAGAAGACTCGTTTTTTTAGGGATAAACATTGGCTGTTTATCTTTATAAGTAACTAAAAATTTACAATAAACAATGTTATTTTTAATAAAACAAATGAATTCCCAAATTTGTATTAAAGTTAATTATGTATCTACCCATTATGTACGGTTGATTAAGGGGGGCTGGTTCCCTACGTCCCCCATTTAATAAGGAAAAATATGTTTTATGCCTCTGTTGCTAAAGCCAATAAAATTTGGATTAACAGCCCCCCTCCCCTCCGCTCACTAATGTATATATATATATTAACGGAGTAGCGAGAAATGAGCCGCCGTATCCACTTGTAGCTCCTAGATTATGAGCCGCGCTCACTTTTCACTAAATCACTCGCGAATTATCAGATTGGCACTTAACGAGACCAAAGCCGCGTACTTGAATTTCCTATGTGTACGTGTAGGTATATAAATTGTACTCAGGGGGGTAACGTGCCTTTTTTTCTCCTCATCGTCGTCGTTGTCGACATGCCCAAGTCGAGCATTTGTCGTTTCTGCGGAGCGCAAAAACTGTTGTTACTCAATACGTAACACATGGGTTGAAACTTGCGCTGCGTGATAAAATGACGCGGGGGCGCGCATTCTCTTCGGGACAGTACATAAGCACGGCTAAACATCCGCCGTTTACGTTTCAACTGTACTTGTTTGCTCTCGATTGTTTGTTTTCACGGCAATTTCATGCTATTTTTTTTCATTTTCATCGCTGTTCTGTTTACACGAGACAAATTGATGTATGTCTTTTTTCTGCATCGCGTCTGTGTTTTTATCGGTTTTCGAGTAAACGGTGTGCAACGCTGCACCACGACGAGGGTGTTTTTTTTATAGAATCGTTAATGATTCCTTAAGCGCTTGAGTGGGGTTTTTGCGAGTGTAAATTTAATGCCCTCCCTGAAAGACCATTATCCGTTGGAATGGGCTATTTGGTCGAGAAACGATACGTTGTTTATCTTTATGACATTATGTATATCACTACTGTTAGACTTAAACACGATTATTTTGTGTATTTTTAAACATTTGAAAAGAAAATTTATTTTTCTGAGTAAAGTACATTTTTTTCGTTTNAATAAATATGGAAAAAAATATTCAAAAAATTTATACTCACGTATGAAGTTCTTAAGAAGAATGTAATTTTTTGTTCAGCGTCACCTAACAATTTTTTATTTTTTGTCGAAACTAACTTTTAAAACATTTTTTAAATATTTTATGTATATTATCTACATCATCCTCATTCTAAGACTCTTATCCATTGACAATTAACTGAAACTCACTGTCCTTACAATTTATAAACTATATAATTTTTGCTGATTAAGAAACGGAAATACGAAATAATCCATTTTTTCATAAATTTTTATGATTAAGTAGAGTCAACTTTTTGGCAGTCACCCACATAAGCAAATTGTGACAAATTATGAATGAAGTAGATTTGATCTTGTCAGAATCTCAAACACTCAAAACCTCCTTTTAGTTGTTTTATATAATTATGTCAGTGAAAATTTTTTAACCTCTTTCTTAGAAAGTTCTGCAATGACAAAATAAAGATAGAGAAGTTGATCAAAAACTCTTTATTTATTTATTTTTTTTATGCTATAAGCCAACCAAACATAATATTATATTCATTATCACGATCGCACTATCAATTTCCGGGTACAAGCTCCACCGGGTCATAATTAATTATCCATGTGGAATTTTCTCGATTATTAAATCTATTTTTCACCCAATGTACCCACTCTATCTACTTTTGCACAAAAACGTCATCAAAAGCAATTGATATCCACAGATCACGCATGTGCGGGTACAGATAAATCTCAAAAAACTATAGCACCTGCAGCTGCCCCGCTACAGGTAATTACTCTCATGGAAAGAACAAACAAGCACTACCTACCCAACAACACACCAAATATCCCGCGCAGGACACCTTCGAACACACGTACAAATAAATCGATCACATACTCGACTCGTTACGCGCCCACCTATAATGGATAGGTTTTATCGATATCTCTGTGCCATTTTTCCTGAAAAAACAAAAAAAAATACACTTGCCCACCAACGAGCTTTCCTTCCTTTTCACCTTCTCTATCTCCCAACCTTACCATATATAACGCCCATACCAATTCCAACTGATCCTTACGACTTCCGCCCTGAACACACATGCACATATTCACCAGACGCGCGAGCTATTTTTCACTCCCAGCCCTCTTTTCACGTAATACTCCGCAAGAGCATAGACACGCGTGTTACATGACATTCGCGGACCTATATACGTAAGTACACGCGTGGTACACCTATGCATGAGAAATTACACCACCACACGTTCCAGATAAGCATCTGCATAGGACAATTAGCCACAGGCTGGACCTACATGATTCTCATTGTACTGCGTAGTGTAGCATTCAAGTGGAGGTTTGATACGAGACATGGGAGTGCGAGGAGTGATGGGTGTATCCCGCACATACCTACGATACACGCGTATGCATGCAAATTAATGTTTACTTGCGTAATCGCCGATGCCTGTCGGGCTCTCTTTGCCTCGCAAGATGTGGCATAATGCCAATTGTATCCATGCACGGGTAACGTGTGCAATGGACGCTTTTATGGCAGTCTTTTGGGATGGGAATTCAAAGTTTTAGCCCAACATTGCTCTTTTTTTCAATCAGCACTTTGGCGTTGGCTGTACTAAAAATAAATGAGGACCAGCCTGATGGGAACGTGAGTGAGAATTGAAAAACGAGTGTCAATCTTTCTTGTACATATAGTATCGGTGGAAGGGTTGGTAATCTTTTCACGAGTACCTATACATCTGCGCGAACGGTGATCAGGAAATTGGCGTGAGTTTTATCATTTCTGCCGTGCGTCGGGGAATGATACTTATTGGTGAAAGTATACTTAGTAGGGTTAGACTTTTTTTATTATTCGATATATTTCAATTCTCTTAGGAAAATTTTAAATTGTCTCTTTTATCAGGTGATCATAAATTATGGTGGCGATTGGTTTTACGTTGCAGCGTACATTGGACATGATCTAGGTATTTCTGAAATTATTCAGCTGGAATCGATAGATCCATCGAGGCGCAATGAACTACTTTACCTCTTAATTGGGAATAAGTAGTTCTGATATTTTTTATCCCTTTTGAGCTGGAATCGACAAAATAAATTTTCCTGACGCACCAGTTTCTTTAGCCCAGTATTTATCTTCCTCAACGATTAACAACACACCTCAAATACATTGTATTAATATTACCTTGTATCCTTATTTGGTATAACAGGAAGCCATTTACAGCCAATCTGTAATACGAAACGCAATTTACGTAAGCCTATAATGAACAGTGTCGTGCAACTTTTTGACTTGACTGTCAATCGGTTATTATCACAGCTCAGTTTTATCGTCGACGACCTCGAATTCCGGATGTTGGACGGTTGTGAGAGATTTTTTCCTCAGTATTTCTTCCTTTATCCAATTGTGGAAGGTTTGCTCTTTGCACTGCTATTTCATACACTGGAGTAGTAAATCCAGACCAAGTGAATGCCATTGTACTGGAAAAAATTACTTTCAATGTTTCTGGAGACATAGAAAACACACTTAAATAGAAAAGCAAAAACAATCGGTGCAGCAAGTACGTCACAATTGTTTGGGTACAGCCGTAACTATATGTAACATAGCTCCGGCTCGGTTGGTACTTTTCCTGCGCGCATTGGAAATACGTGTCCGTATATGCAGACACGACCGAGTGTATATCAATTATGCAAAAAAGGCAAGTGTACACGCGCGCTGAAGGGAGACGTGGGTCATATATGCACGAGCAAAATAAGAGAGAAGAAAAGAGCTGCGCCGAATGTCATTACGCGATTACAGGAGAGCGATTCATAATCTCTTTCTCTCTCTCTCTCTGTGTCCTATTGGGTGTTGGGACGTTGTGGAAAATGCGGTACGATCGGTCAGTGGTATATGATAAACTGATTTGACCATAATCGATGCGTTCTTTTTTTTTGTATTAAAATATTTATCAGCTCTTTGCGGATGAAAAAAAGGTTTACATGATTATTGCGCAACAGTGTATTTGCCCTATAATTTTAGAAAAAATTGTTTTCTCTAATTATAAATAGAAGCAAACTACGTTTTTAATTCGTCTTAATATTTTGTTTTAACATCCCTCAGATGGAATCTGAACTTTGAAAAAAAATTGTTAGTATTTAATTTAATTATTATATTTGTTTAAAAATTAATTTATGGTTGAAATATTTTTATCATTACAATTTAAACCCTAGTCCCAACGCTTCGTGTCGTTTCGTATCTAATATAAAGAAATGGATTGCATATCTTGTAATATATATT
>NW_019379822.1:165192-178607 GCF_000648655.2 Copidosoma floridanum
GCAAATCATACGTAGTATACATAAAAACTAATGTTTTAACGTCTGAGATTTTTTTTACTTCCATTTTACTGCTTATTTCAAGAGCGCTACAATATTTGTCGTGAACCTGTTTATTTTTAATTATAGTCTTATGAATTACGTGCATGAACAATCTATAAATAGTTTAAGTAGTTAATGAGTATGAGAAAATATAACGTTTATGCAGCAGAAAAATTCAAGTATACGAACAGTTTTTTTTTTTGTTTCATAAAAATTAGTGTAGGAAGTAACATGTAACAGTAAGCAACGGTTTTTTTTAAAGTAAAAGTTATAATTTCCAACAAAAGTTCTACATTGTTTTTAATATTGTAAGATTTTTAAAGCTCAACATGATTATATTTATGTTTTTGTTAATTGAAAAACCCAACTAGACCAAATAAAATAAATATGTTAAAAAACAAACAAACAATTTTAATAAAACGCACACCAAGTGCTACAAAAATAATATTACTTATTATTGTGGACTACAAACTGTAGTGAGTCTAATGCACGATAAATTATTGCGTGTTTACATTGGTAATATCTTTAAAAAAATACAAAAACAAACCTCCGTTTCACTATTACTTTTATCAAGAGTATGTCGATCTGAAGGATCGAGTTTCTTTGTTCTTGAACTGAAAAAAAAAGTTTCTTAGATCGCACATCAACCTTCGGATGATAAAAGAAAATTCGCCGTTGTAAGACTTACGTAACGAGGAGCGATAGTATCTTTTCTCTTCAGGAAATGTAAAGTAAAAATTTAAATGCAAAAGTATTTTAGCCGCAATATTTTCAGTCAACGAGTCCGGTTTACTATCTAGTTATCCCAATATCGAACTGTAAAGATAAATACGTAATACATTTTATCCGACGGATCAAGTGCACTATTTTTCATGGATAAAAAAGAAAAAGAAATAAATAAATTAAAAATAACAATTAATGGTGCCCGTGTGATTAAAATAAGGTAAATGTCAGAATTATTGCTCACTCGAACAGACGAAATGTCCCAAATATTGGTCACTTTCTATTTTTTTTTTTTTTACAGGCTTCATATATATATTTTCAATGAATAACAATGTGGATTTGCATAAAAAAAAATGATTTTTTGGCACCTCTATAATAATTTGTTCATGTTTGAAGAAAGTTATTTTAACATACAAAGAAAAATGATCATTAATTGGTACATTCACATTACGGGTAAGAATCGTGGTACTTCTTTTACGAATAAATTTTTCTTGCCAACAAGCGTTGCGTACACTTCATAAGGAAGATGTGTAAAAAAAAGACACATAAGTTCTCCTAAAAATAGGGAGAATTAAATTTGGAATCCAAGGTATGCACTTAATCAGCGTCATCGCGATAAATCAGTTTCACGCCCGTAACAATCAGGTCCCCACGATCGTATAGGTATGTCAACGCAAACACCGTGCGCTTGCACCGGCTCTTGATCCTATTCCTTCCGCCCGCTGGAAAAAGAGTACAGTGACATAATCGTCTTTGACAAAGAGAAGAGAAAGAATGGCACCGTGCAAGTATCGACGGGAAAATAAAAGATCAAAGGCCCCCTGTGCTCGGCGCAAAGAGAACGAATCAACGAGGGAGCTATTTTCGCAACGACCGCGAAAGGCCGTGCCGATAATAAATCGCGCGACATGACTATTTCTCGCGCCCCGCGAGCCAGCCAGGGGGAGGGGGGGAATAATCTCTTTGGGTACTTTTTTCCCTTCTCCTTTTGTCGAGAGCGCGGCAGCGGCATTTGTTCGACAAGATAAGTGCGCCCGGGAGTTCCAGCTGTATAATGTTTTGGGATATTATGCAGCGAGTCGACCACGGGATCTGACTGGGACTCGAATTTGGAGTTTACGGGAGATTAGCTCGTTGGTGTGGTTAGTCGGGGAATGTTTGCAATTTCTTTCCTGTGAAAAACTATCTTTCTAAAAAGTACTCCAAAAGCAAAGTCAATACAAGAAATTTGTCATTGCATTCGGATAATTTTTTAAAATTTTATCGATTCTCGCAGTATTGAAGAAAGTTACCAATGTTTTTGTGTACATATATTTTTAGTTTTATATTACAATATTATTTGTGAATCAATGTCACATTGTTCCGATTACATTGCTGACAATATCTTCATTTAAGGTATTGTAAAAATTGCATAACTTTAATGATTAATGAAGATTTTTTTTATGTACTTAAACATTTATTTGCACAGCTATAGTTAGCTGATTTCCAGTGAAAATGCGCTATGATAAATTTGTTTGATTCCTTGAACTCTGTTGCAGAAAAGATAATTAATTAATTTTAAACGAACTCATGAATACGAGAATGTGTACATGCATGTAATCACATAGATATTTCGTTGTGTCTGAAAGAAAAAAATAGACGCAATTATCAACATTGCGTGTAGAGGGCCTCTGATACAAACATAATAATTTTTTCTTTGACATTACAGTTATTGAGAATTAATTGAAAAAAAATTTTTTTATCGTCAATTAAGTGTGATTAAAACAACCAGTCAAAATTTTAACACTTACTCACACGTGTTTTACAAGAGTATTTGAATCTAAATTAAAAGTCATTTTTGTTCTCGTAGTAAAGAAAACTCACCCATCTATTATAAAGTAAATTTTTTTCTGTATCTTTTTTTATTTTGAGATTATAATACTTTTTCTTTAATACATGTGTATACATCAAGTAGCTACTGATCAATGCGTGGTTTATTTTGTTTAATACTCGTACATAACTCGTTAAAAAATTGAATCACTTCTGTTGGCAATTTTTTTGGCTTACATTTTTGCCACCCCACGGATACAAGTTGTATTTCGTATGCAATAATACAGCCACAGTATTACGTATAGATAACTATTTTTATTGCAATTCATAATTCAAATTTATTGTCGTACGCAAATCATACGTACATTTGCCAAAAGTTATTTTGTTGATGTACACCTCATTTGAATGAATCAGAGATACTTTTACCTTTTAAGAACCTGCAGAAAAAAATCTGTAAGTTTTATGACTGGAAATCCAAACAATACTATTCTTCGAACGGCGTTGTTTTCAAAGTTAGCACGTCAACCACGGTGCTAACGACCGCTCTTTTTATATAACACGTTTATACTTTTGGCCGATTATCGACATCTGGCAGTGCTTAAAATTAAATTAGGTTCCATTATAGAATGCTTTGGAAATAAAACTCTTACTAATACACAATCAATTTTTTTATGATATCATAAACTATTGTAATCGATACCTATTAATTTCCCACGCTTGACAGTTATATTACACCTGAAACTCTCTCACGTGCATTGTAAAGTATAGTTACAACGTCTGTTATTACAAATACGTACACACATAAGAAAAACACGCGTAAGAATTATGTCATTTAGCCATTGTAACGCCACAAAAGAGTAATGGAATAGCACCATAACATGAATACAAATGAGCCGAGGTGTCTTGAATATTTAATGCGCAGCAGTACAGCGACAAAGGAAACCATGGTAATGTTTTTTTTTTTTTTTTTTTTTTTTTTTCTTGTTTATTATCAATCATAAGTGAATTTTTTCCGTCACGAATGAAAAAATCAGCAGTTTACGAGAAGATAAAATCGTGGAAAATTATGCACACTGATCCCATAAATATCCCAGATAATCGTATTTTCACGTTCAAAGGGATCAGTGAAAGAGCAGTTTTGATAGGATAATCACTTACGAGAACTCCCCGTGTTTCAGGAATCAATGATTTTCCATCACGGATATCGAGAGACATACAAAAGGAGAGGAAAAAAAAAAATAGCTCTCTGGCACGCAGCTCAAAAAAAAATAAGCTTCGATCTCATTACAGCTGCCTTCTGTTGAGGGAAAATAATAATCAAGCGAAATTCCACGTAAGCCGGGGCAAAGCAAACGGTCGACCCTCTCTCCTTTTCTCTCTTTTTTATCATCGAGCGCGCATCTAGCGTCCGCGAATTGCCGGCCAGCTGCATTAACCTAAATTTAAATGATGCCCGTGTAACGACTGAGAAAACAATAAGAAATTTAATTGTGCAGCACCGGGTATGCAAATGCAAGGGTATATACTGCCGCTGTTGGTTTCGCGGACAAAAGATGCACTGCCAAGAGAGCGAGAGAGAGAAAGGAGAGATGAAAAATGCGCGATAAAATCGATCGAGAATCTAAAAAAAATCATCAAGAGCCGAGGTGTGTGCGCGGGGGATGTCTTCCGTTCACCATTGTTCGGCAAAAGAGTGTGTGTATATCAATTAGCGTTGATCTATTGTTAGAGAGAAGAAAAAGAAATAAAAAAAGTCAACAAAAATCAACGGGATACCCAGTCGTTGCGATAATAATAATGTGGTACGTGGTATAAAAGCGTTTGAAAAGTGCGTGTCAATATATATACACCTATACGCGCGTGTGCACAGCCAAGAGGGTCGTTTTTTTTGGGTGCACTCGCACGCGCGCGCACAACAGCCCTGGAATTCGATGGTTTCTAATGGAGTTATTATGTTTTGCTTGGACAAAGATAAATCGCTGCGCGCCCCGGCGGTTACGTAATGATAGTGCTTTTCGGCCGATGAATCGGTCCATGTTGTGGTACGTGTGGCCGGTATACCTTTTCTCCGCGTCCTTCGGAAGTATTCGACGTAATAATAAACTTTCAGCAAAGCGCTCGAGTTCTCGCCATTGATGCTGGTCCCACTCGGTGTGGTTGACTTTTATTGGATAATGCATTGTAATGCTCTTATTGTTTTTGCTTAAATAGTTGTACGTACACGGGCTTTGGAAAAATATGTATGGATATATACGGGTTCCCATCAGAACTTTCATTCGGATTTGGATTTAGTATCCGAAGTATAGTAAAAAGAACACAAGTTTAGAAAAAAAAGGTCTGTGTACGTGACACCAAACCTCCAGGAGTAGCAAAAATAATATTATTTACTGTTGTTTTCTTTTTTTTTAACATGAGCTGAAAAAGTGTATTGTTGAGTTATTCGGTGTAGCTTAGTTTTTGTCCAGACCCCCCACGCTCCCCACAAGCCCCCAGTGACCCCCACCACCCTCCACTTAATTTTTCCGAACAAAACTATTTTATTTGAGCTGTAATCAACTTCAAGTAGTAAGACCTACCCTACATCGTTTTGTGGAAGTTATCCTGATGGAACAAAATTGCAAGATCGCAACAAACTACAGCAACCTTAGCATCAAAACATTGACGATTTCCAATCGAGTCAGGAGACACAACGCACTGGTAAGTTTTGAGTCTAGTAGATTTAAATCCAAGCGATAGTACTCATTGTATTATTTTCTATTTTCAGTTGTCGGCCAATGCACGATGGGAGTTGAACTTCAAATTACTTTGGGAAAATTTTTGGACCAAGTTTTTCCCTACGAAAGCCAAACCAATCATCCAACAATCTTAAACGACCAGCTTTTTAAGCTCTGTAAGTAACGTTTCACTATTCATATTTTTTATTAAGTACACCCTCAGGGAGATATATTTATAAAATCATACATTTATACTTATGTACCATTGTCACGGTGATCTTTTACGGTGTGAGCATTTTTTGTATGAATTTAATCCGCCGTTGCATCCTCCGACTTCAAGGAGAAATAATGCGAGAAATACTTTTGTGCTTGTATAATTTTATTTTCATACGATGTACTTCCCTTTTGGTACAGTTGACGTATTTTAAACCGCATTTGTATGTTGGTATCATTTTGAAACTCTCAACGGACGTTCTTTCAATCAAGGATATCTGAAAATCCCGAAAAAGGCCGAAACTTTCCTCCATTCGCACTTTTGTTTGGTCGAACCAGTCTCTACTTCTTCTTCTTCTTCTACTTCCTCTACTTCTACTTGTTTAAAAACTCATAAATCTAAGGTCCTGTTGCCGATTGTTCTCTTCAGCTCGGGACACTCACACGTCGGATTAATTTCATGGTTTATTTAAACATCTTTTACGTTTAGGACTGGTCATGGTCACGTAGCATCTGAGGTGTTTCCACTTTATGACATTAGTCATAATAATAAATCAGTTTTAAATAGTATTATAAGTATAAAATAGTCAGTAAAATAGCACACCACTAAACAACCCACCGAAAAACAACGAAATTGAAAAAAAGAGCATTGCAACAATAAGCCTCAAAAAACGCACTGATTTTCTTGTTCATTCGCAGAGATAAGAAGAAGAAAAAACATACCCAACAGACAGTTCATGCCGAGCGCAATTATATTACTGCGTTCGGTGACGCAATGCCAACGATACGATTTTTCGCGATGAGAAAGGCTCGCATTTTCATACCGCAGTGGCCATGCCTATAATATCGCAATAGCGCCATATAACGGCGAAGGCGCGCGTGCGTGACATTATGACGTTGCGTGATGCCCCGGTGCTGATAAGCGCACTCTTTCAGGTAAGGTCCGCATGCTGCTGTTGGGAAAAGTGGTCATGTGTACAGTGTGCAATAAAAATGGCCCATACTTGTGAGTGCAAGTGTGTTTTTTAGGATCTTTTGCATCTGACGGATGAAATGCCTATGTACAGATACTTTTTTTACAAGTTAAGTATTTCGGATCGATGGTTTGACACAATGTAGCTTCGATGTTTGATTTAGCACACGAGTACTTGTTTCATTTTGTTTTTTTTTTTTTTGTTTTTTTCATTTTTTCAATTCAACTTTTAGCCCGTTTGGCAAATTGTTTAAGAGATACTTTCTCTTTTTCTATAAAAAACAGTCCATCATAATTATAACTTAACCAAACAAATGAATACATGTTATTAGGTAAACATTACAACAGTTACTTGGTTTAATAAAAAAATTTAGTTATTTATTCTATTAAGACCATAAATTAATGCAATAGTATAACGGAAGTTGACTTTTTAATTCATGGGCTGGATATACTATGATTTCTTTGAGAAATAAAGATAAAGAATATCATCTATTTATATTATTTTACATTTTCCGACGTTTTTCAATGAAAAGTCCAGTTCTGTAAAAAAATTTCGCAGTTTCCAACTGTAAAACTTGCACTATAGTTTTTCGGGATCTTTCAATTATGCTATTTATATTGCTCAAACTATCAATGTACACCCATCGTCAAACAATTAAAAAATACGCCATTTAAACCAAGTATTGTTATAGTGATGCGTACGCACTAATACGTATCAACCTGGAAAAAAAACTATCCTTATATACCCTTCAAATTATGATCCATAATTGCAAGACAGACAAATAAAAAAATAATTAAATCATCATCGCACGCACACGTGAGACGGTCAAAATCAGTGTGGAGAGTTTGCCCGAAAAAAAAAGTAATCGACCCTCCTTTCGTTGAACCCCGCGCGAACCGACCAAACGAGCAGGTGGATTGTATACATGCTGCCTTGCGCAAGTTAAGCGCGAGGAGGCGAAACAACGGCGCTGCCACGCTTCCCCAACCACGATCACTCGATCGATGCATACCTACATACCGATTCGGCGATGCTTTTCTCTTTAGCTGGCCCGAACAAAAGTCCCGCTACTTACATGCGTTCACCTGCGCTATTGTTGATCGGTATGTACGTGTTAAAACTTCTGCCGATACAAGCGAGTCCTGCGTGAAAGTGTTGCCGCTGCAGAGATCGGCTATCGTGAGCCGATCGGTAATTCACGGATGTTTGCTTACCGGCTGCTTTGGAGTGGTTTTTTTTATGCTTTATTGTTAGATTCAAGAGAGAATCTTAAATCAGTGGGTTCGTTTACTGCTCACTTGCTGTGCCAGCTTCGAAATTTTCATAGTGCCCGTTTTTTTTTTTTTTTTTTTTTTTTTTTTTTGTTTTTTTTAATGCATGATTTTTGGAATCAAATAAAACATAGTGCGATATTGTAGGACAAAAAATTTTTTATTATTATATTATTGAGTCTAAACATAAACAATTCCTTGTAATATCTCACCATCTCGTATCATTTTTAGACTCACTCATTTTTATAATACTATTCGTAGTATCATAATTTTCTCAACCAATCGGTGCGACTCCAAATAAAAAAGCCTCAATCACGTAACAATAAATCTTACATTAAAGATTATTATTCGAGGTACTTTGAAGGGTGTTACTGATCTTTAGAAATATTTTATCATCGAAATAGTGACCGTAAAACCGTTAGAGATGGGCAGTATTAGACAGAGTTGAAATACTCTGAAATTCTTTACTTCAGCTTTAATTCAAGTTATCCAAATTCTTAATTACTTTAGTTAAATTAAATATCTGAGCTAGATACTGTATTTATCATTATATATAAAATAGTAGTTCAAACAAAGCAATTAAAAAAATATTTTACTTAAAATGAAATATATTAATTATTAAAAATTGTTTAAAAGAATATTTATTATTTCTATTAAAAAATCAGTATTTCAATTATTTTATTTCAAATAAGAACATCAAATATGTTGGTATTTTAAATGTATTTTTATTTAAATACGATAAGTACTACATAAAATATTTGAATCGGAAGTATTTCAAATACATTGTCTTACGAAATGCATATGTATTTGAAATACATTATTTCAAGTAAAATTGCATTTGATGGAGTATTTAAAATTATTTGCTTACATACATTTGTTGTTTACTTAATTATTTCAAATACCTTCATAAAGTACAATTGTATTTCAAAATGTATTTAAATAATGTATTTCAAGTACGAATGTATGAAATTAAAGCGTTTTGGGACCGCTTCAGTATGGGTTGTTTCCGAGTGATTTCGACTTAAAAACGTCCTATAATAGTTTCGTTTCGAGGCAAAAATTGAATGTAAAAATAAAAAATTATAAATATTAATCCTCATAACTTTAAGCCCATAATTAATGTGCAGGTATACATGAATTTGTTGTAATATTACATAAGAGCTAATCTTAGATGTAAGGATTATGAGTATAACGAGTACAGAAAAACTACACACGGCACCCATATGCAACATACATCTTGTAACAGCTGCTTTCTGATTGAGGAATTCACCTAAGGTTCTTTTACAAAAATTTCATACTGTAGGGTTTGGGTAATACTAGCAGATACCTATGATATGATAATGCTGATTTTGCTTTGAAACATTATATATTACGTTTAGATATGGCCGTAGAATGAAACAAAAAATTTAAACTTTGAATTTCACGGTAATGCACTTTGTCGTGTACAATTATGTTTTTAATTCAAACACGTTGAAAAATTATATTTGTATTTGACTCAGCTATTTGAATTACTTAATCAAATGTAAATATTTAAATATTTGAAGTACAATTGATGGATAAAGTATATTAAACAAAAAAATTGAAATACAATTGTATTTGAAGTGAATTATTTAAAATACATACGTATTTCATTAAATAAATAAAAATACTTTCATAAAATATATTTGTATTTCAAATACATTATTTGAAATCTGTTGACCATATATCATTGTATTTCAAGTTTTTTGTATTTAAAACATTTTATTTGAAATGTTGTATTTGAAATAAAGTATTTAGATTATTAAAATTTTGTTTAATGTATTTAAAATGTTTTAATTAAAATACAATCTGTATTTGTCAAAATAATTTTAAATACTGTAATTAAAATTTCAAGCGATTGTTACATTATTTTAAAAAAAATTTTATTTAATAAATAAAACAATTTTTTTTTTTTCAAATTATATAGTACCTTTTTTCAAATAATAAATACGACTTTACCCAAGTCTGAAAACCCTTTGTGTCAGCCAAATCAAAATCTTCTAACCCGTACAATTTGGATCCAAATTGACAATACTTTTCCCGCCACTAAACTTTTTTTCATCCAGCAATTTACGCAACTTCGCGTCCTAAGTGCACCACTATCAGGTACTAAAAGCACATCCTGTAAACAATTTTTTTTCCGCACAAATGCATTTACATACTCGCGTATCTTTTTTTGCAAAAATCAACCAAATACTCACCGAAGGCCAACTCTTATCCGTAATCACTTCGGTCTTTTGTACACCCTAAACGGATGCAAAGAATTTTCGTCACGTCGTGCGAAAACCAGTTCCCCAGTCAGACACCCACAAAATCTACTACTTATCTCGCGAAACGTGTCGAGTTTTTCACGCCTCGCCGTAAAGTTCGCACTACTGCTTTTTTAACATTATTTTTCCAAAATTGATACCGTGAATGGGATGAATTTTACGATCCCTCGTTTCGTGACTTGTGGGTCTTGTTTGTCAATCCCACTTCCAAGGAAAGCCAAGCTCCGCGATTTGACGTAGAAAAATGCGCGCACAGTAAATCCCCTACTTAAAACCGACAATGCCCCCTTACCGTAAGTCATCCTTAACGATCGTCGGGTGGTATTAAATAAAAAACAAAAAATGTGTCATGTATACGCGACACACCAGTGAAAGAGCACCATCCCTCGCGACAAAAAAAAAGTATATACGCACAACAACGACCTTGGTGAAGGTAATTCAACACGTTAGAGGTACCAGCATCCTTTTTCCCTTCTCTCCCAGCAGCGTAGCTTTCCCACGCGGTGAGTATATAAATATAGTGTAGACCCAGCCCTCCTGGACCACCTCTTTTACACATAAAAACTACGTGATTGTACTCGTGGGTATATAATATATGCGCTGAGTGAATCCCTAAAGGGCGCGCTGCTGCGATTCCGGGTGGCTTTGTACGAAGTCGAGCACAAAGTGGTGGTGAAAGAGAGAAAAATGAAGAAGTGGACATCAGGCGCGCGGAAAAATCGGGGGGTGGCCTCGAGAGGACGCATACTTTTGCTCGCGTTGCATCGGTCGGCCTTCCCTTTCGCTCCTTTATCTCTTTCTTGCTCGATTGGCGCTTTTTAGGTGCACAATTTACGTGGGCAGTACGAGCTTGCCGCCTCATTTACCTTAATGGTGGTGGTGACTGACGTTTACCTAACTTTTTGGTTGTAGTTTGTCATTTTTTTTGTTTTTTTTTTCAACTCCACTGCTTTGCATCGAAAAATTTAAGATCTCGATAAGATCTTTTTCAAGAAAATGCTTTTCAAGGCTTTGCCAAGACGTTCCTCGAGAATTTGTATCCAGATGCTCTTTTAAAATAATCTTGGATACTAACTGAGTTGAGGACGTCTTACGGACCTTTAAAGATTTTTTCAACTTTTTTTTACCTTTAATGATTTTTCACGTTAAATACGATGCAGCTGAAATCTGCATTCTCTTATTTTATTTTAAAAGATTGATTGTCACGTTACTGAAGCCTTTTTTCTTCACTATGTGATTAGTTGAGACTGGTCACGTGACTTACTTGACGAGGTATTGGAAAAAAATTGCAACCAAGTTAAATGTATGATTGTATTTTACAATTTTATATTTTTAAAATCCTGCGCATAAGTTCTTTATTAAAATAAAGGTTTTAAAATGATTGTCAACTTATTCACATAATAGCCTTTATATTTTGAGTTATCTTTAAGAAATACGTATATAATTTATGACATTCTAAACATGTAGTAGTAAGATAAGTTTACGAAAATAAAAAAGACAACCAAAAAAATGTAAGTACAATCATTTGATTTTTGTATTGAAATACTATGCTTGTGGAGTAATAAAATATTCAAACATATATAATTAATCATAAAAATTATCATAATAATTCATCTCGTGTGGAAAGCGTCTAACATTAACATGACTAGCAGAATTAATACAGAAAAGCGATTTAAAAAAAAAAAACCAGCCAAAAATTCGAAGTGCATAGGGAATCCTTTGTGCTTTCTCGGATAATCTCTTAAAGCTTACACATTCACCATCCGATACAACGCAAAGGCTTATTACGTTCTGGATCATGAAACACGCAAATAATGTCGTTGTCGTATAAAATATGTATACGTATACGTATGGTTGAGCTCGAAACTGCTATAATTACGTGCGCGCTAAAGTATACTTGTAGCTTTACTGCCACGCTCGCGCTGTACACCTGTTGCTTCGAGATGCTCTTTCTTCCTCGCGAGAGCGCGAGTCACTTTTCACCTTCTTTTTTCCCTCCTCCCCCGGAATCTGTGAAAAAAAAAAAAAAAAAAAAAACACCGAAACACGCGCCCAAGATCCTGATATGCTGATCTTGATAAATATACGTGTAACGTTCGCTCACGTGCTACGTTGTTAAATTCGTTCGTTGTGAAAAATCGCTCTTCTGACACGGTCGTAAGAGAGATGTCTTACACGTATTTTTGACTCAGCGCCGCTTACGCGTATAATTTATGGTGTTGGAATTTACAGGTGGAGATGTGCTGGAGATTATAAAGTTAATACAGATATATAATTACGATAGCTGTATACCTATCTGACTCTATTTGTAAGTGAATCACGTGACATCTAGTTGTTGCCATAAATGGTACACTGTTTTTTTTTATTTAATTGCCTATATAGTTATAAGCCTTTTTTTATAGATTTTATGAGATGGCCAGTTCTTTTGTAAAGGAAATTTATTTTACCGTTTCAGGGTTTTTGATAGTTCTAATGCTACTTCCAGTTATCTTGTAAATGTTTATTGACGTTTTTATTATATTATGATTATCTACTTGTATCAAAAAAATGTTTTAAAAAATGAGCTACTACAATATATCACATTACTTTTGATTACATGATTTATACTAATCATTATTCATTATTAATTATTATAATGTATTGGGTCATTTATTTTTTATTTAAAATTTTTCCAATAAAATTTTAGCCAATCAAGCTCAATATATACTCTTCATCTTCGATCAGATAATTTGGAGCGTAACATAGCACGTAATCACCACTAAATTTAACGAATGGTATCAATTAACCTTTAGCTGAATATGTCAAGTCTTTACTGTATCGCTATGAAAAAAGGTCTAGCAGATCACTCATATCTGTCAAAAATGATCCTGTCTCTCCGGTAGTTGATTTGAAAATATATATTCTGAGGATGATTTTATTATATATTTTTATTTTTATACATTGTATATTTACTAATTTAAATTAGTAAGCCATGTATACTATGCGTAATACATCTTTGAAATATCATTGTTTCTAATAATCATCTCATTGCTAACAACGATATGCTGCAGGCCAAAGCGTTTTTTTTACAAGCAAAAACAAAGAAGAATGAGCTTTGGAAAATTAATTATTTGGATGACTAAATACACGATAAAACGAGCAAAAAAATTTGTTCTAAAAGATGGTTGGCTCTAACTTTGAGTTTCTTTCAACATGTTCTTATAGCGTAAAACATATCACAAATGTATTATGTTGTTTGATTCTGTAGTTTTTTTATATTGAATGATTTTACTTTAAAGAATTGTAGGGGATCTCTTTAAAAAAATTTTTTTTCAATTAGAACAATAAACTTCAGTTTATAAATATATCCTGGTTAATGGTAATTCTAAGGCACTTTTCTTTGTT
>NW_019379822.1:188886-211558 GCF_000648655.2 Copidosoma floridanum
TATAAAAAATTTTTAAAAGGCTATTAAAAAGCATTTAATATTAGTAATTCCTACAGTAAAATAGAAAAGAAAAAAAATTCGTCAAATTAGGGCTTGATTTTTGAAAAAAAAAATATTTAGTGGCTACTTATTGACATGATCTCGCTTAGCCCATATTAAATTAAGCGGTTTTAAATGTGTTAAACTATATGTTATCAATTTAGCCGATTTTTAGAACAAATACATAAGATTAGAACATGATACAGATTTTACTCGCTTCGATAAAATCTCTCTAAATGTAACGTACTCGACAGATTTTGGCTCAACCAAGTGTTAATTACTTGATGTAGAGCCTCAAAATACAGCTCTTAAAATTTATATCTAGAATTAATAGAGTTGTTTCTTGGGGGTGTCTCGATCTTCGGATGCTCGGGTAGCTGTGGTCGCAAAGGATCTTTTAAATAGTTGTTAAAGTACTCGACTTCAAACTTAACTTTCGCAACTTTCTCTGCGTGTGAGTTGAGAATGTGGATGCGAACAAAATCTGGACCATTCAATTTTTTACCACAGAGCATACACTCCCATTTGTATTGCAATGACTCCCGCGTTTGTGCTTTGGTAAACTTCTCCACCTCACTGATAAGTAATTGAATAAATCAGAAATGTTTGGAAAACTTTTATGATGATAATGAAAAAAAGCATAAAATATTACGCTTCAACATCCTGGACTCCTAGTTTCTCATAATCTTCTGGAGAGACCAAGGCTACCGGTGCGAGAACTGGATCCATTGTGCAGTAAGAATTATTGCTGTAGCCCACGTCTTCGTAGGACATTTTGTGATTCGGAGGTGCGTCTCTGACGTGGAGAATACCACACTGATTTGGCGTCTGATCTTGATTTGGATGCTTGTAATGGATGTTAGCAAGTATAAATTAGGTGAACTGGATGGTTTATGGTTTATTTAAAATTTTCAAGACATAAACTGCTTACGTTGAGTCCAGCAAGCTGCTTTTTTCTTCGTTCGGCCAACCTTTCAGGATGATACTTAAGTTGAAACCTGATAGTGTAAAAAGAGATTGATTTTATGAACAAAAATAATTATTGTTGTAAGGTTTATCGTAATAATTGTGAAAATAGATACGTAAATGAAGATATAACAACAATAAGCTTCTGTTAACACCAGATACCTTAAGAACTTCAACATAACAAAGTGGACAATTTTCATGTTCCATAATGAAAACCTGATAAATTTTTTCCTTAAAACGTACACACATTAAAACAGCCTTTTACGCGTGTTACGGACGTTTATATTATTTTTTGTTTAATAAAGAATTATAAATCAGATATTGAATGAAAAAAAAAAAAAAAAAAAAAAAAATCAGTAGAGTTGGATGATTAAATTCTGACGTCATGAAGTACGTCTTCAGTAGTATTCTATTGTGGTTGAAAAAAGGACGTCTTAAGTACAACCTACAGCATATTCTTGTGAATGTTATTAGAGACGTCAAAATATTTAAGTGGGAATTTTCTTAACGCGTGTGTTGCCTCAGATCTCGCTCGTACATACAAATAAGTTAAATTTTTCGAATTACAACGGAGACCATTGCCATGGATGTTTGCTGTGAAAATAGACAGATATTCTGTTTACACTTTTTCAAATCAAATTATACCTAGTTATGATTTATAAGCTGTTTCAAACAGTGAGGGGACGAAATTTGGATGTATATATCGATCGTGAAGTTTTAATGAAAAAATTTTTTTTCAAATAAATAAAAATGTTTAACATAAGTACATTAAAACTTTCTAAAATATAAATCGAGATCAAAACTTGCCATTCTTCATTTCTATGAGCGACGAAAAACTTATGTAGCTGCCGTTTCTTAAATTCGATTTTGTACTCTTCATAACGTTTGGTTGCTTCCTCATTTGTAATAGAACTTTCTTGAGTTTCCAAAAAAAATGCAAAAGTCATTAGCGGAGGCTGCGTCTCAACATCAGGATCATGCGAGTTGCCAACAACGCCCCATCTGAAAAAAACCAGTGGACATAATCGTGAGAATAATTATACCTACTTTGATTGGGTATGATTTTAATTAATATTTAATAAGTTAACGATTATAAACGATATATTACGGCACAATACAATAAAAATAAAATATAGGCTGGCCAGTCCAAGACTGTGCGCTTTCATCGAATCTTCCGGTGATTTCAGAACAACTTCCTACTGCCTACGCTGATTGCATCTGTAACGTCACACTCACATCCATCACATATAATCCCACACTTATTTCTCGTCCATATTTAATACCCAAAATATAATTGTATACAGAAAATTAAGAAAAACCATCCCGCAGTATAGCTTTCTTCTTCTTCTTCTCACTTTATTGGCTATAGGCTTTCCAAAATAAGAGCCAGTGTGGTCATGACCAGGTTGGGGTATAGCTTTCTTAAATCGGGTAGTATGACATGCCAGTAAACATCCTTTTAGGACGTGCATCATACATATGTTTTTTGACCGATATCATTCAAACGGCAAACGTATATTGAAATAGCATAAAAAATGCCCAAAAAATTTCAGCTCGTTTGACTGTGCCATTATTATATATATGTTACATTTAAAATAATTGATATTTAATATGTAACCTTGTGAAAAAATAACGTTAAATGGCATTTATATGATTTGTAGGAATCTCCCAATTTTTTGGGTACAAAACATTACTTTCAGATAAACTTATCGAATTTTCAAACAGACCTACAAGTTACTTTTCAAATTAATTTAGAAAAAGGGGATGAAGTGTGCGTAAAAGCATGTATGTGGATACATCCACATGAGAACAAAAATTGCTAGCTTTACTGCACATATTAGCGTTCTTGTCATTTCTCTGAACTTTTCCCCCAGTAACTATGGGAAGAATGTCCTTAAGACAAAAAATCACTTTAATTACGAATGAAAAAATTGTTAAAGAATTAAACACAAAATAAATTAATTATTGTATTTGTACTGTACAAAAAAATGTTATTGTAATTTTTGAAAATTTTGAAAAAATATAAAAGAATTGTATGAAAAATTATTTATTTATTGTAAAAGTAACAAATTTAGTATATGTAAATAAATATTTGTTAATACATTGGCAGGGTGCTCTGCTAAAATATACTAATTTCCAGGTTTTTAAAAAAAACATTTAAAAAAAATTATTTTATTAAGTAAACAGTTAATTTATTCAATTTATAACTAAACCAAATAAATTAATGTACATTCAATAAAAATNNTTATTCTAATGAGTTAATTATTTATAAATTTAGATTATAATTGAACCAAACGAATTAATATACATTAAATAAAAATTTCTATTAAAAATATATTACTAACTGTAAGATAAAATGAAGTAATTGATTTTTCATTATTGGATAACCTCACAGCAGAGTGGGTAAGGGGGGGGTGACCAACATGCAATATGGGGAGGTTCTAAATCGCTTAGGAACCTTTTTTCTTTTTTTTAGAATTGGATGAAAGAAAACAAAAAAAGAAATAAAATACATAAAAAATTCAAAATGTGTGGTGTGGTAATGTAATATAGACTACAGAGGAAACCGGAATTACGTCATAAAGGGCGAGGTGAAGGGGGAGAATTAAGCAAAATCCACTTCCATCACACTTTTTCACAGGGTCAAAATAGGAAATCATTGATTTACCTTCGCGCATAAAGCGCCTATAGAAGTATAACTTCAAAAGTTTGGAGAGGGTTTTTCTTTTAATTTTTATAATTTCTTAAATTTAACAACTTACACCATACTCGCCAACGATTTTGGGGACCAGATGGTTCTTCCAACAACGGTCCTACGAGAATGGAATGTCGAAGACACTCTTGACTCTCTCCCACTTCCGATGTTGGAATGATATTTTGGATATGGCTGAGCGTCCCTGTGGCTGTCACGCCTACGCTTCGGTAGAGATTTCCTGTCTTGAAATCGATCTGGGCTGTAATTTCCACAGTCTAAATCTTTTCTTACCGAGTCGTCTCTGCATAGGCACAGAAGGACAGGTGATTATTAACTGAAACGAGATGTATTTTATTTATAACTGACAGATGTAAAATTACCTATTGGGCCTGTCATCTTCACGATGATTTTCCCTCCAAGATTCAGATGTTCTTCTTTCCCTGACTCTGCCTTCATGTACCACGTAATTCTTATTATCCGAATGAGACATTTTAAACTAAGAATCTGAAATAAAAGTAACAGATACTCGTGCGAATGTTAATAGAAAAAATACACAGGTATTAATGCGCAGATATTATATAATTTCAGTACTTTTTTGACAGCTTTATTAGATTTTAAATTCATGATAAAGGCCATTCGCGAAAAATTACGGGTATTTGGTGGTGGAAAGAGAAAAGAGCGAAAAAAGGGTAGTTAACTAATTTGTGAAAGAAGCCAACTAGAGCCAACATGCTAAGTTCAATTGCAGAGAAGAGTTTCACGCAAGGTTGCGTATGATAGTAAAAATTTGTATGAATTTTAATCAGCTGCTTAACAACCTTCAAATATCTAGTAATAAAGAATACTAATTAAAAAATACAAATTTTAGTCATTGATAATTTGTAATAGCCATCAGTTATTATTTATTTATTTATGAAGCGAAGCTTCTTTTACGCTGTTTTCGAGCAGGGAGTGAACTGGGAAAAATCGAGAGTTTGACATGCTTCCCCCACTCCGCTCAGTTGCCGCAGCAGTGAAACGTGCATATGCATGAATATATTTGTTGAGCTGCTACTGATAGAGGGTGTTTGTCTATTAATAGACACCTTACCAATTCAGGAGGGTTTTTCAATGGATCAAGAGAAACTTAACTACCAGAACAACAAAGCCCTTAAGCTTCATTTCTCTATTTTTTAGCGCCACAATGAGTGCAAATAGAAACCATTCCACCAATTAAAATTGCTACAAGATTCAATTAATCAATGTAAGGGTTATAGAAAGCGGATCTGTCACTTAAATGGTTATTTATTCGTCAATGTTACCGCTGCTGTTCTAATCTCAATGAATGTTCTGCATCAGTTTCTCGACGCCTAAAATTGTAAACATTCGAAGCATTAGAACTTTTCCTTCCGATTCACCCTCTTGCAATTTGAGGCAGTGTTAAAAATTTTTGCGAGCCTTAAAAAAGGCTGTTTTTTGCCAACTTTGTGAAGTTGTGATGTTTATTTTGGCAAAGCTGTTCAACGTTAAATAGCCCTTAAAAGGGCCGATGAGATTGACCAAGTTGGCTAAGCGCTAATCTTGGAGAAAAGGTAATTTCTGGTTCAAGTGCTCAGGGTGTGGAGGGTCGTCGGTGGCCAGGGTTACCAGGCTCACGACGAACAGCTCTGCTCTCGATGTCTGCCAGCAAATGACTGACTTTGTTTGAAAATCGGCTGGATATATATATATATATATATATATATATATATACATATCTTTGGTGGACGAATAGTTGGGATTCGCTATAACACATTAGTCTGAAAGAGCAGTGCAAATAAAAATATTATTTTTGGCAAAGTCATTCAACGTTTAATGGCTCTTAAAAGGACCAATGAGATTAATGATAGTTAAATCAAGGAAAAATTTACTGATGGCCCTGAAAAGAGCCGGTGGTGATTCTTATTTATTTTTTATTTTTTTATTTTTTTTTATTTATTTTTTTTTATCCTTAATAATAGATAGCTGATCGTGGGTCGATAATTTGACAAACTGGATCTGGCGTTCTGTAAACGGCATGTATCTGCCGCTTGAATTTGCTTAGTTGACGGGGAACACCAAGCTCGGGTATTTAGAACCGAGGTTGCTTGATCTTTGCCCTAACTGCTGACTATTAGCCAGGGAAGTGGGCTTGGAGAATACCTTCTCCGTGGGTATGTTATTGAGACAAACCACTGAGGAGGAGGCTGATTAAATTTCTAGCCAATGTAACTGCTCAAACTCATCAGGGTTGTTTCTCCCTGGCTTGCTGTTGTAGCAATAGGTGATGGGGCAGCACCAGATCGGTTGAAAGAAGGGCCTTAAAATCCTGTCATGTTGGAGGAGCAGTCTGAGCTCTGGCCAGACGTCTCCTGTTATTACGCCGAAGACGTTGACGTTCTGAACGCCTATTTTTCAGTGGCGCTCGATTATCTTGGCGATCTGGGGTAGAAATCGATGTACGCCGCTTGCCCATAAAAGAAGAGTGTCATCGGTAGCCGGGATGTACGGAAGCTTGTATCCGCTATCTACAGGCAGGTTGCTTGCTTTCCTCAGTATAGGCAATGTTACTTACTGGCTTTGCCCAAAACGCAAAATCAAAGCAAAGCGTCATAACCTGTTTTCGGATCTTCCAGCAAATATTTTTACATTATTTATTAATTTTGTGAGTATATACATAAATGTTAATAAACAAGTAACTTTTTTTTATGTTACGATCCTCTTTTTATTATTAAAAAAGAAAACTGTGGTTCTAATTACGTATTTGAATGAATTTACAGAGTACGATGGAGGAAGTAAGCGAAGACAAAATAGAAATTATTATCATAAAAAGTGGTTCATAAAAAGGCACCTGGTGGGTAGATAGGACTGGGTTGACCAGTCGGGTAGTGTTGCTTCTGGTACTGCTCTTGATGCTCTATGGCATAAATATACCCCTTTTGTGGGAGTTTTTCTGCCAATTGACGGGTTCTCCATTCCCCTGGTCGAGAGGTATCATGACCCAACAGCAGTTGAGCCGGAGATGCCCCGGTGGCGGCGTTGCGGCGATTTCTTAATTGGTATAATACTCTCGTTAAGTTTACGTCTCATTGGTTGTGGAATTGCCCGTGCAAATGTAGACGAAGGCCCTTCTTAATCTCCTGGTTTCGGCGCTCCGTAGGGTTGGCTCGAGGATGATAAATGGGAGTAGTCCAATGTTGAATTTCCAATGCATACAAGCGTCTTTCCAGTATTGACCGATGAATTGTCGACCATTGTCCGTTAGGATGACTTGAGGATATCCTTACCGACCGAAAACTTCATCCTCCAGGAGCTAAGTAAGCCGGGGTGCCTCCGATGAACCCAGAGGAAAGGCCTCGACCCATCGACTGAAGAGATCCGTGACAACCAGTATGAAACGTCGTCCCCTAGAGCTCTTTGGATATGGACCCATTAGATCAATGGCTATGATCTTCCATGGGTGTTTGGGCTGATGTGGTCGGATGGTACCTGGAGCAGTGATTGCTCTTTTATAGTATGCGCACAGCCTACAATCCTGAACATATTTCTTGATTTCGGCGTTCATCCCAGGCCAATAGTGGTAACCTTTGATACTGCGAGCCGTTTCCTCCATTCCTGGATGTCCCGCGTGGTGAGTGTCGTGGAACTCATAGAGCACTCGGGGTACCATGTTTTGGGGCACATAGACCTTCCAACTTGAGTCCTTCGTTGGTCGCTGCCATTTCAAGTCGTCGACGAGTCCATGACAAGCCAAAAACTGGGTATCTGATGGTGAGAGAGTCGGGCTCTCTGCTGCCTGGATGATCTTGTGACCAAGTTCGAGACAATACAGGTCCTGGAGCTGTGCATCTTTAATTTCATTCAGTAATGGAGGTGTTTCGACCACGCAACAGACAGGTATAGTTGGTGTTTCCCGAGAATTTGTTGGAGGCAGTATCCGGTCCACATCGTCTAGGTTATCCGGCTCTTCTTCCACCGGATTCCGTGAGAGGAAGTCCGCCAGCTGGTTTTCTCGACCCGGACAGTGTTCGATGATGGGATTGTACTCCTGGAGTAGGATAGACCATCGCTTCAATTTATCTCGAGTTTCCTTAGCCGTGCGTAGCCAAGTAAGGCCCTTGTTATCCGTTCACAAGGTGAATGGTCGATCCTCCAAAAAGGGTCGATATTTCTTAATAGCTCAAACCATCGCTAAGCACTCTTGCTCATTGCTATGATAATATTTTGCTTCACATGGATTGAACTTGGCGCTAGCATAACTGATGATACTACGCTGTCCATTAGGTCTGATCTGATATAAGGCGGCTCCCATTCCACGAGCGCTAGCGTCCGTCTGCAAGACATATGGTCAACCCTCATGTGGTCGAGCCAATTGTAGAGGTTTTGAGAGTTCTTTTTTGAGCCACTCCATGGCTTCTTGAGCTTCTGGTATCCATTTATATGGCCGTTTTTTGCTAATGAGGTCCGAGAGAGGCGCTGTTATTTCGGAATAACGAGACACGTATTCCCGGAGCCATCCACTTGTGCCAAGGAAGGACTGCAGCTGTTTTCGAGTTTTTGGTACTGGTAAACTGCATAGCTTCTCGACATGCTCGGGTAAGGCTTTGTTCCCCTCGGCGGTGACTTGATGTCCTAGGTATGTTAACTCCGACACCCCGAAGACACATTTTCCGATGGCTACTGTGAGTCCGTGAATTTGCAACCTCTCTAAGACAAGAGCGATATGTCTGAGGTGTTCTTCCTGTGTGTTGGAATAGACGATGATATCGTCCAGGTAGACAAGACAGAACTTCCCCAGGTATCCAGTAAGGACTTGCTGACTCATTAGCTTTTGGAAAGTTCCAGGTGCTCCTTTCAGTCCGAATGGCATAACTCGGAATTGCTAGCAACCACCAGTGTGTGTGGAGAAAGCTGTGTATTGCATAGACTCGGGTGCCATCGCTATTTGCCAGTAGCCGCTTTTGAGATCCAACTTCGAGAACCAGATAGCTCCACCTATGTCCTTTACGGCGTGATGTATGTGGGGTACCCGTTGAGAGGTGTCTTCGGTCGAATTCAGCCGACTATAATCCACGCAGAATCGCATGGTGCCATTTTTTTGGGTGTCAAGACATGTCATTATATAGAGTGTCTTCATTTACGTAATAATATGAGAGCACATTTCTGTGGAGGAAGCACGGAATTTCCAACACAGCTGTTAAAAATTGGCAATATCACGATGGAAAACGAAAACGGTTTTATCATCATAGATTAATCCATTGGAAAACTGGTTTAAACTGTCGTTTATCTTATTTTTTAAGTTTACGCGGACATTGAAAATTTATCAAACAAATCATACCAATGGTTATGTAAGAGAGTGATAATTACACCGAGATTTTCTACAGCAGAAAATTAACAATATTTTTCTTCAAAAGTTTTCAGCTGATTTTCGAGAGTACTTTTCTATTGATTCAATCATCACAATTGAATATATTGTTATTTGACTCTGTGAAATAATGCTACAGAAGCTACAATGCTAACAGGTCTAGCGTCAAGCCAAATAGCTTTTATTCCAAGAATTCGGATGATATCAACTGATTTACCTTTTCAGTTCAAGCGTTTACAGTTTCCTGTCAAAGTTTCTTTTGATATGACAGTTAACAAGTAGCAAGGGTAGACTTATAGATTTGTGGATATAGCTTAAAGATCAAACTGCTTTTCACATGGACAATTGTATGTCGGGCTTTCAAGAACTGGTGATTCACATAATCAGATTTTTTCAATTCCTTCTGGAAATAAAAATAAAAATTTTATATGTACTGAAATTTTTCAATTGAAAAAATAATTTTTAATTATATTTTTAACAGTATTAAATCTTTAGAGATTTAACAAATAACCCTTTAAATGTGGAAAAGTAGAGATCAACGGCCCTTGTTATGGCCAATACCGATTTTCCAAAGTAAGTAATGTACGGTAATTTTCACCATCATTATATTTTTTTACTTTTTACAGTACTTTTAATAAAAAGTTTTTTGTTCCAAGAAGTGTCAAAAATAGATGAAAAATTTTTTATTAAAAACGTTTTATATTATGCGTCAATACACATGTGTTCCATTCAGCGAGTCTCGATAAAAGCGGAGACGAGGGGGTTACTAATGTACGATATAAATACGTGTGTGTACTTTTTGTGTGTATTTTCCTGTACATATTCTAATTTGAATTCTTATTAGGTAAAAACTGATATTGTAATACGTACCTAGTAACTATACACACAACACACGTGCATACACACACACAAACGTATTTAATCAGTTACTACATGATGTACATAACCTGTATAAAGAGCTTTGAGGTGCGTGAAAATTTTTGCCCAGGAATAACTTCTTTCATGTATGCACAAGCAAAAAGCTTTGATATTTAAAATTTTATGCATGCGCTAAAAAGCTCCTCTGAGCAACTTTTTGTGTACATAAATTGTGCGGAAGTAGGTGGAGTATATTTTGAGTATGAAGTTCCACGTGTATGATGTGCGTTTTTGCGTACGCAAAACTTTTGCGTATTGGATCTCTAGATTGGCTTGTGAATCTATGATAATCAAACAAAACTTTACAAATACAGTATCAAGCTTAAAAAAAAGATTTAATACGTATTTGTCAAGAAAAAAATAGTAATATCTTACTTATCCTTTGTTGTACTGGGTGTAGTCTGCAATGGCTGCCAGCAGCAGAGATTACCTGCAGTAAATTATATACAAGCCACGACAATGTTGCAAGATTCGATTAAAGCCGCTCTTGTCGCTGTTTACTTCAGAGTAGAAATAGAATGGATAATTTATTTCAAAATTACAGAAATAACAAAACTTATTTCTAATGCTGATGTTATTGTTAAATTAAAAAATGTTCTCTTTTAGTGAAAATAAAATAAAAAAAAAATATATATAAATATAAATAATACCATACAAGGCACTGCATATACAGACATACTTTGTATCCTGTAATGTCTTAATCTGATTGGTTAGAGGCTCTTCTTCCTAGTGCCCTCTAGGCTGAGCTTGCCAACTCGTTAGCCTAATATGGCGCTGACTTTGGCACAGCTTGGCCTGACTTCGTTTGGCTTGGCATCACTTTCGCCTATTAATCACCAACTTTCGTCTCCACTTGCACTGTTACTTGTAGCTTATGTTAAAAGTTGTATTTACACGCGTATATTTCCTTTAATAAAACTGTTTATTTTGTTTGTGAATGTTAAAGTGTAAATTTCATGTCACTGATGATGAAGTACAGAAGAAATTTTTTGAAATAGCTTAAGGCGTGTCAATGTCGTTGCAGTAAATATTATCCTTAATTTAATTTTCCGCACAATAAGGTTATCTTCGTGTGAACAATACCATGTTTCATTAATTAATTATACATGTAAGTTTTTGTTATAACTCTATGAATAACATTGAAAAAAAAAAATTCTAGCATTAGTTAGAACATTAGGCATTTAACAGAGTAAAAGATTGGGAGGGCCACTGAATTTTAAGCTAAAAAGGAATCAATACTAATAGTAATAACATTAACAAGCAAATTGATGAGAATTAGACTATTTAGAGTTGCTCGCACCTACTGTAATTTTAAAAATAAGCACGATATATAATTATTTGGTAATTTTATATCTTATATGTATTTAAATGACGACTCTACACATTATACATACATAACTACTATTACTAAACATAATACGTGTTCTAAAATTATACGTATATGCGTAGTATATACATATACTTGTATGTGTGAGATAATTCCACCGTAACTGACTCAGAAAATGCTTACAACTCTTATGCGCATAGTAAGGTCAAATGCATTAATGTGAAAGTCAATACTTATCTAAAAGTTGTGCTCTTGTCATTCGAAACAAAATAAGAGCAATAAGACCCCACCCTATCCCACGTGTTAAATGTGCGTTATGCACGTTCAAAGGAAAATGTTACAGAACCGATTGGGTTAGGGGAAAAAAGCTTATATGTTAAGTATCGTTATCTCCTCAAAAACATATTAATAAAAGGCTTTTATCTAATTACANGCGTACTACAGTTTGACAATTCATACTGATTGTTAAATACTGACATATTGTTTTTATGAAGTAAGAATGGCAAAGCATTGACTCACGTGATGTAACGTGTTAAATGTGCGTTATGCACGTTCAAAGGAAAATGTTACAGAACCGATTGGGTTAGGGGAAAAAAGCTTATATGTTAAGTATCGTTATCTCCTCAAAAACATATTAATAAAAGGCTTTTATCTAATTACATCGTTGAACGTGGAAAAATAAAAAAATAAAAAATAGATTTTCTCTTCAAGGCCCGTCTTATTTTTCCCCCAATTGGAGAGCACTCAACTATATAGTTTATTTTTTATATGGATGGTGGGATTGAGTCATCTGAAGTAAAAACAGTTTTGTATCACCAATTGAAAGCTATAGTGGTTTAAAGAGAAATAACGTTTTTTCAGCAAATATTAACAAGACCTCATAGTTACCGATTTTTACAGCTCTTATTTCAACTGCTGTAACTTTTAATTAGTGGCCCCAACTAAAAAAAATATACATAGCAAAGTATCATATGCTTATTTGCACACAAAAGTTGGTGATCACTGGGCGAAACCCACCGGAGGCCCAAAGAGTCAGATCCCAAGTCCGCGGCCAAGGTAGGCAGTAACCTAGTTTGGCCTAACTTTTCACCCAATTTCAATTTCCATTTGGGTCTCGGGCTGTTGCTGTAGTAATCGGCAATTCCACCAGATGTAAAAAAAAAGCATTTGTCACATTTTGCCAAACGTAAACAAATGTTCAGACTAAAGAATTGAAGATCTTTCAATCGCCACTGCTAAAAAACAATTAATTTTCTTCTGAATCACTGGAACTTGAACAGCTGGAGTCAAACGTAACAGCTAACTTATAATGGAGCTGTTATATCCATTGTTTCTGTTTGGGACTTGCAACTATTTAGAGCACTCCAATTCTTTGGTCTGCGTGATACTTTACGTTTTAGACCAAGAACTTGAGTACAGATGAAGCAAAAAATTAACACCTGCCGCCATTCTTATAAAAGTTGAGAAAACCTTATGATTTGGAGAGATTACAGTGTTTCTGAGATGTTGCTATGACAAGCTACATTCTGTATCTGAAAATTTCCAAATGCCAAAATTTTTTATCTACCATTGGGCCCAATAGATAGAGAATAAGTTATCATTGGCGGCCAAATAAGGACTCATATCTACTACCCGACAATCGGCTTTAAATTGAATAGGTATACTTTCATTCTCATAACGTGGACAAAATTGGCTCAAATTCTCGCTTTTGTTAAGTCCCAAAATTATCACCGTTTTTGCGTACGCAAAACTTTTGCGTATTGGATCTCTAGATTGGCTTGTGAATCTATGATAATCAAACAAAACTTTACAAATACAGTATCAAGCTTAAAAAAAAGATTTAATACGTATTTGTCAAGAAAAAAATAGTAATATCTTACTTATCCTTTGTTGTACTGGGTGTAGTCTGCAATGGCTGCCAGCAGCAGAGATTACCTGCAGTAAATTATATACAAGCCACGACAATGTTGCAAGATTCGATTAAAGCCGCTCTTGTCGCTGTTTACTTCAGAGTAGAAATAGAATGGATAATTTATTTCAAAATTACAGAAATAACAAAACTTATTTCTAATGCTGATGTTATTGTTAAATTAAAAAATGTTCTCTTTTAGTGAAAATAACATAAAAATACAAATACATGGACAACCTACGGGATAGCGCGTTGTGTATTTCGCGATTGAGGAAATGGCACTCAGGCGGCCCAGACTCGGGAGTCTTGCGAAAATACACNTTTTTTTTTTTTTTTTTTTTTTTTTTTTTTTTTTTTTTTTTTTTTTTTTTTTTTTTGTTATGTGAAAAAGTTGTGAAGACCAAATATTTCGTAGTGTAGTGTAGATAATACGTAGTTTCGAAATAGCTATTTTACGTAACATGTTTTTCTAATGAGGTACAATCTTATAATTAGTAGGACCTCACAAGAGTTAAAAGTAATGTAGATATTGTCTTGTTTTGTCTCATATTTTAATAAAATGAGCTATACAATATGCTGTCTTATTTTTAATACAATTCTAAAATAATGCTATGAGAGATATTGTCTTCATAATTATACTTTATTCTTGGTACTTACGAACTATAAATGAATTGATGTGAAAAAATAACGTAACTATTTAACAGAATACTTGTTACAATACAATTTTACAGCAAATTACAACATCTAAGTAGTTTATAATATAACTACGTTTATAGAAAGTAACATAATTTTCTGCATATTTTTTATATGAACACAACAAAGTCTGTCTTTTAAAATACTTATTGACCATGAATCCACAAACTCCAAATCTTCCATAGTTTCATTTTTCAATAATGTCTTTGTGGCATAGTACTGTTTAAAAAAATTAATTTTGTGTAAGAATTGATGAAACCAGAATACCTACTACGTTACAAAACATTTTTTGGTAATGGGGCATGTACTCGACAATGTCTTCACAAACTTGAAGTATTAATATTTGATATTTCTCATAGACTTTATGCTTATTATTTTATTTTTACTACCAAAAAAAGAATAGTTAAATACTTTTAACGTAGATTTATTATAAATTCAGAAGATCGTATTTTCCTGTACCCTGTCTTTCAGATTCGTACTATTATTAATCTTAAAAAATAAGTGATGAGTTACACTTTACTTTATTCAACCTATTAAAAAAAGATCCCATGACTTATTGTCAGAAACTGAAATAATATATTTTTTATTTTCCCTCAGTCGATAGTACGTACTTTCAGTATCGATATTGATGCCAAAACCTTAATATTTGTGATAGACAATGCAGCCTATGGAACAACTACACCTCCAATTTTCATCATACATTTTTTACTTACTTAACAAAAACATACATATAGTTGTTTATTTTCACATTTAAAACAATTCACATATATAATTCTATCCCTCAGTATCTTTATCATAATAATAATGATAAAATTTTTTAACAATTCTCCCATGAAAAATCTAATTTATAATAAATAGCGCTTCCTCGTCCAGATGATAGAATAATCTACTAAACTGAAACAAATGAAAATACCAGATACTTGGTTAAAAAAAACGGGACAACTAATAAACTTAGTAAAAACTGAATGTCTGATCGGTGAGTGAGGAAACGTGTGCTTTCGTAGGTATGAATAAAAAAAAAGATATTTTTACGACACGAGTCTTCGTCGTCACCGATGACTGCGGTGAAGTGTGGATGAAAGTAAAACATATAGCTGTACCCAGATTAATCAACTAAAGTGCAGTTAAATTGTTAACATCATATAATGAACGTACTTGTAATCAGATATAAAGAGAAATAGTAGGTACAACACTAGACCTGTATTTAAAACTCTGCACTGAAAAATAGTGTTAGCTACATAAGTATCCGTGTCTCATAAAACGGTTGCTCTGTTTTTAATATCGTTTTGTTTAAGGTGAAAAGGTTGAATAACTTGTACTCATAAAGAGTAGTATTATTTTTACTAACTTAAAATTAATGAAATATATAGTACAAAATTGTAGTCCTAAAAATATTTTAGATTAAGTTACAAAATAGTTGAATTACGTTAAACGTACACATCTGCCGAAAAATCCGAAGACTCAACGGGTTGTTCATTTATTGTAAATGATTAATTATTATCATTAATTTATAGAGTCCGTTTTTGACACTTAACAGTTACTGTTTCAGTACAATACGGGTAAAAATTTGTTGTTTGAGTCTTACTGCAGTGTAAGGCCATGAAAACCATCGAATTCAGCAGATACCGGTAACAAAAAAAAAAAAAAAAAAAAACTCTCACTTAAGACTTTGCCCAATATATTAAAAAAACTCATTTCTCGGAAAAATCCGATCCATCGTATGATACTGTAACTTATGGCTGCGCCGCTCGCTGCTCGTGGCTGACGCATCGCTCCTTATCACTTACTCTTGTGAAGGCAAGTGTAAAAAATGCTTTATTAATTTTTTCTCTCAATTTTGCGCGTGTTGGAAGATAAACAAACACCACATCGATAGGAAATTTTCCGCCCTGCACGCTGGTATTTTTATTTTTATTGTATCTGCCGAGATATCTGCTACGGTTTACGAGGTATGAGTGCGAGAAACCTTAGGCACGATTTTCGTATTGAACCAATAATTTTAAAAATGTTTTATTATTTTTCCCGTAATCAGCGTCATTTAATACACATAATATCAAAAAGCCAATTTGCACATCAAATTTCTAATTGACGGTTTAACCGAGTCGATTAATCATAACTATTTGCAAATATCTGCATTGTCGACGTATTTAGCAACATATCGTTTTCACTTGATTCGATTTTTCTACTTTTGCTTGTTCTGTTTTAATGAGTATAAATATTACTAATAACGTAAAAAAAAATTTTTTTAATTGTAAATTTATTAAAAAATAAGGGTTACGTCTGCGTACTACAGTTTGACAATTCATACTGATTGTTAAATACTGACATATTGTTTTTATGAAGTAAGAATGGCAAAGCATTGACTCACGTGATGTAATTTGTATTTTATTATTTCGATGAATTTTACAAAAATTTTTATCATCCATGCTTTTGTACATTTTTGTATTTTAACAAGGTTTGGGTTGGAACTGATTACTTATTCATTGACTTTTCAATTTTTAGTGCTTGACGAGCCATTTCCAAAGCTCCTTCACGTGTTTTATTTCCTCCAATGAAACGACCACTGTGAACGAACACACAGTCTTTAATTTTTGCTACGTCACTCAATTCTTCATCTCGCAATCCAGCCCATTGTTCTGGTAAGAATATTCTGAAAGATATTGAATGAAAAATTATGTAAGTTATATTTTTTGTTTTTGTAAAACCTCTCAAATTACGATTTTTGTAATTGTGTAAATCACTATCGTTTTACCTGCACACAAAACTGCCATACTGCTGAGGTACACCTTGAACCCTATAACTGTTATCTTTAAAAATTACATACTTAATAGCAGGATCTATATTCGATTCGTTTTCAATGCTAAAAAGATGTTCTTTCCATGGAACTGACTGAGACATTTCAATGATTTCACCACTGGGATCAACCTTGAAAATTAGAAATAAAACATGTCAATACAGGATTTAAAGTTCACTCCAACAAATTTGGATTTACGTACCTCAAATCGTTTGTTTATAGACTCTTGGATAATTGTTCTAGCTGGCAGCCATGAGCGTACAGAATTTTCAACAAAATACGTAAATTCTTCTCCAACCATGGCCATTGCTTTACTGAATTGTTCGTCTTCTTTTAAATGTGGTGTATTCCATTGAATATTGAGTCTTCCAACTCTCGAGCATAGGTCCGTACATATTCGATACCTGAAATGATTGCATAGCTTCAATATGCATGAATTGTTTAGGCCCATCATATTGAGTAAAGGAGGAACTTACAGGGGTTCACCATCAAACATTGGTACTCCGTTGTCAATGCCATCGATTTCTACGATGAAAGTATTGTAAATCTTTTTGAATATCCTTTCTAAATCGTCTTCGTTCAATTCAGGAACTAAATGCTTGATTATTTGGTGCCCAAAGTGGCAATAAACTAAACCAGCACTACTTAATTTAATGGTTGTTGTATATTCTGGCTTTCTTATCACAGTGCTTATGGACTCGTTAAAAGTTCTGAAAAAAAAAGCAAAAAGTAGACATCAAAATGATTTTGAATGAGTAAGAAAAAGGTTCACAAATATAAAATTGCTCTATTTGAGTACACAATGTTTTAACACAAACCTCATGTGGTGGTCATAGCGATGAGTACTGGGATCGTACTTTCCACCCACGTCCACCACGATATCACAGCTGTCAAGAATACTTTGATCTCGAGTTCTTGGTAACAAAAAACAGACTCAAATTATGTCATCGACAACCATAAAACTCGATAAAGAAGTTTTAAGTTTACATTTAAACGCATGCAAGTGTGAGAATAGGTCCTCTGAGATACAGGTATGACAGTTATCTTGAAAATGACTGATTAAAATAGAGTGGAGCAAGTACAACTATATACTCACCGAACAATCGAAGCGTCCTGGTATTGGGGCAAAAGCTTGAGCATGTAGCAGGCAAGTACCTCGTCGCAGTGGAAGGTTCCATTGTGGGTGCCAATTTTCAACGGACTCATACTAGCTAATCGACGTGAGTTTGCTGGGTAATCAATTGTCAACATACGAGACCGTTGCAGGTTAGTTGTTTTAAACAATGCAGTGCCGGCTACCCGGACAACTGTTGCGACAAGGAACATATACAAATGCTTGTTTACCTTTTCCGAACGTAACGTGTATTCGACGCACACTGGCAGTTTACGTGCTTTTCACGAGAGAAAAGTGTGATATTCAATCTTTGGGAGGAAAATTTTTAAATTCCGAGTGATTTTTGTTAGAAAATCCCTTGGATGAACAGCATCCAACACACATGCGGCATAACCCCTGAGTAGCAGACGACACATTGCGCCAATTTCAAACCACCTCTCGATGATTCTCGATCTTGACCAAGTGCTGAGGCCCAAAAATAGTCAAAACTCTAAACCAGCCACCACTTTTACCACAATTGATAAATGATATAATCAGTGGCAATGACAAATTTTGTTGTCATATGTTATTCTGAAGGAGAGTTATGAGGTAATTATAGTGATGCCATAAAATTAATTTTAAAAACCAACCGCAACTTTGGCGAGCGATTACAAGATAGAAAGTTCTTGGTAAAAATATCATTTGTGGTAAGATTAAAATTTATATTTTAACTGAAAATCGACCATAAATAAATTTTTTTACGGTCAAATTTCAAGTACAATATAAATTCTAATCTTGCTGCAAATAGCATTTGAATCATAAAGATATCGTTTTACATCCGGTACTTAAAGTTGCGGCTGGTTTATACAATTAATCACATGGAACTACTTTAATTACCACATAATTCTTCATCAGAATTAAATATGACCAAAAATATTTCGGATCATTGATATATGAGTTATCAAGAAATTTCTGGCGCAAGTGGTGGCTGGTTTACATTTTTGACCAGCCACGGACCTCAGCTTATGGTCCATTAAGCCGAAAAATACAAAAATACTTTATTTTAGAATGTAATCCAAATTCAAATCGGATCAATAGATAATAATCTAAGTAGGATCAATCGATGGTGACCTAAGTATTCTTCAATTTTGTCAATGTATCGCCTGCATACTCGATACTTATCGTCACTGCTACTACAGAAAAATAGGAAAATGATTGTACAAGTGTGTCACTATTATTTTTTTTTACTTTCTGATTTTTATTATCATGAAAATCGCAGTATACATTGTGTTATTCGTTTTTATCATGAAATAAAAGGGTTACATTTGTTTTTGAACAATTTTCTATGCCTCTGATATCGAAAATTAGTAACAACTTCGATACTTAAAAAAATTCTGTTATTGTAAATGTGTTATATACGTGACCTATTCTTTTATGTCAAGACCCCTAACAATGACTGGATGGCAAGGTGGAGGGTCTAAATGACTCAGTTTAATAATATATGTAAAAGCAATTGTACCTTCTAGTTTTTTACATTTTAATAAATTAAAAAAAAAAAAAAATTACTAATTGTTTTTTTCATAAACTTTACTTACATATATATATTTCAAAAGCACTAGCTTTAACAAGTACCGTTTGGCTAGAGGTTTTATAAAGATAAGATGTCAGTGTCTACTTGTATTCTATTGATTTATTTGTTTTTATACTAACTACTAATACACGAATTCTTTTTGCTTATTTTACATATTATTTGACCAACAAAATTGTTATAAAATATAAATAAAATCTGATTGTAAAGAGATAAAATCAGGCATTGGGAATTAGTTTGATCATCACTAAGGTTTTGATAGAATTAACCCATTTTCACCTACTGAAGTAAACACGGACAGTATCAGCTTTTATAATAAAAATTTTTAAACAACGAAGCTATTTGCTTGTGCATACATGAAATTAGTTATTGACAGGCAAAAAATTTCGCGCATCTTGAAACTTCCCATACAGGATATATACGTTATGTGGTAACTAAATAAATTCATTTGTGTGCATATACGTGTATTTTGTGTGTACAGTTACTAGTTACGTATTCCAATGTCAGTTTTTACCTAATAAGAATTTAAGTAATAATACGCTAAGGGTAAACACACACACACACGTATTTATCTAGTCCATGAACTTTGCTAAGAAATTGTAACGTACGCAACAGTTATTAGTCGCTGGCTCGTTATTTGTAATCCAAGCACGAATTAAATCAGGAAATAATTCAATAATAATTGTTATAACATCGTTATTATAGTAATAATTGGTTATAATTGTCATTATTGTAAGATGTAATAATCATTATAAATGATAACAACCCATAAGTTTTTTAATTGTATTAATTATTAGTTATTTAATTTTTTTTGCCACAAGTGACAAATCGGAAAGTGCAAAAAATAACCAAATCAAAACCGATGACTTGTATAAATTATGAATGACTAGGATTAAAATTTTTTAATGAGTATCAATTATTATTAGATGATTTAAAATTTTTTAGCAACTGATTTGAATTTATACAAATTTTTACGAACATACCCCAACTTGCGTAAAAGTAGGTGGAGCACTTTTTCTGTAATCGAATTCAGTGTGTTGGCTTTAAGTGGCTCCTTCATCAAATTCGTTAACTCCCCATTTTTCGCTCTTTTCCCTTGGCCTCACCAAATACACGTGATTTCTCGCGAATGACGTTTATCGTGAATTTATCTAATGGAGCTATCAAAAAAGTACTGAAATAATAAGATACTTGCGATTCCCACAAGTTTCTGACAGAGAAAATTATTTCTGGCAACATTTGCACACGAGTATCTGTTACTTTTATTTCGGATTCTTAGTTTAAACATGTCTAATTCGGATAAAAAGAATTACGTGGTACATGAAGGCAGAGTCAGGGAAAGAAGAACATCTGAATCTTGGAGGGAAAATCATCGTGAAGATGACAGGCGCAATAGGTAATTTTACATCTGTCAGTTATAAATAAAATACATCTCGTTTCAGTTAATAATCACCTGTCCTTCTGTGCCTATGCAGAGACGACTCGGTAAGAAAAGATTTAGACTGTGGAAATTACAGCCCAGATCGATTTCAAGACAGGAAATCTCTACCGAAGCGTAGGCGTGACAGCCACAGGGACGCTCAGCCATATCCAAAATATCATTCCAACATCGGAAGTGGGAGAGAGTCAAGAGTGTCTTCGACATTCCATTCTCGTAGGACCGTTGTTGGAAGAACCATCTGGTCCCCAAAATCGTTGGCGAGTATGGTGTAAGTTGTTAAATTTAAGAAATTATAAAAATTAAAAGAAAAACCCTCTCCAAACTTTTTTTTTTCGGTTTGGGAGTTGTTGGAAGCTCATATGATCCTAAAGCTGAAAAAAAGTATTCGCTCGAGTATTCGCTAATAACTTTCAAATTTTTTTAGAAAGCCTAAAAATATATTATTACATGTTAGGAAGCAACCAAATGTTTCGAAAAGGACAAAACCGAATTCACGAAACGGCAGCTGCATAATTTTTTTGACGATCATAGAAATGAAGAATAGCAAGTTTGAACTTATTTATACACGAAAGATAATTTTAATATACCTTTTTTTAAAATTTTAATTCAAATTTAATGATTGTTTCATACACTTGAACATTAGCCCCCCCCCCACACCATTTAAAACAGTCATAGCTCTTACCTCGATCATATTCACATTGTTCCACAATAAGTTATAAATTATGCCTATAGGTATAATTTAATTTGAAATGAGCAAGTACGTATGAGCAATTTCACAAACAACATACACTTTGAAGTAAATTTGACCTCAAATATTTTGGAGTTTTTTAGCATAACGCGTGTTACAAACAATAAAAATTTAAAATGCTAAAAAATTACGGAAACAATTTTTTAGTTTTGATAATTAAAATATTGTTTCAGTCTTTTTACCATTAAATGTTCTTATTGCTTGTATGATGCAACTAAATCAACAATATAAAGTCCTAATTGTTTTTAATTTACAACCATGTTTAATTTACATTTCGTAACTATTTTGTTTGTTTATTCTAATTTTAACTATGAAAAATTTTGTATCAATTTTACTAATAGAATTCTTGTACTTGTAGTTAGTACGAAAACAAATAAATCAAAAGAATAAATTAACATAAGATAGTTAAACAATATCAAAACAGTATCTTATTGTTCTCTGTCGAATCGTCTGCGAGTGGTCGTTGACATACTATAACTATTTCTGTATCTGATACTCGATACTTATCGTCACTGCTACTACAGAAAAATAGGAAAATGATTGTACAAGTGTGTCACTATTATTTTTTTTTACTTTCTCATTTTTATTATCATGCAAGCCGCAGTATACATTGTGTTATTCGTTTTTATCATGAAATAAAAGGGTTACATTTGTTTTTGAACAATTTTCTATGCCTCTGATATCGAAAATTAGTAACAACTTCGATACTTAAAAAATTCTGTTATTGTAAATGTGTTATATACGTGACCTATTCTTTTATGTCAAGACCCCTAACAATGACTGGATGGCAAGGTGGAGGGTCTAAATGACTCAGTTTAATAATATATGTAAAAGCAATTGTACCTTCTAGTTTTTTACATTTTAATAAATTTAAAAAAAAAAAAAATTACTAATTGTTTTTTTCATAAACTTTACTCATACATGTTTAAAAAACACTAGTTTTAACAAATACTGTTTGGCTGGATGTTAAAGATTAGACGCCAGTGTCTACTAATATTCTGTTGATTTATTAGTTTTCATACTAACTACAAATACACAAATTGTTTTTGAATATTTTAAATTTTTATTAGTACAATTAATTAAAAAATTTTATGAATAG
>NW_019379822.1:211788-253298 GCF_000648655.2 Copidosoma floridanum
AAAAAAAAAAAAAAAAAAAAAAAAAAAAAAAAAAAAAAAAAAAAAAAAATACTAAACGCGTCGGGTTTCTTAGATGACGTAAATCTATCGATATATATTATTCTTAACTTAAAAAATTAAGGCAATTCATTGAAAAAATCAGTAAAAAACGGAAGTACTGACTTTCCAGTATTGTACGAATCTCACGTAACTTATGTGGCATCATTCTTAAGTAATTCTAATTTTTTTCTTTAAATCTTTAATCAATTTCGTCAAATTAGGGCTTGATTTTTGAAAAAAAAAAATATTTAGTGGCTACTTATTGACATGATCTCGCTTAGCCCATATTAAATTAAGCGGTTTTAAATGTGTTAAACTATATGTTATCAATTTAGCCGATTTTTAGAACAAATTCATAAGATTAGAACATGATACAGATTTTACTCGCTTCGATAAAATCTCTCTAAATGTAACGTACTCGACAGATTTTAGCTCAACCAAGTGTTAATTACTTGATGTAGAGCCTCAAAATACAGCTCTTAAAATTTATATCTAGAATTAATAGAGTTGTTTCTTGGGGGTGTCTCGATCTTCGGATGCTCGGGTAGCTGTGGTCGCAAAGGATCTTTTAAATAGTTGTTAAAGTACTCGACTTCAAACTTAACTTTCGCAACTTTCTCTGCGTGTGAGTTGAGAATGTGGATGCGAACAAAATCTGGACCATTCAATTTTTTACCACAGAGCATACACTCCCATTTGTATTGCAATGACTCCCGCGTTTGTGCTTTGGTAAACTTCTCCACCTCACTGATAAGTAATTGAATAAATCAGAAATGTTTGGAAAACTTTCATGATGATAATGAAAAAAATTATAAAATATTACGCTTCAACATCCTGGACTCCCAGTTTCTCATAATCTTCTGGAGAGACCAAGGCTACCGGTGCGAGAACTGGATCCATTGTGCAGTAAGAATTATTGCTGTAGCCCACGTCTTCGTAGGACATTTTGTGATTCGGAGGTGCGTCTCTGACGTGGAGAATACCACACTGATTTGGCGTCTGATCTTCATTTGGATGCTTGTAATGGATGTTGGCAAGTATAAATTAGGTGAACTGGATGGTTTATGGTTTATTTAAAATTTTCAAGACATAAACTGCTTACGTTGAGTCCAGCAAGCTGCTTTTTTCTTCGTTCGGCCAACCTTTCAGGATGATACTTAAGTTGAAACCTGATAGTGTAAAAAGAGATTGATTTTATGAACAAAAATAATTATTGTTGTAAGGTTTATCGTAATAATTGTGAAAATAGATACGTAAATGAAGATATAACAACAATAAGCTTCTGTTAACACCAGATACCTTAAGAACTTCAACATAACAAAGTGGACAATTTTCATGTTACATAATGAAAACCTGATAAATTTTTTCCTCAAAACGTACACACATTAAAACAGCCTTTCACATTTATTATGAACTTCTTATGTTATTGTTTGTTTAATAAAAAATTATAAATTAGACATTAAATTAAAAAAGTTATTTATTTTGTGTTTTAAAGTACAAAAATTTATAAAAAAAGGAAAAAAGAAAAAAAAAGTCAAATCAGTTGTAAAGTTGGATAATTAATTTCTAATTTTGGGAATCTACCCCTCCCCTTTTTATTATGCTTACGAAGCAAGCCCCTAACCGATTTCTCCAGAGTGCGTACGGTACCATCTTTACAATTTAAGTTCCTTTTTTTTATATCGATAGCCACCCCGGAAACAATCCGTCGAATGCTCAAGAACAAATAAATAATCCAATCTCCTTCGTATCCCCACCTCAATGGTTAACCTTACGGTGCCCTTTAGGCCACGAACACTACGTTAGGCAAAGTCAGCACAACAGAGTTGAAAAAAAAATACTACTTTCCCTAAAGTCACAGGTTCACTTTTATATTTGAATTCAAAACAAAAGCCTTTTTCGGAAATAAGTTCAAAATCTTTTATTGAAAACTGACGTTTCTGACCGTTGAAGTCACGTTATAAAATACACTTAAAATTACAAGAACGAAAAATACATATATAGTACACTAAAGTTGTTGCTTGATATGACCAATTGAAGAAACAGTTTTAGAAAAAATATCTCAAATAACAGCTTTTTTCTGTACAAAGTCCTTGTTATATGTAGCTATTAATAAGCTATCGGCAAAACATAAAAAAAATCATCCTCTTTATACCACTCAAAAAAAAAAAAAAACACACATAGTATACTTGAACTATCCTTTCACATGTCGAATTGCAGAATCATTTACGAAAATGTCTTAAAACTCAAAACAGTTACAGTAATCATAACGAAGTACACACAAATTTTGGTCTATAGCCACCCAGTTAAGATCAAAATCCAATACATAAATTTAAGTTTATGTGAAATACAAGTACCATATACTGTAGTAGCATATAGTAAATTTATAAGAGAAACTAATTGCCCAAAAGATGCTCCGCCTCCTTTCACACCATATATAAATTTTAGGCATTTATAATTTTTAATAATTATCAATATTTATTTATTAATTTTTTTAATCTTCCGATATGTCACTTATGGTGAAAATAAAGTAAAACAACTAATAATTAATAAAAACGAGAAACGTGTGGGTTTTTATCATTAATAATGATACTTATTTTTTAAAATACATGTAATTATAACTAGTTATGATTCTAACTATATTGTAGATAAAATAATTAAGTTAGTAAATAATTATTGAACTTTTTTACTAGTTTAATTTTTGCTTGGGTAACCAGTGACGAGCAATAACTTTTGCATGCGTTAAGGTCTTTCGTACAGCTTACATATTATGTGAATACGTGCGTGTGTAGTTACCCTTACCTATTGTTATTTAAATCTCATTAAGTAAAAACTCGCATTGGCATACATAAGTAGTAACAATACACCCAACGCACACACACAAACGTATTTATTCGGTTACTACATGATGTACATAACCTGTATAAAGAGCTTTGAGGTGCGTGAAAATTTTTGCCCAGGAATAACTTCTTTCATGTATGCACAAGCAAAAAGCTTTGATATTTAAAATTTTATGCATGTGCTAAAAAGCTCCTCTGAGCAACTTTTTGTGTACATAAATTGTGCGGAAGTAGGTGGAGTATATTTTGAGTATGAAGTTCCACGTGTATGATGTGCGTTTTTGCGTACGCAAAACTTTTGCGTATTGGATCTCTAGATTGGCTTGTGAATCTATGATAATCAAACAAAACTTAACAAATACAGTATCAAGCATAAAAAAAAGATTTAATACGTATTTGTCAAGAAAAAAAGTAGTAATATCTTACCTATCCTTTGTTGTACTAAGTGTAGTCGGCAATGGCCGCCAGCAGCAGAGATTACCTGCAGTAATATATATAAAAGCCACGACAATGTTGAGCGATTAGATAAGAGCTGCTACTATCCCTGTTTACTTTGGAGTAGAAGAGGAGGGGGGGGGGGGTTAGTTATTTGAAAACTACATAGAAAACAAACTAATGTCCAATGCCGATGTGATTGTTAAATTCAATAATCCTCGCTGTACAGTGAAGTGTGCAAATTGGCCCAAAATTAAGTCAAAAAGTCGTGCATCGGACAATAGGCCTTGACAACAATCCGAAGAGGTTCGATATCATCGGTACACTGACATTTTTTGGCCTACTACAGCTCTCGTACGTATTAAGGTGGTTCCTGCGAAAATTAAAAACTGGGCGATCAAAATAAGACTTGGAGAGGTTTCTTACAAACTTTTTATATACCTCTCTGCAAAATTTCAGATAGGCTTATAGTATAAAATCACGAGAACGAGACGTTCGGAAATCGTCACCGTATGTCATGCGATTACTTTTCGTAGAACTGGGACAGGATGATCAAAAACTAGAGTAATAAACTAGAAGTTGTTCTTTTTGTAATGATAGGTCAAAAATTATACCATAAAATCGTTTTTAGAAGCCTTAACATTGGATATTGTGATCTATAATGTGACATGGATGCTTTATTTCATTCAATGAAGAATATTCAATAACATACTTATAAATATTGACAGCTTCAATAAAAATTATCTTTTCAGTTGCACATTTGACTCGGGAGTCGTGCATGAACCACCTTAAGACTGCAAGAGTTTAAACGTCTCCAAGCTGACATAGTACTTGTCTTTCACTTGGTGCAGTCCGATTATTGTGCTATCCCAAGTTCAAGCGACACCAACATATATGAAAGGACGAACATTCACAGCTCTCGGCCTAAAGCCTGCTCTACCACGGTTCTACACAGTATCATTGGATTTATTAACTATAGTATACAAGTAAACCACTGGACAAAAAATAAAAAAACGCATTACTTTTTTAATTTCTGAGTTAAAAATAGTTTGGTAAATAAATAATACAGACGCAATTTTTATAAGTAGGAAGTAAGTTATGTTTTATCACGACTGTATTTTTTATTTTTTTTTATTTTTAGGTTAGAGCAGACAAAAAAACGTTACAAACCATTTTGATTGCCCCATGAAAACCATTCCGATTGCCCATTTTTTATAATCATCAATTCTGAAACAATTTGTTAAAATTCTTATCAAAATTTTTAATAAATATCAAGCCATTATATTACGTTTTTTGTTTTACACATCAAAGTAAAAGTTTTTAGATTCTTGAAATAAGTATTGCTCATGTGATAAAACTGGTATAAAAACTATTTTTTTTCGACTACAAGGTGATAGTACACTTTAACTTGTTTTTATTGGAAAACTATAGATTCTCATTGCTATATTTGAATGTAAAAAATGCTTTAGGGCCAGGACTTTAAACAAAAATTTTTTTTATAATTGGATAAATTTATAAAAAGATATTAAGAAAAGCCCTGATGACCCCACCCTATCCAACGTGTTAAATGTGCGTTATGCACGTTCAAAGGAAAATGTTACAGAACCGATTGGGTTAGGGGAAAAAAAGCTTATGTATTAAGTATCGTTATCTCCTCAAAAACATATTAATAAAAGGCTTTTATCCAATTACATCGTTGAACGTGGAAAAATAAAAAAATAAAAAATAGATTTTCTCTTCAAGGCCCGTCTTATTTTTCGCCCCAATTGGAGAGCACTCAACTATATAGTTTATTTTTTATATGGATGGTGGGATTGAGTCATCTGAAGTAAAAACAGTTTTGTATCACCAATTGAAAGCTATAGTGGTTTAAAGAGAAATAACGTTTTTTCAGCAAATATTAACAAGACCTCATAGTTACCGATTTTTACAGCTCTTATTTCAACTGCTGTAACTTTTAATTAGTGGCCCCAACTAAAAAAAATATACATAGCAAAGTATCATATGCTTATTTGCACACAAAAGTTGGTGATCACTGGGCGAAACCCACCGGAGGCCCAAAGAGTCAGATCCCAAGTCCGCGGCCAAGGTAGGCAGTAACCTAGTTTGGCCTAACTTTTCACCCAATTTCAATTTCCATTTGGGTCTCGGGCTGTTGCTGTAGTAATCGGCAATTCCACCAGATGTAAAAAAAAAGCATTTGTCACATTTTGCCAAACGTAAACAAATGTTCAGACTAAAGAATTGAAGATCTTTCAATCGCCACTGCTAAAAAACAATTAATTTTCTTCTGAATCACTGGAACTTGAACAGCTGGAGTCAAACGTAACAGCTAACTTATAATGGAGCTGTTATATCCATTGTTTCTGTTTGGGACTTGCAACTATTTAGAGCACTCCAATTCTTTGGTCTGCGTGATACTTTACGTTTTAGACCAAGAACTTGAGTACAGATGAAGCAAAAAATTAACACCTGCCGCCATTCTTATAAAAGTTGAGAAAACCTTATGATTTGGAGAGATTACAGTGTTTCTGAGATGTTGCTATGACAAGCTACATTCTGTATCTGAAAATTTCCAAATGCCAAAATTTTTTATCTACCATTGGGCCCAATAGATAGAGAATAAGTTATCATTGGCGGCCAAATAAGGACTCATATCTACTACCCGACAATCGGCTTTAAATTGAATAGGTATACTTTCATTCTCATAACGTGGACAAAATTGGCTCAAATTCTCGCTTTTGTTAAGTCCCAAAATTATCACCACTCGGGATCTAGATCAAAGATATTTTTTTAAATGAGTAACAAAGTGGCGGCTAGTCTTTTTTTGTGAGAGGTGTATTCACTTCAAAGTCGATTTTCGAGTAGTAGATAGGTCCCAATTTTTCCGCCTATGGCAACTTTTTTTCTCTAAAGATAATTATAGGGTTGACGGGGCCTGTAGAGGCAGGTATTCGAGGTGAGATCGTGAGATGCGACTACTAGCGCCGAATAGCCAATACAAAAACAAATAAAGTGGCCAAAGTTAAAATTAAAACCTGTCTTATTTGACTCGTTCAAAAAAAAGAGCGCCAATTTAGTGCCATTTTATAATTTGAAAAAGCATCCTGCGGCAATAACGCATACTTACTAAAACCTGTCCTACCGTTACTACCGTAGGATAAGTATCACCTCGATTAAATTTTTTGCATTTATTCAAATACTGATGAACTCGTCATAGCCAACTTATCCAACTCAACAGCGACACCTATCCCTAGAAAAATATAGTAGGTATGCAGGTTGGATCGTTGGATGCACTGATAGTCACTAGCTACATAACCCATAAAATGTCTCCTTACACACAAACATATATGTATACATGTTTACATACTTTACATGTGCAATGCATTGCAATTAAAATAGAAAAAGTTCTAAATAAAAAGGTTTAATAAATTTTGTTGACCGAATGTACCCAAGTTTTAGTGTTAATCAAGAAGTGCTTGTTATTCATTAGAGCAAATGATCCAAGAGTTTATAAAAAACAGGTGATTATGTTTAACTGTCAAAATTCATGAAAATTAACCTCCATGATGCAATACAACTGTTAATGCTGTGAGTACTCTGGAGGCCTGGACACTAATTGTAGATTGTTTATTTCAAGCTGAACAGAAATATCATACAGTTGACGAAATAGAAACAAGCCAAAAAAACTTGTAAAAGTTCAAATTCTGACGTATCAGCAATTCCTCTTTTTCCTGTACTGTTGATAAATTGACTGTAGAAATGGATGCTCAAGAAAAATCTAGAGACCAAATTAAATCAGAGCGAGAAGCAAAAAAATTAGCCAAGGCATTGGCCAAGGGCAAAAAAAATGTTAAGGATAAAGGGGAGACAAGTCAACCAGCAGTGCAACCAAGCAATGTCCAACAGAGTGAAGTGCAACAAAAACCAGCTGTCCATAAAGTTAATGTGGTTACACAAAACAGTTCTGGTAACTATCTTGATGTTTAAGCTGATTATAGGTTTTACTATTACAAAAAAAATGCCAGATAAAACTTTTAAGGTCAAAGTAAACAAAATGGCAAATAAGTTTGTAGCAACGTATACATATTCAATAAACAGAAATATTTTTAAAGTACACTGCTAAGGATCAAATATAAAGACGTTTTATCTGACATTTTTTCCATCACTATTTTATCAAATCCATGAATATTATATATTTTTTAAATATTTGTTGCTGCCCAATATAGTTTATGTTCATATATTTGCCATCATATAAATTGATTAAGCTTAGCAAATGAAGAATATAAAATTTGAAGCCCTCAAACTTTCAAGTTAGTCATGGAAAGTAAATTTAATGTAAATTTTAGAAAAAAGTAAAAAACAGTTAAAAGAAGAGAGAAGAGCTGTGCAAGAAGCTCAGAGAGCTGCCAAAGCTGCTGTGCCAGCTGATAAGATAAAAAAACCTGTGTGTGAAAAAAAAGACGACAAAGCTGTCACGATAGTCAAAAAAGAAGCCGGAACAAAGAAAACTGTTACCTTAAGTGCAGGAAAAGATAACTCAAATGCTGTTGATTTATTCAAACATTTATACATTGACAGGAATAACATTGCACGACTACTTAACTCTAGTTATAATAACATTCATCCAGCAATAATCAGATTAGGTGTACAGTACGCTGAAAAAGTGATTGTTGGTAGTAATGCAAGATGTGTCGCACTACTTGCTGCTCTAAAGCAGCTTACTAATGACTTCGAATGCCCTTTGCAAGCTGATTTTACAAGAGAATTAGAAGCTAGCTTGGTAGAAGCGAAAAAGTATCTTGATTTTTGTAGACCTTTCTCAGTTTCAATGGAAAATGCTTTGAAACACTTGCAAAGAAAAATGTGCACGTTTCCTGCAACCATATCCGACAAAGAAGTTAGTTTTCATTTCTAATGCTCTTATTTCTTACTCCAACCTATCCTTGCTTCCACCTACTTTTTACACAAATATTGCAATGTCTTTTCTAAAGAATAAGAAATGATTCCATTCAACTTACAGGCAAAACTCAAGTTAGCAGATGTAATTGATACTTACATTGAACAACAAATTGATCTTGCGGACAAGGCAATAGCCAAAGCAATTCAAAAGAAAATTTTCAATGGAGATGTTATATTAACTTATGGATTGTAAGTAACTGTCATTGTAAATCACTCGTTTGTTAACATGTGCAGAACTGATTTAATTGAAAAAAAAAAAAAACTATTACCCAGTTCTTCTGTGATTCACAAAAGTCTTTGTGATGCTCATGACTCTAAAAAACAATTCAGAGTGATTGTAGTTGATGGGAGGCCTTGGCTAGAAGGTAAAGAGCTCCTTAGACGACTAGTCAAACATGGAATTGACTGTTCATATGTGTTGATCAACGCACTTAGTTTCATTATGCCACAGGTAACGTTGATAATAATTTTTATTTCATTGACTTTTTAAAATGTTTCACACAATTATGATTTCTCAAGTGCCCGAGATAATACATGTAGGATTGAACTATATTGCAAAAATATTTTAATTAAAATAAGCTCAATTACAATATTATATGAATGACTCCAGTTTTCTAATTTTTTCTTTTTTATTTTTTTACTCAAGAAAGAAAGTAATTTGGAATGAAGTCGCTTTTCACAGATACTTTTTGCTCATAAATACATTGTTATATTCATTGAATTAAGCTGATGAAAGTTATAAGTATAGTTAAGTCTCTTTTTCTTCAGTTGTTTACTATAAATCATCCACCGATAAAAATGATGTCTTGTAGTCGATAAATAATTAATTACTAACGATTAAAGACTGCACATTGATGATTAATAAATATTTGTTAATAATCAATAATTACGTATTTAGTTACATTACAAACATCTGTTGCAAATAGACCTGATCATTTATTCACGAGATAAGTTTGTACAAGATCGCGTTTATAGTATTCAAGAAAAAAAAATTCATGAAGTTTTAATGCAACTTCATGAGCACTGCAACTTGATCTGAAACTTTCTGCAGCTCTTGAGAATACATTGTACTCTAATGCTATGCTATTAAAATTATAATACGTATTTTCAAAAACTCATAACATTTTTATTGAAAAATAACTGGGTTAAGAGATTTACCAACAATAACAATTGAGAACTCGATCGAATTTTAATTCACATGCATTAACAGTCAGTGAGTGCCATTTCAACACAATAGTGATCCCTTCTGTCACAGTAACAATTATCTCACAAATTGTATCGGCTTAAAATTATGGGATGTTATTATTGTGCACAATTGGTTCATTTCACTCATTGTTAAAATAATCATCAAATTTTTAGGTGAGTAAGGTGTTTCTAGGAGCTCACGCAATTCTAGCAAACGGTGCTGTTATATCGCGAGTTGGAACTGCGGAAGTAGCCCTAATGGCTAACGCTTTTAACGTTCCTGTTCTCGTGGCTTGTGAAACACACAAATCTTGCAAACGCGTCCAAACGGACTCGATTGTCTTCAATGAAATAGGTACGTTACACGCTCGAATCTGAATTTTTTTCTCATAAAATACTTGTTTGGTTTTTTTTTTACCAATCATTGGGCATTAATGTCCTGTCATGAAATGATTTCTAATCAAAATATTCTTTGTCATGTTCAATAGGCGATTCGGATAAACTCGTAAAAAATACGTTTAGCGATTCGAAAAAATCGTGTTTATCTAATTGGACCAGCAGAAAGACGCTCAATCTACTCAATATAACGTATGATGTAACACCAGCAGAACTAGTAACAGCCGTTGTTACAGAAATAGCAATTTTGCCATGTACAAGTGTAGCTACCAATTATTTTGCGAATCTAAGCTTGTAAAGCAAAAGCTATAAGCTAGCACTTTCTACATCTGGCTGATTTATGTATCTATAAATTGTATAAATTATCTGTATGTATATGAATTGTTGTAATAAACTTGATTGAATATTAACTTACCTGCAAGTGACATCTTTGTGATTTAATTACCAAGACCTTACAAGGAAACATACGATTTTATTATGACCGCAAATTGACTGTAAGATATCGTAGTAATACGTGATACTGTAATGATACGTGAACAAGCGGAAGTATTTTTTTTTCACAGTTATTTGTAATGTTCAAACGTAACTCTTTTTCAAAGGCGTTTTTAAACAGATTAATTTGCAAAAATCTGTAAGGTGCAAATCATACTTAAGGAGGTTTGGGAATTTTATTTAGAGAGGCGAGGAAAAGTCAAAGCTTGATTTTTTTTGTCGATCATCTTCGTTTTGTACCAAGTTATCTATGAAAACATTTTTTTTTATTCCAACACATTTAGAATATACCTCAATTTCAATGGAAAGGCAAACCTAACCTTACTCTCTCAAAAATTTCCCCTGGTGAAAAATCTAAAAAATCCATATGCTCAAATACAAGATACAATTTTTTTGGCGCGTTTCTCCATTTTGAACTTTTCTCCCAAACCTCCTTAACAATAGAAACTCTAAAAGAAGATAAGCCCCTTTAAATCATTCCGAGATGCCAAAAAAAATGACCGCTTATCAATAAAGAGAATACTTTAATAAATAATTACGACTATTCGTGAAAACTATTAAAGCGATAAACTAGAAATTTGTAGCGTTTTTTAGCACTGTGAAGATACACACTTTACGCTTGGATTGGAAACATTAGGATACAAAGGTTATTGCTGATTAATAATTGAAAAATAGTCTTACGTTAAGGTTTTTTTCTTTAACTTAACAGATAAATAAATTATCCAAATTAAAAATATTCTTACGGTATTTTGTAGTTTTTTTTTTTTTAACAGCTATATTTGTTACATTTAATGTGTTTAAGAAGACTCTAGATTAAGAGCTATAGTTAAAAAACCAATTTTTGCGAATCAAAATTTTAAATAGCAGAAATTAAGGACGTTCGGTAGAGATAGAATGTTCCAGTGAATTTTTCTGAAATTTTGACCATAAGTTCTCGTTGTTGTTTCAATAAACCTGTCAAAATTTCAAGAGGATCGTCTGTTTTGTTTTCGAGATATTAAATCTTAAAGCTCAGTCATTATAACACAGTCGCTTATGGGAAAACTGTTTAAAACTCAGTTTTAAGCAAATTGGCCCAGTAAATTTCGCCAATTTTTTTCATTTGTCACAGATAATGTTATGAGTTAAATGCATACCAAGTTTCGTGACGATCGTCTGATTCGTTAATGTATGAAAAAATAAATAAAAGTTCGATAAAAACGCAATGGCAACGTTGCAAGTGGCAGGAAATTCAAAATGCTCTGGGACGGCAATCAGTAAATATTTCAATATTATCGTGAATATTAATGCATTTTCGTATAAAATACCAGCTTACATGTGTGTAGCACGTTGTTTATTTTTCTTATAAAATTTCAAATTTATGATTATTTCTGTTCCTTTCTCATTTGTCGTAGTTTGGAGGTTATACCGTTTTTGGTTTTGGGCCTTTTTACGAATGAAATCTACGAATATAAATACAACGGTCACAAGTCTTTTTAATTACTTATTTATTCATTTTCATTACATTTTTATAACGAATCAAAGTGAAATACTTACTGCTTCATCACAAAAACATTGAACATACACGTATAAGACTGTCGCAACTGACGCAGCAAACGAGCGGAACCCTTACAAAGACCAGCTTATAGTAAATAATTAATTTTTGTGGACACCTGATGCGTGTACATAAACACTCATACATTGAAGACCCGTACGGCGTTGTTGTCAACTCTTCACTCATCGCTGGATTCTCCTTGCCCCGCATGTTTCCCCCCCCCCCCGCTATATCTCTACCAAACGTCCTTAAACAGTCACCCGCGAAAAATCAGGAATATTTTCTTCTTTACCCATTCATTAAATAGTATGAAATGTAAATTAAAATACTTGATAATTATTATAACTGCCATTAAATAAACAATAATTTAGGATCCAAGTTAACAAAAGGTATAGCTTAGCAACATACTAACACGGAAGTATGGCTGCATAGGAGTATTAAAGTATGACAAAGATATGTAAATATCAGGTAAATCGGAAGTTCTGTCTACCAATAGGCATGAAGTATAGCTTAATTGCTGTTCAACAAATCACAATGATACAGCTATGAACATTGAGTAACAAAGCATAGTCATCTTCTATCTCTGCCTAATAAGCGTAAGGCTTCCCCATTTTATGTTTGGCCACTGCAACAAGTCACAAAAGCTCTACTTGAAAAGCGACACATCTACAAGTTGATTAATTTTAAGACATCACCTGCATCAATCCACTATTTTAACGACTCGACGCACCTTGCACACGACAATGTCGAGAGCTGGAGAAAGAAAGGATCCGCTGCCTTTTTTTCAGTGGGCTAAACTAATTATTTTTCTTGCTGCAGTTTTAGGCATGTATATAAAAAAATATATTATATCGTAATATAAAAGTGAGATTAATGCTTAACTAACTCTCAATTTGTGTAAATAACTCAATTTTGAAGTGAATCTGAAATTTTTTACTGTTATTGCAACAATTAGAGTTTACACTGGTGTCCAGTTCAGGCTTTTTTAGTCTTGATCTACGATCTATTTTTCTCGCTATACGACTACATAGCCTAACGTAACTATAGGTGTCGAGAAAGTGCTGGCGTACAGTAAGAGATCTTTGACAAAGCGAGTGCTACGATTTTTAGTTTTATTTGGCTTATTTGTTAATTCAAAAAGTTATTTTAAAAATTTATGATATTATACGTACAGACTCTTTCTTGCCTTTTATCTGCTCTTTCTACGCCTACATGATTTATGGTTTTTGGTTTCATAGTTTACCGTAGTTTTTATTTCTTTTTATTTCATATTCTTGAAAGTCAAATTTGTAAAGACTTTTAAAATTTGAAAAACAACGCTGTAAATAATAAATCAAACATATAAGAATATCTAGTAGTTGAAAAAAAAGTAAGCATTAATGTATACCCAAGGTGTATCTAGTGGATAATTCCACATTTAAATGTAGGGTAGTTCAGTGCAGTAAACTTTTAATTGATAGTTTTCGCAGTCATTAAATCGATGCTTTGGTCGCAGAAAGCACTAACTCTAAGAAATTTTTTTCTCATATTTTGTATTGTCAGTACTGTCTGTTCAACTCTCATTTAATTTTTAATCCTTTTTTATAAGCAGTTTCACATAAGCGCTTTTTAAAGGCGGTTTTTGTTGTGCAACAGCAAAAATCTTTAAATATAACGTGTCTTTTTACCAACTCTTAATTTTTGCAGCTCACCTAGCAGCAGGTGAATAATTGAAACACAAAGTATAAAAATTACTAAACGATTAAATAAAAGGTTACTAATTTTCTTAAATATATAACTTCTAGATTATCGAACTATTTCAATTACTCTTGAGAAAATGTAGACCCTTTACTGCCTAAGGCCACGTGGTGGTTCAACTTAATTTCCTTACTTCGTCTTTAGAATTACAACCATCTAAAGTTTTAATTTGTTTGTTCATTAAACCAAATAAGCGTTTCGCAAGTAGAGGTTATATGGGCGTACACATTTTTATTGATAATATAATAAAAATTAATGTAATTCCAGATAAGTTGAATCTGAAATTTTTTACTGTTATTGCAACAATTAGAGTTTACACTGGTGTCCAGTTCAGGCTTTTTTAGTCTTGATCTACGATCTATTTTTCTCGCTATACGACTACATAGCCTAACGTAACTATAGGTGTCGAGAAAGTGCTGGCGTACAGTAAGAGNGCGTTTCGCAAGTAGAGGTTATATGGGCGTACACATTTTTATTGATAATATAATAAAAATTAATGTAATTCCAGATAAGTTGAATCTGAAATTTTACTATGTAGAGCAGTGCCCCAACTCTATATAATACTACACCTTGAAGCTACCTCAAATTATTGAGAAATCGAATACCTTTAATAACTAGAGACTAGCTTTTCTGGAAAATTTTCACTGGCTTGCATTGAAACGGAACAAAAACTACGACGAAAGGAAATCGTAGCCGATGAAAATTTAACTTGTCCATTAATTTTTTTAATCCGAATAAAAAAGTTGTACATTTTTATACATTTTATTTTTTCAAGCAAGCATATGTAATGATAAAAAAGGACTATGCTATAAGTGCCATTAAAAAAATATTTTGTTAAGCTAGTAATTTAGTAGATAGACTGTTTTAATGCATTTTATGTTTAATAGCATTTTTCTGTTTGAAATTAATCAATTAACTGTGCATAAAATGGTTACACTTAAAAAGTCATTAACGAATAATTATCTTTAAGTTCGATTCTTATCTTGATAATTTTGGTTGACTAATGATGATTTGAGTACAAAAAGTTTTGAAGACCGAAAATTTCGTAATGTAATATCAATTATGCCCAGTTTAAAAATAATTATTTAAAATAACATATTTTTTAATGACGTAGAATCTTATCACGAAATACGAAATTTAAATCAATTGATGTGAAAAAATAACGTTACTATCGAACAGAATACTTGTTATGACAATTTAATTTCACAGCTAATTACAACATGTTAGTAGTTTATGAAACTTTCACGTACATAGAAAAAAACATACTTTTCTGCATATTTTTCATGTGAACACAACAAAGTCTGTCTTTTAAAATACTTATTGATCATGAATCCACAAACTCCAAATCTTCCATAGTTTCATTATTTAATAATGTCTTTGTGGCACAGTACTGTTTAAAAAAATTAATTTTGTGTAAGAATTGATGAAACCAGAATACCTACTACGTTACAAAACATTTTTTGGAAATGGGACATGTACTCGACAATTTCTTCACAAACTTGAAGTATTAATATTTGATATTTCTCATAGACCTTTATGCTTATTATTATATTTTTACTACCAAAAAAAGAATAGTTTAATACTTTCAACATAGATTTATTGAAAATTCAGAAGATCATGTTTTCCTGTATCCTGTCTTTTAAATTTGAATTATTCTTAATCTTACAAAATAAGTGATGAGTTACACTTTACTTTATTCAACCTATTAAAAAAAGATCCCATGACTTATTGTCAGAAACTGAAATAATATATTTTTTATTTTCCCTCAGTCGATAGTACATACTTTCAGTATCAATATTAATGCCAAAACCTTAATATTTGTGATAGACAATACAGCCTATGGAACAACTACACCTCTACTTTTCATCATACATTTTTTATTTACTTAACAAAAACATACATATAGTTGTTTATTTTTGCATTTAAAATAATTTAAACGTTTATTATTATCTTTCAGAATCTTTACCGTAATAAGAATAATAAAAGTTCTTGATAATATTTCTGTAAAAAACACAATTTATAATAGATATCACTTCTTCATCAAAGTTCCGAAAAATTTTTCTCTTCATTTTTATACTCATCATACAATAACTTGATGTTAAGGTCAGTTTATAAAATAATAACAAATGGATCCATAAGCACTCACTCCACTGAAATCAAAAAAGTGCAGTACATAAAACACGAACCAGATACTTAGATAGAAAAAAAAGGGACAAGTAATCAAATTAAACTAATGATCTTAGTAAAAACTGAATGTCTAATCGGCTAGCAAGGTAATGTGTACGTTGACATGTGTGCATAAAAAAAAAGTTGTTTATGTTTTGATGCCTGTCCCTGAAAAGAACAACTTAGTAACTCAAAGCTTCAGGAGTCTTCATCATCTTCAAAGACGGCACTGAAGTGTAGGACGAAAGTGAAACTTAGCTGCATAGACCTATAAGCTGAAGCGCAGTTAAATTCTTAATATTATATAATGAACGTACTTTCCACCAGATATGACGAGAACTCGTGTGCACAACTTGCAAAGAATGTTAAAAACCCTGTTTTTTGTTTTCTGCAAAGAATGTTGATTATTTGCATCATCATGGGCTGCTGAAATTTCAACCAAATTAATGTATTGGCTATCAAATCAGAAATTTAATGTATTAAACACCAAATGAACTATCTATGCACTAGATAGATTCATCTTAAAATGCATGTCATTCACCCACAACGTCACCCTTAAATCTGTAGTTAAATTTCTTGTTGGTAAAATTAGTTAAATGAAGCAGCAATTTTTTTAATATCAGTTCTTTAAAAAGTGTTTTCTGATATTGTTTCAACTCTAAAGAGCGTAAACAATACATAGGCATTATTTATTAAATTAATTAAAAAATGTTTATACTCATATCATTTGTACTTTTATGGGACGTTTGTTATACTAAAGTTACAAAAAACCGACAGAATGTGTATTTCTTATTGTATCATTCATTTATAGTTAACTCGTAGACAGCAATAACTACCAAGATTTTGTACAAAAAGGATTCATTTACTAGTACTTTTGAACCTACTGGTAATATTAAACTTTTGTTATCAGGAGACTCAAAATGATTATCCTAATGTTGCGATACCTTAATTTTATTTTTTTCTATCAGAGTGTATGGTTACACTAGTAATTTTTTGTTAATTTGTTAATTATGACAAAAATGGGAATGATTTAAAAAATGCTAAAAATCTCTTATCTAGAGAAAAAAGACGTTTTGACAGATACGTTTGCAAAGCAGAGAGTGTTTCATACATACAAAAAATTTTAAATCATTATTTCATATAGTTTAATTTATGTTCCTCAAATATGAACTACGAAGTTAGCAGCACTGAAATCATTATTTAGCAGTTTCAAACATTTTTTCTGGCTTTTAAATTTAAGATAGCTTTGTAGGAAAAATTCACTGTACAAAAAATCTGTATGGTTTTAAAATCTAAGATGAATTTTATTTAAGCTTGTACAATTAATTTCTCAGATGTTTAACAATGTATCGACGCTCCGGACAAAGACTATGCCCTTTTTTCTAGCCGGGTGTAGATTATTCCATTTTCTCTGAGTCTAAACTAAGACGTTGACCTTTTCTGGAGCCCAGATGAGGTGAAGTTCATTTACGCTCACCCTACATTTGTGTTTGTAATTAGATATATAGTCAAATATATTTATATAGATGTTGTTGCATTCACTTTTCATAATATTCATTTAACGGAATCTTAAAAAAGCTCATTCTCTTTTTTTTTCAAACACTTATTCAAACTTTACATACTGAAGCCGCTAGACCTACTAAAAATAATAAATACGTGTTGTTTTTTTTTACAAAGGCATCCGTAGATACTTGGATACAATAATCGCAAAAACTTAATATAAAATGTTAAACAGTTTTCAGAAGCTTCGTTTTTGTGAGCTTCTTTCAGGCGTTCCAGCGTACTAGTGGCTTTTAGCCGCCGAAAGCATGAATCAGCAACTCTTGAGGAATTTTTTTTTTAGTTTTAGGGAAAGTGCAATACAAAAGGGGTCAGTAAATAAAACTTAAATGTTTTTAACTTAGTTTTCATCCAGACACGGGTTTGTTTTTAGCCCAGACTCGAAAAAAATAACATAGTTTCGTTCAGACAACAAAAAAGGCATAGTTTTTGTCTGGACTAGAAAAAAAGGAATAGTTTTCATCCGAGACCAAAAAAGGGCATAGTTTTTGTCCAGACTAAACAAAAAGTCATAGTTTTCCTCCGACCTCTAGAAAAGGGCATAATCTTAGTCCAGGCTCGAAAAAAAGGCCATAGTCTTTGTCTAGGACCGAAAAAAGGGTATAGTTTTTGTCTGGACTAAAAAAATTGGCATAATCTTCGCCCAGGACGTCGAAATGGCATAGTTTTCGCCCAGGGCCAAACTGGACATAGTCTTCGTCCAGAGTGTCGGTATATTCAACACATTTTTAAGAGTAAGAACATACTTTCTTATTTGAAGTATACGATTTTCAATTGGTTGATCTGTTTGAAAAATGCAACTTTTAAGGAAATCTTATATACATCCAAAATCTCAATATGCATTAAAGATAATTAATGCCCTTGATTTAGAAGGATCAATGTGACAAAAATCTTATGGCCTTTATCTTATTAATTGAGGACTGTTTTTTTGTTATCATTTCCATACTCTACTATATTATATATTATAAACTTTCACATAGAGTCAACTGTTTCATGGCAGTGCAACACGTTTTTCCAAGTGTAATATTTTAGTAATCAAGTTAGAAATAAAAAGCTACACTTCTTTATTTAACGTATACTTATATTTGCTATTAATTTTTGCAAATTATGCCTCAGCAGGTTACAAAATATTTTAAAAAACTCTGCTATTAAGTGGCAAACAAAAGTTTATCGAATAGTTTACAAAATAAAACTTGATGGCTATTAGGTCATAGAATTATTCCAAAGCTAATTAAAAAAATGTAAACATAAATTAACTTAAATACTCATGTTTGTTTTTTGTATAGTTATTTGATTTTCTATGTAACAGATATAAAAAGGACAAAATTTTTTTTTTTACTACAATTGACAACTTTTTTTTAGAACTTGAATATAACATCTATTTTTTAATATACAGTAGAAATAATATCTTGTTTTTTTGTTGAGTCAATTAGATGCATTTTTCTTTAACTTGTCTGATTTAAAATTAAATAATATAATTACTAGATTGATAATTAAAAATATTTTATAATAGATGAGCAAAATTTTTCAAGGGTTAAAATTGCTTTCATTATCTATAAATATATTTTTAATAAATCGTGACACTTTCAAACATAGTATAAAAATAAGACTCTTAGTAAGACAGTATTGTAAAATCTCAGTTAACGGTAAAGCTAATTGTTTGTCCAATTTTAGACGTTTAAGCTAAATAAAAATAATAGTCCCCTTCTTTTGTCATAGTACTAATTAACATACAATTATTTCATATTTTAGGCATTAATATTTTTAATAGAGATAGCTATGCTAGAGCTATCTTTATTTGAGTTATGAGACTAAATTTAAAATTCACAGGATGCCATGGATATAAGCCTCAGCTATATCCAAATGTGACCGAGTTAGAGATAAATGAAGGAGAAACTCTGAACATTACGTGCACAAGCAATGGCTACGTTAATTTTTATTTTCCCACCAACAATACACGGGGTAGAGTAAGTTGAAATACTGTATATTTGTATTAGTTGTAAAAAAAATATTCAAAAGTATGATCACTACTGATTATTAAATTAAAAAAAGACGACCTCTCAACCCGACATAATACCAGACGGAAGAAGCACCAACAAGACATTTATAAGATCATCAACAGTTTTTGGAGACACCGGCTGGTATTGTTGTGCTGATGAAAGCAAACAAATAACAAGCATGACGGTCAAAGATCACAATGATTCACATGTTACTTGGATGTACGTTTACGTTAAATGTAAGGTTATAACATTTTCCAGTTCCTTAATTTTTTGAAAATAAAGCGCTCAATTTATATCATCATACTACATAAATTATGTATTCGAAAATGTAACTTTTTTTATGCAGCCAGTAAAAATCCATTTGTGCATGAACATGAAGAATGGGATTATTTGTATGCTTTTGGATGTATTGGAAATATAATTTTACCATGCCAGACGACTTCTCCTGAATTTAAAGTTACTTTAAAAAGACACCAAAATGTAATATAACCTTATCAATATATTCATGTATAAAATGAGTGCTGTAAACTTTTAAAATATTTTTAATTTCTTAGGTAGTTGAACTTGATGAAAAGACAACTTTTGATCCCAAAATAGGTTACATTATGCGGGATACGAAAGAAAGGTTTAGGGGAGTATTTACCTGTACAGTAAATCAAGAACATTTATCGTACACAATTAAATTAATGGTTATGCTCATGACACATGATAATTGTGTAAGCTTACCGAAAATAACTATGAATAGTTCGAAAGATATTACGGTAGGATCAAAAGTAAGTGTCAAATGTTTTATCAAAGTCAGAAGAGAAGCCACTTATGACATTTTTTGGAAAATTCCGCAAAATTCGGTAAAATACCATATCTATATAACGTTTGAACTTTCAATTAACGACAAATATTTGCATATAACATTTTTAATACATTTTTTAAATACTCAAGCATGTTCATTAATTAGACTTCCAGGATGGTTCCAAATATTATAAAAGAAGCTGGAAATAAGTTATTAAAAACTAATATAATAACATCAGAGCTTATTTTTGACAATATAACATTTGGAGACGCAGGGAATTATGAATGCCAAGTAAAATCATCATTTCACGAAAGGAGAAGTTCAAACGTGGATATCTGTGTATATGGTAGGTCATGGACCAATTTTTCGTATACTTTTCAGTGATGATCGATGGGCTCTTATAATTTGTTTTAACAGATTCTAACAGTGCTTATATTAATCTGACGTCTGTTGAGAAAACAATTTACAGATTACGTGGTGAATCTGTTACTTTTGTGGCTAACGTCTCTGCATGTCCAAAACCTATTTTAAAGTGGTAATGATATTAAAATAAATAGATAGGTGACTTACCTGTACTGTGTTTTATTAAGAAACTGACTTATTTTCAGGGTGGATAATTATGGTGGAAATTTCATGTTTATAACTTATCCATTGAAGCTAATATCCTACAACCAAACAACAAGTAGCTTACACATGGATGATATTAAAATGATTAATGATGGAATGTATACACTAATGGCTGAAAGCATTGCAGGACGAAGAAACATAACGTTTCATCTTAAAGTTCTTGGTACACCAAATGTTTTCGACGATAAAGTACTTATCACGTTTTGAACAACGAATCATTAAAAAACTTTAATAACCAGACAGATGATTTGCATTAAAAAATTTCAATTTCCAGTTGTTCAGAATGTCTCGGATCTTAGAGCTAAAAGCTGATAGCATTACATCACATGCTTATTATAATTTCCATCATTTTTAGTATAGGTTAATTTTTATAAAAATACGTAATTAAAAATTTTCATGTAACGAATTACTGTGTCAGTATTATTAAAATTTTTAAAAATCAGTACACATATATATATATATATCTATATATATACATACGTATATATATATAGTGTATCAGAAAACATTCATTTGTTTAACTACGGTAATATTCTGAAACAATAAATGTACAGTACGTTGTATTTAGCCTTGCACTTTATTTAGTTATGACAGCGTATTCTTATGCATTTGCTTCAGGGAACACTTTGGCAAATAATAGATTTAGCAAAGTAATGGTCGTGTTCGAATGGTGTTAGCTAATCCACATTTTGAAAAATTGGGGTCTTGCTTGTTTTGACTTATTTTTTTTAAATTTTTATTATGCAATTCCACATTATTTCTGTTTTAATACATTTTTCTTTTATTGTTATTTTTTTTCTTTAACGATGCTTACACCATTTTTTTGTTTGTAGATAAACCAACTGTAACGTTTGATCCCAGTTATTTAAAAAAATACTATAGCTCTAACCAGACTGCGATGTTTGTTTGCCTTGTCAAGAGTAATGTTGAATTCAATATATCATGGAGCTATATGAGTAAGCTAAGCCAGTTCCAATATATTGATAAAACATCTGAGTTACAGGTTTGTTCATTGTAAACTGCAGAACTTTGTTAATTTATATTAATGATTCTAAATAACACTTTGAACTATGGAAAAAATTGTAATTCAAAATATACTTAAGTATTTAAGGGATATAAAAACAAATGAACGAAGTTATAGTGCCCAAAATGAGTCAACAGTTGTGATAAGACCTCAAGAAAAGTCAACAATCAAATGCACGGCTTGCAATAGTTATGGATGTAACAATGATGAGTATGATATTTATATTACAGGTTAAAAATTTAAACCTTATTATTCACTTCAAATCTTCGCTTTATTTCAATTTTTAACACTTATTTACTTATTTAAAGATGGTATTCCTAATAAGGCTTATGGAATTATTCAGCCAAAAAAGAAGTTTCGTGAAGGTCAAAATATTTCTTTGATATGTTACGCTGTCATTCACGAATATTCTGAGGTATATTGGCGTGATGACACATGCAAAAAAGTTATGGATTCTGGTAAGTTCTGAATCTACGTAATAATATAAATTATAAAAATTCTATTGGTAGCTTATTTTGTCTACATTTAATTAATCTGGGTCTTGTAATGTTTCAGATCGAATTCATGTCACGTTTGAAAAAACTAACTATACTTACCGAGCTATTCTGTCGATCAGTAATTTAAGTTATTCGGATGAAAGGGATTATTATTGTATAGGAATATCATCGTACAGACAATATTCATTTAATACAGAATCTCCAGAGAAATATTCTCTTAAAATCAATGGTATGAATAAAAAACTACTTTTCTAAAATTATTAAACTGACGGCTCTTGTTTACACGGATTTATTATCATAAACATTATTTTTAATATACTCTCTTCTAGTTCCAGCTTACTTTCTTCGTGGAAATATGAATGACGTTTCAATAACACGATTTGCGAAAGACCCTGAAAATCCTATCTATTTATCATGTTACTTTGAAGGACTGCCAACACCTAATATAACTTGGTTCAAAGATGGAACATCTTTGAAGTCATCAAAACAGTTTACTTTTAAGGAGAGAAATCAAAAATTAATGATAAGATACCTGTTGGAACGCGATAGTGGTAATTATTCGTGTGTTGCAGAGAATGGCTTTTGGCCAGTAACAAAATCTCAAACAATTATTGTAAAAGGTAACAATTGCATATGCATATAATTGTACTTTGGTACTCAAGAAATATAATTAATAATTTTTTACATGTGACAAGAGCTCTGCTTTCCATAAAAAAAACTCATTAAATGACATGTTTACTAGAATAAGCTTATTACATCAGTTAATACAGAAGGCAGACTTGCCCTATTTTAAATTATAAAAAAACCTTGTTAAGTATATTCAAGTTTAAATTAAAGTTATTCATACACAACTTACAAATTGAATTACTTTTGCTTTGTGCTAGAAAATCGAGTTTTTATTCCAAAAAATTGGCAAGTTCATGTTAGTCACCCTTTAAATATTGTTTTTTTTGGATGGAAAATATTTTTTTCATTATATTTAAAAAAAGGATAATTATTGTTGGATTCCCTAATCGTATAACCGATTTTCGACAAATAATAAGAAAGAGTATTATTTAAACAAAAGTAATTTATTTTTACTCCAGGAAATCAGAAACTTTCCCTCTGGATTGGAATGATCATGTGGCTTATTACAATCATTGCATTTCTTTTAATTCACTTTTATTTAAAAGCCAAACATAGGAAGGTGATTAAAAAGTTATATTTATATACAACACTTATATTTTGAGAATAAAACCTGACATTTTAAAAAACTTCTATCATCAAATGAATTATAATTTTAAGTTTAAAGAAAAACAGCTATTAGAAGCTTGTTGTACACATTCAGAAGACGGAGCACTTGATTTGATAAATCCAGAAGTCACTGTAGATGATCAAACAGAGCTCCTATCATATGATAGAAGATGGGAATTTTCTCGACAGAAATTAAGATTAGGTAACAATTTATAAATTTTTCCCCTCTCCAGAAAAGAACGATATAAATAATTATCGTAGTGATTTATAAATACGTAAAACGTTCTATTCACGCATTTTAAGGAAAAAAATTGGGCAGTGGAGCTTTTGGAGTCGTATACAAAGCAAAAGCTAATGGAATTATTGCTGATAAGTCAATTTCAACTGTGGCTGTAAAAACTGTCCGCAAAAATGCAGATTTAATGTATATTAGTACACTGGCAAAGGAACTCAAAGTTATGATTTATCTAGGACAGCATTTGAATGTTATAAATCTTTTAGGTGCTTGTACCAAAAATATAGCGAAACGTAAGAGTTTACTGCGCTTTAACAAGAATTATGAGTACAAAAATTTGTGTGACAAAAAAATAACATTGTATTTTAGGTGAACTTTTGGTGATCGTTGAGTTTTGCAAATTTGGGAACTTGCAAAGCTATCTTTTGTGTCATCGAAAAAGTTTCATTAATCAAATTGATTTAGATACGGGAAAAATAAATCCACGTAAAGATAAAAATATTCAAAGGTATTGATTTTTCTAGTTACTATCGTTACTTTTGTAAAGCACAAGAAAATTTTTAAAAATTGGAGCTTGCGAATAAGGGAGTATCAAAAAATTGAACATCAGAGGGCAGCATGGAGCTCGGCTTGCTGACTCACCCATAGTCTATATCTATATACATGTATGTGACTGTACCCAGCATTTCCACTGTAAACTGTGCATACATGTATATAGGTATAGACTATAGGTACACTCAGTGGAACTCTGATCTGTCCCGTACCCTATTATTGAACAGTACTTCACGCCATAGTTCTGAAATAGGGTCCGGGACCGATCAGAGTTCCACTGAGTGTACGTCAGCAAGCCGAAATCCATGCTGCCCTCTGGTGATCAATTTTTGGATACTCCCTCATTGTAAGGACTTACAATTTTTTGGGGTATACAGTTATTCATTATTTTATATCATCTATAATCTCATAAACATCAAGTACACTGAATTTATTGTTGTTAACAGCAATAAAGGACTAGTCTGTTTGTAATTAATCCTACATTCCTTCACACAGTAGAGCAGAGCAAAAAACTTTATAAATGACACTTTCCATGAAACGTATTTTATGCTTTATATGTTAAAATTTTAAGTCAAATGGCATCTTTGTTATTATTAAAGTTCGTGTACAAAAATATAGTTAAATAAAGCTCTTATATCATCAGAGAGATATAATAAAAATAGTTATTTACGTGACAAGTGCGGAAAAGACGATTTCCCGCACGAGTAGTGATTGACTCACACGAGTGCCGGAGTTGACGGGAACGAGTACCAGTTGAGCACACGAGTGCGTAGCACGAGTGAGATCGCAAGGTACGAGTTACCGTCACCGGCCACGAGTGCGAGTCTATCACACGAGTGCGGGAAATCGTCCCGCACGAGTTGCGTACAAGTTTTTTCGCAATGTGTGAGGAAAATAGGTACGAAATAGGTTTGAATTTTGATTTCCAGTGTGTAGCAAAATTTTTTCCGGTGTGTGGCAAAACCTTTTCCACACACCTTTTCCGCACACTGTGCGGCAAAAACCTTTGCCACACACCTTTTCCGCACACTGTGCGGAAAAAACTTTGCCGCACACCTTTGTCGCACACTATGTGGGAAAATCGATTTTCCACACTAATAACAGTGCGGAAAACATCCATTTTCCGCACACTATTGCGAAATAGTAGTTTTTCTACGAGTTTGAAAAGTCTTTGTTTGCGTATCGAGAGGTTTGCGGCCCGAGCCGAAGGCGAGGTCCGTAACGAGGTTCGTAAAGAAGACTTTTCGAACTAGTATCGGAAAACTGCTTTTTTGCCCAAGGAAGTACCAGCCTCCCAAAACCACCCGAGGGCAGAATAGTAGTTTTCCTACGAGTTTAAAAAGTCTTTGTTTGCGAATCGAGAGGTTTGCGGCCCGAGCCGAAGGCGAGGTCCGTAACGAGGTTCGTAAAGGAGACTTTTCGAACGAGTATCGGAAAACTGCTTTTTCGCCCGAGGAAGTACCAGCATCCCAAAACTACCCGAGGGCGGAAAAGGAGACTTTTCGAACGAGTATCGGAAAACTGCTTTTTCGCCCGAGGAAGTACCAGCCTCCCAAAACCACCCGAGGGCGGAAAAATTAATTAACCTGTCCTTTTAGGAAGGTCTTCACTAATTTTTTTTTAAAACTTTTTCGGTTAAAGTTGCTTCAATTTTATAGTATCTGCTTCAGACAGAGTTGATTTGTAACAGACAAAAATACGTGTACATTACTTATGATATATTTTTGTTTGTTGTCTTTCTTTGTTTTGTCTGTTCTTTTTCAATATATTGTTGGAGTTCTGAATGTTACTTTGGTACTATTCTGTTAGAATTATTTTACTCTAGTTATCCATCCACATGCAGCACAATATGATACACTTTGTGGTATTTTTAGAATAAGAGACAAAGTTATTAATGGCTAATTTACATTTTATTCTCTTTTAAGTTAACATGTGATATTTGCTTTGTCATTCGTAATTTTTTTTTTGTAATTATTTAAGTTTATTGGTATGGATACAAGTTGATAAAAATAGGTATAAAATGGAGACATTACTATGTAAATTAGGATGTAGTTGTTTATTATTCATATTATCTGAATGTATATATTAGTTAACCATTTATTTTTTTATAGTCAAATAAAAGAAATTCAATTTGTTATTACTTTTTTTGCTACACTTAAGCATATTTTTTTTGAGAAGATATTAGTGTGTATGAAAAAATGATCTTAGTAGCTATTAGTTTTAGTCCAGCAACAAACCATATTTTAAATATAACAGTACTTGAACAGGAGATTTTTTTAAAGAGTGTATTGTTATCTTCTATTCTAAGTTATTTATGAAAATCTTTGTAAGTAATGGGTTAGTTGGGTCTTTCTTTATTAATTTTTCACTGTCACTAAGTACTATTCTATTGCATTAGTTATCGTAAAAAGTGATGGAAAAGTGACTTAAATTTCAGGAAACTACATAAAACTCGTTCACAAAAGGAAATTTTTTTTAGTAATGATCATAAAAAAATTCGTGTTATTTTACAAAATAATTAATACAAGATTACAGAAAATTTAAAACCTTAAACAATTATTTTTGCTAATTTCAAATAAAATTTTATTGAATAAAGACTAAATTTCACGCGTACTTTAATAGTTTTTAATACGATTGTTAAAAAAAATTAATACAAATGTGCATTGTTGTAAAAATTCCAAATATTTATTATGAAATGTCGTGAAAATATGTATTACATTTTGTGAAAAGATATGAAATTCATTTGTAAAGCTGAATATTCATGGTATTTTGTAGAATTTTTCATACAAAAAATCAGATTTTATTCTTTTCAAGTTACATTTAAGTATGTCACCATTGTTAAATAACCATTTAACCAAAACATTTATAAATATGTTTAAATAGAAGTGTTTCTAAAATCTGACAAAAATGTATCAATAAGTTTATTGTTTAAATGTTAGTACATCATCTTACGTTATGCTACGTTATTATTGTCTTACGAGTAAGTAATATACACAGATTTTAAAGTAACTTTGCCTGTAGAAGGTACTGTGGAATTAACCCAGTTGTAACGAAGAAACTATTAAAAAAAAAAAAGAAGTAAAAATATTGCAGGAAGTACCCGTTGGTTAATTCTTTTATTACAGTAAATATTAATTTATAATTGTCAATACAAGAGAGACTTGGATTTGAAAATATTTTTTTACAGTTAAATAAATATTTTATGCCTAAGAAAAATTTTTATGTGTACTTACTATTTATAAATCGATACTTTTTAATGTATGACCTGACCTACAATCACAAATACAGATATCAGAATTGAGAGCGTTTGACGTATTGATAAAATCGTACTGTTTTGAACATATCATTAGTAAGTTCACTGGGTTCTAGTAAATTATTGTGTTAATGGAAGCTTGTTTCAGCTACTTTCTAAATTATCCTAAGTTCACACCCTGATTTGGTTCAAGTTTAGTTTGCTTAATAATTAAATCGTAAACAAGTAGGAATTTAATATTTATCTCGAAATTATCTGTAGATTAGGCTACAAATTATGTACAGTTAGATTAAAGTAGTTTAAATCTATTGACTAAACTATGAGTAGATTGAATCCATCTAAGTTAATGATTAAAGTTTGTTTTACCAAAAAAAACTTACTAAATATTACAAATGAAAAACATTTTAGTGTTCTATGAATTGTAAGTTTAATAGTCATATCACATTCTTGGGGCCAACAGGACAGTACACGAAATTTCTAACAATCACAGAACGACCTTGTGCGATAGCAGTCCAAGCAATAAGCCAAACATTTACAACATAGAAGCTCGTCCAATTGAATCCAATTATTTTAGTAATAATGACACCCAGCCAGAGTGGCGTTCTAATTACCAAGGGGACTACATTGATGAAGATGTTGTCTTCCTCTGCACTGAGGATCTTTTGTTATGGACTTATCAGGTGGCAAACGGCATGGAATATCTTTCAAAAAAAAAGGGAAGCATCTAAGTGTATATGATTTTTAGTGTGCTCGGCAATTTTTAATTCCATAATAATAATTTGTATTTAAATGCCACTTTTTCTCCACAGGTACTGCATTGTGACTTAGCCGCGAGAAATATATTATTGGCAGAAAATAACATTATTAAGATATGCGATTTTGGTCTGGCAAAGACATTGTACAAAGACGAAAACTACAAAAAGCAATGCGTTGGAAAGTTTCCTGTAAAGTGGATGGCCATTGAGTCCATCAGAGACGGGGTATTTTCAACTATGTCGGATGTGTGGTCATTTGGTGTAGTTCTATGGGAACTTTTCACCCTCGCAGACATACCTTATTCAGATATAGAGTTTGAGGAGATGTTTAAGAAATTAATCAAGGGGTACAGATTAGGGCAGCCCATTTATGCTACCAAAGACATGTAAATGAAACTTTTGTTATAAAGTCCATTTCTATGAAAATGTCACTCTACGTTGCTTACGTTTTTTTAGTTACGACATTATGCTACATTGCTGGGAGGAAGAGCCGATTTTGAGACCATCTTTCACAATGCTGGTTGAAAGCATTGGAAAACTTTTACAAGATAATGTCAAAACACATTTCTTAAGACTTTATCATGAGTACGAAAATTTTAACAGGAAAGACCTGTTTGAAACAAAAGAAAATAATTTATCCACCACATCATTACCAGATGATATAACGATTCCATTAATCCGACAAAACTACGTAAACACCCTCCCTCAAATCGCAACGCCATCCTACGTAAACGTGCAGAATGACGTCACTGTATGAGTTTAAAAAGTCTTTGTTTGCGAATCGAGAGGTTTGCGGCCCGAGCCGAAGGCNAAAAGAATAGTTTAATACTTTCAACATAGATTTATTGAAAATTCAGAAGATCATGTTTTCCTGTATCCTGTCTTTTAAATTTGAATTATTCTTAATCTTACAAAATAAGTGATGAGTTACACTTTACTTTATTCAACCTATTAAAAAAAGATCCCATGACTTATTGTCAGAAACTGAAATAATATATTTTTTATTTTCCCTCAGTCGATAGTACATACTTTCAGTATCAATATTAATGCCAAGACCTTAATATTTGTGATAGACAATACAGCCTATGGAACAACTACACCTAAAAAAACACGATGGAACACATTAAACTACTAGAGAGTTTAATTGATTATTTTATAATTTATTAAAAGAAGATTAAATACAATACTTTTTAATATACGTACGTATTTGGCATAATTCACTTTTATCTGAATTTATTTACCATGAGTAAAAATTTGGCTCTTTACTATGAAACTTACATTCATAGTAGTAGTTTTATGAAAAATCTTTTTGCTTAGAACATTAAATTGTTACATAAAAGTTTCATCAATAAATGAAGCAAAGTTATGTGATCATTTAAATAAAAAATAGATTTGTAGCATCTTTGCACAGAAGAATTATTTACAGAAATCCATTGCTTGCGATAAAAAATTTATCTTGAACGATATGAAATTCTGCAAATAGTATCTTTTATGTTAAGTCTCGCCTTAGAACTACTGTTTTCACGCCTGAAGAATGTATTTATTTATTTATTTTTTTGTTTTAAGTAATCACGAATTTTATTTCTTATGAAACGATATTCTCTAAAATGAAAGTTACAAATATTTTTTACATTTGCAAATTAATGATGAGAATAAGAAATTAAAAAAATAACAAGACATGGTGGTTATCAGAAAATAAGCAGGCATGTTAATTGTAAAAGTATACAAATAACGATAGAAGCATGGGCAGAGATAATCAAAACGAGTATCATATTACGGTAAATGTGATTTTCACGTGTGTTCTATTAACTTTTTTGCCATAAATAACTGCTCGTTTATATGATTAGGTTATTCATTCATCTCTACGAAAACTTGTGCTTTATCGATTTTTACTTTCGTACAAAAATGAGACAGATATTACTGCCACCACATTGTATAAGAAAAAATGTTATACTGAGTAAGTGCTTTCATAAATCCGAATCTGAGTCAGCACTTTTTTAAAAGCAGTTTTGAGTGAACACCTTTAAAAGTGAATTTTGTCATCTTTAAGAATATGAAGTTTTATTTATTTAATAAGCGACACGTGTTAAATATTTTTTAAAACTTGCGTATTTTTGTCCGTTATCCTTTCATTTTTCCAAAACGTGTAAATAAAATTTATTAACACTATCGTAAGTGCTTTATTTTAGGAACGGCTACTTACACAAAATGCACTTATAAATAAGATTTCAGTTAACTTAATTTCAATTTTATGATCTCTCACCCTTTTTATTAAAAACATTCTCAAATTAAAAATGGAGATTGCAAAATAAAAATCTTTAATGATTCTCTAGAAGATAATTAAAAACGAGAAAAAAATTCAAACCTATTAAAATATATCAATAGAAGTAAAAAATAACTAATTGCATATATATTTTTCCTTACAATCGTGACAATCAGTCGTAACTAATTTTTTTAAATTTGATTACCAGTTATTTTTTGTATATAATAATACAAGATTTTGAAAAATTTAAGATTTTAACCATAAAACATCCTGTAATAGTTACAAAAAGCTAAATAACTAAAGCTGATGAATTAACTTGAGAAAAATAAATGATGGTCTTCAAATCAGCACAATCGAACAAAAAATATAAAAAATAAAATGCATTTTACAGTAATGATAGACATTGAAAGACAAACAAAAGTAATAAGGTTCGTTAAAAAACGAGTAGATAAAATCCTAATATATGACTTATTACACACATGCCCGTACACATAGAGGTAGATATAATTTCCAGAGTATCCTATGTCTCATACGATAACGTATATAGTTTCTATTTTGATAACTCAAAAAATACTTCTATGTCACGTTACCTCTGTAAGTGATTTTTCTTTTCCTACGATGTTTCTTCTATGTGATGGCAATAACATTTTTTAAACGCGAGAACAATTTTCTTAAGCTACTTTAAGCATGATTTTAATAATTTTGTGCAATAAACATTTCATGTCTCAGCCGGAAACAAAGATAACTTTTTTTACACAATTAACTCTTAGACTCTTTATACTGCCTTTACCAACAAATTAAATTCTTGTATGCATCGATCAGATATGCAACGTAAAAAAAATATTTAAATGCTTTAGTGGCTGTCTGCCAGACATAGCTTAGATGTAAGGTATTCGATCAATTTTTTTAAACTGATGAAACAATTGTTATTTTTAATAATGTTTAACAATTTATCCTTAAAAACTTAAACATACTGCTTTACCAGAGGTTTGTATTTTTCTAACGTAACACAAAAGTAGCTATTTATAAATTTTCTATTCGAACAGAAAATAAAATTCTTAATCTTAAAAATGTGTGTCACGGATATTCTTAAATATCTCAGAAATGAATTGCATAAACTTGAAAAAAAAATCAAAGAAAGTGATCGTACAATCCGACAGATGGTGTACTGTAGCTAAGAGAAAACCTCCAACAAAGCTATCTATACACATTAGTCGTATACATATATGCTTAAAAATAATGTTACTATCCAACAGAATACTTGTTATGACAATTTAATTTTACAGCTAATTACAACATGTGAAACTTTTACGTATATAGAAAAAAACATATTTTTCTGGATAATTGTTATGTAAACACAACCAAGTCTGTCGTTTAAAATATTTATTGACCATGAATCCACAAACTCCAAATCTTCCATAGTTTTATTATCAATAATGTCTTTATGTCATGGTATTGTTTAAAGAAATTAATTTTGTGTAAGAACTGATCAAACCAGAATACCTACTACGTTACAAAACATTTTTTGGTAATGGGGCATGCACTTGACGGTTTCTTCACAAATTTAAATTATTAATATTTGATATTTCTCATAGACTTTATGATTATTATTATATTTTTACTACCAAAAAAAGAATAGTTAAATACTTTAAACATAGATTTATTAAAAATTCAGATCATGTTTTCCTGTATCCTGTCTTTTAAATTTGAATTATTCTTAATCTTACAAAATAAGTGATGAGTTACACTTTACTTTATTCAACCTATTAAAAAAAGATCCCATGACTTATTGTCAGAAACTGAAATAATATATTTTTTATTTTCCCTCAGTCGATAGTACATACTTTCAGTATCGATATTGATGCCAAAACCTTAATATTTGTGATAGACAATACAGTCTATGGAACAACTACACCTCTACTTTTCATCATACATTTTTTATTTACTTAACAAAAACATACATATAGTTGTTTATTTTTGCATTTAAAATAATTTAAACGTTTATTATTATCTTTCAGAATCTTTACCGTAATAAGAATAATAAAAGTTCTTGATAATATTTCTGTAAAAAACACAATTTATAATAGATATCACTTCTTCATCAAAGTTCCGAAAAATTTTTCTCTTCATTTTTATACTCATCATACAATAACTTGATGTTAAGGTCAGTTTATAAAATAATAACAAATGGATCCATAAGCACTCACTCCACTGAAATCGAAAAAGTGCAGTACATAAAACACGAACCAGATACTTAGATAGAAAAAAAAGGGACAAGTAATCAAATTAAACTAATGATCTTAGTAAAAACTGAATGTCTAATCGGCTAGCAAGGTAATGTGTACGTTGACATGTGTGCATAAAAAAAAAGTTGTTTATGTTTTGATGCCTGTCCCTGAAAAGAACAACTTAGTAACTCAAAGCTTCAGGAGTCTTCATCATCTTCAAAGACGGCACTGAAGTGTAGGACGAAAGTGAAACTTAGCTGCATAGACCTATAAGCTGAAGCGCAGTTAAATTCTTAATATTATATAATGAACGTACTTTCCACCAGATATGACGAGAACTCGTGTGCACAACTTGCAAAGAATGTTAAAAACCCTGTTTTTTGTTTTCTGCAAAGAATGTTGATTATTTGCATCATCATGGGCTGCTGAAATTTCAACCAAATTAATGTATTGGCTATCAAATCAGAAATTTAATGTATTAAACACCAAATGAACTATCTATGCACTAGATAGATTCATCTTAAAATGCATGTCATTCACTCACAACGTCACCCTTAAATCTGTAGTTAAATTACACCGAAAACCCGATATTAGCTCCCAACTGGCATGTAACAAGGATGGTTGTGTGCTACGAGTTGTGGGTATTTAAGGTAGACCTATTCTTGAAGCACAAAGGGTATCCAAAATTCAGGTATCCTCTTAATTCAATATGTTACAATCCTTTTATTAATTTCAAGCTTGGACTTGAACTACATGTATGTATGAGTATTTTAGTGTGTGTTTTCTCCATGTATGAGTATTTTAGGAATAGACGGTGAAAAAGTTGTCTTAACAGGTCCGAGACTGAATCTAACATGTACAGTTGAAATTAGAAGAGAAGCCCTTTATACCATCTCCTGGGAGACTCCGAGTAACGTGGTTAAATTTAACGTTATTTTTTTTTTTTTTTTTTTTAATTTTTCATACTATATTCCATTTATTATATTTAACACGATGCCCCACTAATAAAGTGCCTATGTTAATAAGACTTCTAGAACAATTTTAAACATCGTTCAAGAAAAACAAGACGAAGAATTTGGTTTAGTGAATCTCATAACGTCTGAGCTTATTATAAACAATGTTACAAACGAAGACAAAGGTAGTTACACTTGTAAATTGAGATCTTCATTCCAAGAAACTAAGAGTTTTGATATTAACGTTTGCCTATTTCGTAAGTTTCTGATACATTTGCTACATTATTTTTGTCGCTCCAAAGCAACAATTGAATTCGGTACATTTGTATACCATTGTATTTATAGAAACTAACAAACCGTTCATAAATTTAACGTCTTACAATCCAATTACATTTTCTGAGGATGGTGAATCAGTGACTTTCTTGGCTCTTGTTGATGCATGCCCCCACCAACTTTTGAGTGGTAATGTATCTAGCTCTTTCTATTACATTAGTACATAAAATTTAATTTATGTTTTTAAGTATTACTAAAAAGTATTTTACATTTCAGGATTCACCCACGAGGATATAAGATTCTACCCTATTATAGAGGCATGAGAATGTTTCATAACGAATCGGTGAGCCAACTTACTAAACTGAAAGTCTCTAAAAGTGACCCGGAAACTTTTACGCTTAGGGCCACATATGGTGAAGTTGTAAGAGAGACAACGTTCTATCTTGAAGTTTATGGTACGTAAAAGCTGTTTTCTTCTATTCAATTTACAACATATTTTAAGCTGTGCAAAACACCAAATTTTAAAAAATTTGAAAGTTCTTTATTTTTAATGATTTCTTCTTATAATTATTAGTACTGTATTCCAACTCAGTCAAAAGCTAAGAGCGTTACCCTGCATATTGAAAGTTGTGTCAAGATTTGCATTTCAACTCTAGACTCATTACAACTAAACAATACTTATACTATCGTTCCAGTTTTAAATTTCAATAGATGAAAGATTACGCGTCCATATTTTTGTTACAGTACTCCTTTTACCACAACATAAGCCCCGATCACTAAGAAATTAAATCCAATTACATTTTTTAAATATTTTAGGACTTGTAAAATACAGTTTATGGTCAATCCAGGGAAGATGTTATGAAAGATTAATTAGTTAACGTAACCTCTTATAAAGAACTATATTCCTCTAAAATGTATGTCAGTAACAAAAAAACATTTTAGGAAACTTTTGAAATTCTGAATAAATTTGTACTTAAAAAGTAGTAAGTTATGTGGTACTTATTAAAAAATATGCCGATATAGATAAATAGGCAGAATAATTTTGTTTACTATAAAAAAATTCTATCAGTTACACAGTTTTTTGCTTTGTTTGCAACAACTTTGTACATAACCTTCCAAGACATGGAAATACAACACTACACTAAAAAAGATGCAATAAAATTTAATTTTAGACTTGAGAATTTATATAAGTTGCAAATGTCTATATACTTTAAAGCCATTCTTAGCCAGACATAAATATAAATACCAAAGTAGGTAAGCTTTTTTAATTTTTATTGTCGACGTATGGATGCTTAGACAAAGATTGAAATTAGGTTTGTCTATTCCATCAGTCCAAATATGAGTAGAATAACAAGAGTGCATATAATATTTTTAATCATGAGTGACTACAAGTTGATAATATTGAATAAATAAGTAACCGTAAAGAAGAGTAAGGAATCAGTTATCCGTCGAGAGTAAAAAAGAAAATAAAAGAAACTCAAAAAAGCATTATTGTCTTTTTAGTTCTCATTCGGCAACATTTCGCTGGATAAGTATGTCAGCCTCTTTAGGCTACAATTATGTAACAGTTATAAGCAATTCTTGAATAAAACGTACTTAGATTACAAATATTAGGGAAACAAGTACCTTATTCGGCTTTGGCATGACAACTGAACCGAACTGAACTACCAGCGCCCCCTGATGGTTGTAAATGTAACTATAACGTGTTACATTCTTATTGTTTTAAAATTATGGTGGGCTTCGTAATAATTCAAGTTATTCGTCCTTTTTGATTGCACTAGCACAACAAATGAACGAATAAATCAAAGTGAACAATTTATTATGTAGACAGTACGAAATGTAAAATATATTACAATTACCATGAAGCTTGCAGGAAAATTTAAAACAATGTAATTGTAACAGGTTATAGTTGCATTTTTAGCCACCGATGCAACGCTGATTGCACGGTTGTCTGTAGTAGGTAGGTATAAACGAGTATGGCTAAAGACGCCCTTTTCGTGACCCCGTAGGTGAAAGTAGTTATGGAGGAGGAAATACAGATTCATATGCATATATATACACATCCATGCTCAGCTTATTATTTTCCCAGTTAGTTTCGAAAATGGCGAAACCGAGCAGTGACTGTCGGACACTTCAGCAACACTCCCTTATACCCACACTCTAAGTTATCACGCCAAATTGTAGAAAGTAAATTTTTCAAAATTACATTTCGTACTCTTATACGATGAATAATAGAGTGCATCAATAACTTTACTTTAAATAAAGAATTATATAGTTAAATTTTCAATAGTTAGGTATCATTTTGTTAATGAAATGAACTTAACTTCAGAGGGTTTTCGTGAATTTTATAAAACATAAAAACTTTTTAAAAATTAGTATTTAGACACTAAATCATAAAAAAAAACATACTTAAATTACAGAAAATCGAGTTTTGTAGTTTTTAAACAGTTATATGACAAAGTTTCATGATTAAACTCAGGATAAATTTTGTAGAGAGTATAATGAAAAAAATTGTTATGGTTCTTTTTTCTTCTCTAATTGTTTTATCTATATAATGAAAAAACNAATTATACTTCATTTGTGATTATATTTTTTGTATAGTACCACCTTACCATTTCAATATCAATGATACGGAAAAAACTGTGCTAGCAAGAGATTTTCAGAATCCTTTGATTTTATCATGTCACGTTGGAGGAAATCCAACCCCTAACATTACTTGGTTCAAAAACGACGTACCTTTGATTTGTCATCACAGTTTGGTTTTGAGGACAGTAATCAAAAATTAATCATTAGATATCTTTTAGAAAATGATGGTGGTAATTATTCGTGTCTTGCTAAAAATGACTTTGGAATGGTGGAAAAATCTCGAATGTTTTTTGTAAAAGGTAACAAATGGCAATGCGAGTGATTACTTTAATTTACTTTTTATAATTGAAAATTAAAATTTAACGAGTGCACAATACAAAAGTACAGTGTGTTTTACATTTGGTTACATTATTAAAATCATGTAAGAAAATTTAAATTTTTAAAAACTAAATTATTAAGCATTAATAAAAATCATGATTGTTTAATAAGTTTAAAAAAAATTGCTTAAGTATCGTTAATTTAAGTCATGCCAGGCAGTCAGTCACTCTAGCATTTAAATAATTTTTTTACGTTATATATCTGATAGATGCATATTAGAATCTGATGTTTCGTTGGGTAAGAAAGTATAAAGAGTCCAAGGGTTATTGGTGTAAAAAAAGTTATCTATGTTTGCGGCCAGGACATCGAATGTTTATTGCACAAAATTAGTAAAATCATGCTCAAAGTAGCTAAAGAATAACGTTTTTACGCTTAAAAAATTTTATTGCCATCACAGAAAAAACTTTGTAGGAACGGGAAAATGACTTACAGAGGTAACATGATATAAAAGTATTTTTTTGAATTATTAAAATAAAAGCTACGCTATCGTAGGAGACATAGGATACTCTGGAAATGTCATTGATTGTCTATCATCACTGTAAAATGCATTTTATTTTTTATTTACTTTTTTTTTATTGTGCTGATTTGAAAAGAACTATTTATTTGTTTCAAGTTCATTCTTCAGCTTTAATTATTTAGCATCTTGTAACTGTTTAAAGATACTAATAAATATATTATAAAATGAAAATTAACTGAGCATCCCTCAGCTCACAGCTAATTCTTTAAACCTACTGATTCATACGTAATTGTTAGGCTGGTTTCAAGTGAAATTCTCACAGGTTATTTTTTAAGCAAGTAATAATTTATCAAGTAAATGTGATGCTTTGAGTGAGAAAGTCTAAACTTGTTCATAGTTGGGAAGACTAAGTCACTGAAAATGCACAATTTTTCATTGGTTCCCTTAATAATCATGCAATTTCAAATGCGTTCTGTTCAAGTTTGCTATCCTCGCAAAATTAGTAACTATTTTATTGCAGGTAAGCCAACAGTCGTGTTTGACGAAAACTATCTTAAATCTTACTACAGCTTCAATGAAACTGTCACATTTGTTTGCCTTGTCAATCGTAATCCTAAGTCGAATATATCTTGGACCTTCACGAATTATCCAAAATACCCATTAAGAAGTATACAGAAGATATATGAGTTACAGGTTTGTTATAATAACTTGGTTATCTGAATATTAAGAATTATTGAAAATATGAATGCAACAAAAAATGTTACTTAATAAAAATTTTCTAACTATTCTAGGGAGTAGATATGTATTTGCAAAATAACAGTTTTACACAAATATCAACAGTAGAACTAGAACGGCCAGTAAGATCTATTTTATTAAGATGCACAGCTTGCAACAGTTATGGATGCACTTCCGTAGCAAAGAAAATTTACATTACGGGTATACACATTTAAATAATAGTATTTAACTTTGATTTTTAAAACATTTTTTTACCATACCCCGACGAAAGACGACTTTTTCTCCCTCTCTTTAGGGTAAAAGAACCTTATTCGTCTTAGGTAAAAACTCGTTATATCTCTGCTTTCTAGAAAATTATTTTAGCTTAATTTGCGTGGAAACTGTTTCCCGAGCAGTAGACAAGCGTAGGTTGTGGCCAAAATACTTTTCCAATAAGCAAAGAATACGAGTTTTACCTGCTAGGTTATGTTGCACTCTTGACCCTGGAGTAATGAAAAAAACGTCAACATTCGACGAAGGCAGATGAAACATTGTATACGTCAAACGGGACAAAAGTATATCCATAGACTTTCGGGTGTTTGCCTCACTCGCCTTCGGCTTAGGAGATCATTTTTCTCATACCCCCACCGAAAGTAAGACTTTGTTCCCTGATTTCGAGGAGCAAAATGCCCTATTCCTCCCAGATAAAAAATCGCATGTACTGCTCATAGGAAAAGTATTGTACCATCCTCTGCGTGGTTGCCACCCTCGCCTACGGCTCGGGAGGCAATTTACTCGCAGAGGATGCCAAAATACTTTCCCTAATAAGCAGTAAATGCGATTTTTACCTGAGATGTTATGTTGCACTTTTCTCCCTCAAATCAGAGAAAAACGTCGTATTTTCAGCGGAGAAAGAGAAAAAATCGTATACGGGCCTCAGGGACAAAGTAGGGCATCATCTCCTGGGTGTTTGCCACCCTCACCTTCGGCTCGGGAGGGAATGCCGTACTTTGCTCCCTTGGTGTGTAATATACTATTACACGCGGAAGAGAATGTCGTACTCTGGTTCCTTGTGTCGTATACTATTGTTTTTTTTCATAATTTGTATTTTTTGTTGCATAGTATAATTATTTTTGTTTTTCTTCTTTAGATGGAGTGTCGAACGCATCTCTAGGAATAATTGAACCAAATAGAAGATTTAAAAAAGGTGACAATTTTTCTTTAATATGTGCTGCTGTAACCCGAGAATTCTCAAAGGTCATATGGTATGATGATAATGAACAGGTGGTCGTAAATTCTAGTTAGTTCTAGATTCATGTTTAAGTTTAATGGTTAACATTTTTTAGTAAAATTAGATTAATTTTACATATTTTTTAACATATATATATATATAGGAAGAATACTTGTTACGTCGAGAACGACTGAATTTACTCACCAAGCTATTCTTTCAATCAACAATGTTAGTGAATCGGATAGAAGAAACTATTATTGCAAAGCAACAAAAAAATACTATGGATATAATCGTCAAAAAATACATACAAAGTTATACTTCCTGGATATCAACGGTAATAATTTAATTGCATCTAGAATATGTGACGCTGCAACTTGTTTTTATACATCTTTATTAATTATACTTCATTTGTGATTATATTTTTTGTATAGTACCACCTTACCATTTCAATATCAATGATACGGAAAAAACTGTGCTAGCAAGAGATTTTCAGAATCCTTTGATTTTATCATGTCACGTTGGAGGAAATCCAACCCCTAACATTACTTGGTTCAAAAACGACGTACCTTTGATTTGTCATCACAGTTTGGTTTTGAGGACAGTAATCAAAAATTAATCATTAGATATCTTTTAGAAAATGATGGTGGTAATTATTCGTGTCTTGCTAAAAATGACTTTGGAATGGTGGAAAAATCTCGAATGTTTTTTGTAAAAGGTAACAAATGGCAATGCGAGTGATTACTTTAATTTACTTTTTATAATTGAAAATTAAAATTTAACGAGTGCACAATACAAAAGTACAGTGTGTTTTACATTTGGTTACATTATTAAAATCATGTAAGAAAATTTAAATTTTTAAAAACTAAATTATTAAGCATTAATAAAAATCATGATTGTTTAATAAGTTTAAAAAAAATTGCTTAAGTATCGTTAATTTAAGTCATGCCAGGCAGTCAGTCACTCTAGCATTTAAATAATTTTTTTACGTTATATATCTGATAGATGCATATTAGAATCTGATGTTTCGTTGGGTAAGAAAGTATAAAGAGTCCAAGGGTTATTGGTGTAAAAAAAGTTATCTATGTTTGCGGCCAGGACATCGAATGTTTATTGCACAAAATTAGTAAAATCATGCTCAAAGTAGCTAAAGAATAACGTTTTTACGCTTAAAAAATTTTATTGCCATCACAGAAAAAACTTTGTAGGAACGGGAAAATGACTTACAGAGGTAACATGATATAAAAGTATTTTTTTGAATTATTAAAATAAAAGCTACGCTATCGTAGGAGACATAGGATACTCTGGAAATGTCATTGATTGTCTATCATCACTGTAAAATGCATTTTATTTTTTATTTACTTTTTTTTTATTGTGCTGATTTGAAAAGAACTATTTATTTGTTTCAAGTTCATTCTTCAGCTTTAATTATTTAGCATCTTGTAACTGTTTAAAGATATTTTATGGTAAAAATCTTTAATTTTATAAAGTTTTGTAGCTTTATATACAAAAAATAACTGTTGATCTTATAAAGTTTTGTAGCTTTATATAAAGCTACAAATCTTTAATTTTATAAAGTTTTGTAGCTTTATATACAAAAAATAACTGTTGATCAAATTTAAAAAAGTCAGTTATGAGGGTTATAAGGAAGAGTATGTATATACAATTAGTTATTTTTAGATTCTATTGATACATTCTGATAGGCTTGGATTTTTTTTCGTTTTTTGGTATACTTACAGAGAATCAAAATTGACACTTCGATTCAATACTTCTTTTTTGCAATCTCTATTTCAAGTTTGAGAATTTTTTCAACAAAAAGGGTTAAAGATCATCAAATTGAAGCTGAAATCTCATTTATAACTGTGTGTTTTGTGTAAGTAGCCGTTCCTAAAATAAGGCACTTACGATAGTGTTAATAAACGTATGCATCTCTTAATGATAACTTAGGATTCTCTGGACCAAATTCTATCTAATACTATTTGTTTATTTAGGATTGTATTGGTATTGTATCAATTTTAGAAAATTTATGACGGAGTCATTTTTCTCTGACCTATAGCATTAAGCGCCGAAACGCGTCATCAAGGTGGAATCTATTTTCATTATAAGAAGCTAATAAAG
>NW_019379823.1:0-16638 GCF_000648655.2 Copidosoma floridanum
GCTACAAGCAATCTTTTGAAATATGACCAACTTCACGGCAATTAAAACATTTTGTCTCCCGTTTTACTGGACAATTTTTGGAATTATGACCACGCATGCGCTACCCGCGTGTGTATGTATGTAAGAAAGGCATGAGTGAAGACAGTCGAGCGAAGAGAGTCACGCGGCTCGAGAGACAAAGAGACGGCGTGGCGAACGCCTGAAACTCTGACGAGAGAAGGCATTCGGGGTTTTGGGTCTCGTGTGTAGAGAGGGATGGTCGACGAAGAGAGAGAGAGAGAGAGAGAGAGAGAGAGAGAGAGCTAGTGTGATCTTGCGAGTTGCCAAAAGCGCAGTTGTAACGAAAGAAACCTTTTATCAAAGTATATTCAGATTTTAATGTATAATCTCCTCACTGTGTCTCATTGCAACCTTATCTCTATTGACAACTAACTACATGGTAAAAAATGTATTTTTATCATATGTTTTTTAGTCATTTATCATATAGGTCTGTCTTAAATAACCACATGATTTTTAAAAACCATATAGTTACTTGAAAAACCATATGGTTTTTAAAAATCATGTGGTTATTTGAGACAAAACCATATGGTAAATGACTATTAACAACGAATTTTACCATATGGTAAAGCCACATGGTTTTTTAAAATAGAGACCAGCTCTTATAAGTCATAAGTGGCGGGATAGCTACTAAATAAGTAGCTAATAAGTGTATAACCAGTAAGTGGAGAAGCTATCGTTGAGAAAAAATAAGGCTTGGGTCAGGTATGTTGACGATCACCAATTAACTGTCTGGAGGTGAAATTTTTTTTTTTCCCTCTATCTTTCTCTCAAACGTTTTTTTTTTTTTTTTTCTTTTGAACAAAAAAGACGTTCGCTGGCATCAAGTTGGAAGTGAATGTAACTGGTATAGGTGCCGTTGGTTCATGGTAGTTAATTTCGTTGCATTTGTGCTGAAAAACGTATACCTCGAGCGCATACTTGAGTAAGGTGGTAGCCAGTGGAAAACGTGCTCTCAAACGGAAGGAGCCGTGCATGAAAAGAAATTCGGAGGTTGGTCTCACGCCTGAGTAGCTAAGGTCTAGATAAAGGCACCTCGTGTACGTGACTCAGTACCTTCAACAATGGAGCATTTATTGCAGAATGAAGGAGCAATGGGTGGTAACGACGCAGCTAACGCCTTGCTGTTCATGCAACACCATTAACGACAACAGCAGCAAGGAGGTCCACCGAACCTAGTAAATCAAGATGGAAATCAAGTCAACAATGGCTACCAAGCACAGCCTCGACACAATATGGCGGCGATCGTGCTTGCCTTGACAGAGGTCGATTACGAATTAGAAGCAATTCAGACAGGCTTTTGCAAATACCTTCATGACACAGAATTTTCTAACAGAGAGATTCCAAGAAATGTCGAATCGTTCACAAGGTCAAAATGAAAAAACAACGGAGTGTTATTTTGATAAAATGCATTTGTACAAAGCTTTGGACCTTGGATGCGACGAAATTAAAATGCAAGTGGCGATAGGATTGTGGTCAAGAACGATTGCTACGCAACATCCAAGGACTCAAAGGATTGGAGGCTGCCCGAAAACAGCGCATTGGCAGGAAATCACGAGGTACGCAGCGAGATACAGCCAACGGACAGCGACATCCGGAAACGAAGTCTTTGGTGCAGTGAACCAGCAGTGCGGCAGGAAGCAGTACAGCAGCAAACGCGGTCAACACCAAGGAAAAACCGTACAACGAAAAATCAGGTGACGAAAAATCTAACGTCAAGTGTTATCCTTGTCGCAAGCGTGGTCATAATTCCAAAAATTGTCCAGTAAAACGGGAGACAAAATGTTTTAATTGCCGTGAAGTTGGTCATATTTCAAAAGATTGCTTGTAGCCTAAGAAGTTAACTGACGCGTCGTCATTCCTTGTTAATGCTTTAAATAACTCGAGCGTGGAAAAATATAAAAAAGCTGTAGAGTTAGACGGTAAACAATCCGACGCGGGCAGCTTGGACTCTACAATAAAGGCGTCTTTAATGTTGGCGAACGGGTTTTCTTTTGTTCGTACTGTAAATAAACTTGTAAGATTCGGTAAGGTTGGGAACGAGGTAACTTCTTTAGGTGTGGTGAAGGTGCACGTTCGCATACATCAGTGTGAGGCAAACAATGTGTGTTATAGAGTATTGCCTGACGACGTACAGCCACACGATGTTATCATCGGACGAAACTTTACCGAAATTCCTCACATTGTGTATGTTAAGGTTGGTGAGAGGCTAGTTTTTAGGAATCGCGTAGAGCTGACTCATCATTTTAATGATGCAATATTTAATAACAAAAAATCGTCTGATGAGATTAAGGCAGGTGTGACTACATCTATTTCGAGTGCGAGCGTAGTTTTATTAACATAACGGTGAATGAAGAAAACTTGATGCTACCTTTACAAAATACATGCAAATCGGATATTATTGTAAAAAAAAAACGATGCATTGAGTAATCTAGTTATATCAATCGTAGGCAGCACGCCAAAAATACCCTCTCGTCGTGAGCATATAGTAGAGGGCGATGTGTTTATGTCAGATGACATAAGTGCCATATAAAGAACTCACCTCTTACATATTATGCTCAATAAATACCGTGAAAGTTCAGCAATGATTGATCTTGAAATAGGCTGTTGTTAAGAGCATCACATGGATATAGTTGAAATATCCGGTAGTTAGCCAGTGTATTCCAAACCATACAATGTGAACGCGGAATAACGTGAAATAATAAAAAGGATAGTACGCGAGTGGAAACGAGTAGGCATTGCACGTGAAACTGATTCTGCATACGCAAGTCCCTGCTTATTAGTGAAAAAGCCGGACGGCACGCATAGACTTGTGGTTGACTACCGGCACCTAAATAGACAAACTATAAGGATGAATTTCCCAATGCCAAACATGGACGACGGGTTAGAGGAACTTCACGGGGCAAAAATATTTGCAACGTTAGATTAGCTCACTGTTACTTGCAAATGCCCCTAACTGAGCAGGCAAAAGAAAAAACTGCCTTCAATACCCCGGATGAGACAGGAGAATTGGAAAGGGCAATATTTGGGTTAATGAATGCCCCATTTTACTTTGTTAAATTGATTAAAAAAGTATTTAGTAAATATGGAAGTAAGCTCGCACTGAATTTCATGGATGATTTTTTGATCTACGCTAAATCGTGGGACGAATTTTTTGAAAAATCAGAACTTATTTTAAAGTTACTAGAAAAGGCGGGACTCATCTTGAATTTAAAAAAATACAAATTTGAATTAAAGAAAGTTATGTATTTAGATAGGATTCACAATTGACGGGAACGGTGTGAGGCCTAATGAGGGAAAAGTAAAAGCTATCGCTGAGTTTCCGAGACCGCAGAACGTTCATGAAGCCTGTAGATTTCTGGGAATGGCGAGTTATTTTAAAAGATTCGTTAATGATTTCTCAAAAATTACTGTACCAATTGTAGGGATGTTCAGAGGAGAAACGACCTTTGCGTGGACCGATAATTGCAAAAATTCTTTTAATAAGATTAATGGTAAATTGTTCAGTGAATCGCTGCTGGCACATTACAACGCGAAAGCAAAATGGACCGATTTGCATACCGATGCATTATGTGATGGGTTAGGGGTGATCCTTTTGCAATTTGACGAAAACGATAAGATGCATGTATGCGATCAGCCGTCGAACGTCTGAAGTTGAACGTGCTTACCATTCTAGTAAATTTTAATTTTTAGCCATCGTCTGGGCAATAGAATGGATAAGACCTTGGTTGATCGGCTGACATTTTGTCGTCGTAACTGATTGCCAGGCGTTGGTGTATGTCAATACCTTAAAAACCAAAAACCCACAGATTGTTCGTTGGCTGTCCGCAATCGCAGAGTTTGACTACGATATACGATATCGCAAGGAATAACATATATAACACGTAGACGCTCTTTCACGAGCACCGACAGAATCTCCCCAGGAGTTACATCGGGCAGTCATGTATAATGTAAACGTTCATGAGGGCGAAATATTAATGTACCAACGTACCGATGAAACGCTAGCACGAAAAATTCAAATATTGGAAAAGCCCGAACGTGAAAAAACAAAACGTAAGAAAGGTGAGGTTCATAAATACGTGTTAAGATGTAGAATTTTACATAAAACTAACGCGACCAGCAAAGAATTGTACGTAGTCCCGCGGGCCGTGCAAAAAGCGGTTGTCATCAAGAACCGTGACTCAAAAAGTCATTGTGGAGCCGAGCGAACGGTTGCTCAAATTAGTAATTATTATTATTTTCCTTGCATGAAAAAATACGTCAAGCGTCACATTGCGTTATGTATCAAATGCCTATTTGCAAAAAATTTGTCGGAAAAAAAGGGGAATTGCGCCCAATACCCCCAGGCGACAGACCATTTCCAATTGTATATATAGATCATTTAGGTCCATTTGTTTCCTCCCCAAGAGGCAATAATTACGTTTTAGCGGCAATATGCAACTTTACGAAGTTCGTACAACTGTACGCAATGAAGGATGTAAAAGTAACTGTAACTGTAAGATGTCGTGATAAGTTCGTTAATAAATTTGGAGCACCTAATCGCTTCATCACTGACCAAGGCACATCCTTCACGTCAAAACAGTTTGACGAATTTTGTAAGCGCCACAGTATTAAACACACCCTTAGTTCGAGTTGACACGCTCAGGCAAACGGGCACGTAGAGCATTTGAACCAAACAATAATTCTGGCGCTACGGGTAAATCTGGCCAATGGTGATCCGTCGGGTTGGAATAAGAATATCGAGCGACTTGAACAGTTCCATAAACATAACAACATAACGTACCGCGGTTAAAATGTTGTATGGGTATCTGCCACGATTTGGCAACCGTCACACCTGTTAACTAACGATAAATACTGAAAATCATCGCGTACCTGAAAAGATTAAATGTGAAGCAATACAACAAATGGGAGTTCAACAAAAAAAATGTAAAGAAAGATACTTTCCTTTGGAAAAGTTCCGAAGCAAATCAGAATAAAGCTACAGCAGGAGTGTAGCGAAAGACTTATTTCTCCTGTGATTCCCAAAAACTAAGGCAGTGCTACTAAATATGACTGGAAAACTTGCGGGAAATTCAAATTGGCTATATGGAGCAAGACGCGAAACCCCAGATAACTTAACAAAATTTCATATCCAATAACTTAATAAATTAATCCCAAGCTATTCAACCCAACAACCCAACGGGCCAATAAGCAGCCTTATGAGTATAAATAAATAATAAAATTTATTAATTAACAACGCAAGCGCCAATCCCCACACAACCCGGAGCGCTTACTCGTCACTTTGATTATTTAGAATAAATTAAAAAATAATGCAAACGCCAATACCCACACAACCCGGGGCACTTACTGGTTGCGTTAATTACTTATAATTAATAAAATAAAAACGCAAGCACCTATCCCCACACGACCCAGGGTACTAACTGGCTCCTTTAGTTATTAATAAAATAAATATAATAACGCAAGCGGTGATCACCACACAACTCGGGGCGCTTACTGGTCACGTTAATTCTTTATGATTATAATTCTTTATGATTAATAAAATAATAACACAAGCGCCAATCCCCACACAACTCGGGGCGCTAACTGGTTGCGTTAATTCTTTATGATTATTAAAATAATAACGCTAGCGCCTATCCCCCCATAATCTGAGGTACTAACTGGCTGTTTCAATTATTAATAAAACAAACAAAATAGCGCAAACACCAATCCCCACAGAACCCGGGGTGCTTACCTATCAGTTCGATTATTTAGAATAATTAAAAAAATAACACAAGCGCCTATCCCCACACAACCTGGGGCGCTTACTGGTCACCTTGATTATTTATAATAGCTAAAATAATAACGCAAGCGCAAATCCTCACACGTCTTGAGACGCTTGAATTATTCTATTTATCATAAATAATCAAAGCGACCAGTAAACGCCTCGGGTTACACGGAAAATTGTTGTTACCAGAAAAACAGGTTCTATATATGTTAGTAAAAGTATTTTCGATACTCTGTACAAGAAAAATGTGTACTGGTACAGGTATATTTGGTACGGTAGTGTACTTTAAAGTACCTTATTGAGTATAGCTAAACCTTATGCGTAGTATGTCAAAATCCGATACGTGGTACGGGTTTTTCCTGTACCAGTACAGAAAGTTAGTCGGCCAGTGGGAGCATTCAGAATGTCAGTATATATATATAAATACGTAGCTGTACACTTTTTTTTTTTTTTTTTCGTCATCGCCCTTTGCACTCTGTTAGAATCTCCTTGATGAATTCATCCATCCTATCGGCTGCAGTGGTTAGCCAAAAGTTCAAAGGGTTAGGATTTCAGTATATCCACCACAACACAATATAAAGGTCAATACATTGATACGAATCTAACAAGATATAATGATAAGTGCAGTAGGCACTTGTAGTCACTTTTCTGTTGCGTACAATAATTGGTTTTCACTCGCAAAGAATAATTTACGCATTGACCAAAATAACAATGACAATCCCATACATGTATGCATATATATGTATACATATCTCCACTATATATAAGCGCACGTACTATGCGCGGTACAGTAGAAAGCCATGCGCAGTATACAAATTTAATAGACTATCCATGGTACAGAAAAATCCTGTATCAGAGCTATTGAAAAACTTGTACTAGTATAGTTATAAAACCGTCTAGTCACAGGTTTTTCGGTGATCCAGATAAGTATGTAAAAATGTGAGACTGGTTGCAGAAATTTCAAGATCTGTACGTTATTTTTCTATGCTCATCACTATTGGTATATCTTATTCTAGTAACAACAATTTTCCGTGTAAGTGGGGATTGGCGCTTGTGTTATTATCTGATTAATTATAAATAAGTAAAGAGATCAGTGAGCGGCCAATGATATTTGGGGATCGGTGCTTGCGTGATTATATTATTAATCATAAATAATTAAAGCAACCAGTAATCGCCTTGAGTTGTGTGTTGATTGGCGCTTGCAATATTATATTTGTTTTATTAATATTTAAAGCAGCCAGTTAGTGCCCTGGATAGTGTGGGGATAGGTGCTTGTGTTATTATTTTATTGATTATAAATAATTAAAGTGACCAGTAAGCATCCCGAGTTTAACGGCGATTGGCACTTGCTTTATTATGTTTGTTTTAGTTATAGTTAGAGCTGCCAGTTAGTACCTCGGGTTGTGGGGGATAGGCGTTTGCGTTATTCTTTTATTTATGACGAATAATCAAAGTGACTAGTAAGCGACCCGAGTTGTGTGGTGATAAGCGCTTGCGTTATTGTATTTGTTTTAATAATAATTAAAGGAGAGAGTTAGTGTCCTGGGTTGTGGGGGGATAGGCGCTTGCATTATTTTTTTATTCATCCGAAATGATCAAAGTGACGACTAAGCGCCCCGGGTTGTGTGGGAATGGGCGATCGCGTTGTTAATTAATAAATTTTTTTATTCATTGAAACTTACGAGGCTGCTTATTGGCCCGTTAGATTATTTGGTTTAATAGCCTGGGATTAATTTAATAAGTTATTGTGTACGAAATTTTGTCAAGTCATCTGGGGTTTTGCGTCTTGCTCCATACAGCCAATCTGAATTTTCTGCAAGTTTGCCAGTTACGTTAAGAAGCACTGCCTCAGTATTCGGGAATCATAGGAGAAATAAAAGTTCCCCTTCACTCCTGCTGTAGCTCTGTTCCGATTGGCTTCCGATAGTGGTGGGGGTATGCAAATATCCTCTTTGCCAACACTGCTACAGAGTGTACCCACTTTTTTCCACTGGTTCGAGCGCCCCGTCATAGCCAAGCGCCAAAATAGGCGAGTTTTTTTTCAGTATCAGAAAACTATAGATTTTTTAAAGATTTTGCACTACAAATGTATACATTGATACTATTTCAAAGGGTTTGTCGTGGTACAATCAACTTCAAAGTTGAATTTTCGTATTAGAAATGTCTTTGTTATGATTATTTTTAACGAAACAGGTAATTAATTTAAAAATTAGATGTATACAGGGCGTTCTGATTTTGAGCCCGGAAAACTATACCACGACATAAAGCTCATCAAAAGCTCTCAAAAAGCTTTTTACACAATTTGGATTCGATGGATAATTAAAGAGATATTGTTGATTTCATAATCAATTAATTCCTCCAATCACAGAGCACTTAGCCTCAGGAGGCGGGGCCTAAGCATTGTGGAGGGGTGACTACGCATAGCAAAACTCTTTTACGGAGAAGGTGGTAATAGGTATGCCAGGAAACAAGGTTACCGACTGCAGAGATTTAATCAGTTACCGTACCAGCGCAAAATTCAAATAGCAAGGCCGAAGTATTTTAACCGGAGATCTGATTTTTAAGAAATGATTACGCACGTCCACTACGCTAATTCAGTGCAAATTTTTTTCTCAGGAAATTTTACAGAGAAACAATTCAATTCAAATTTTTTTGAACATGCATCGCCTGATAAAAAAATCAGAATGTGAGACTGTCTCATACGTTGAGCTCGAATACTCAGTAAAACTTTTGATCTTTTAACGTTGAACTACTTAAAGATGAAATTTTAATTTTTTGTATATTGTAAAAGAAGCTCATTTCACGCATTTACTTAGTCAAATTTTTTTATTTTATCAAACTTTTTAGTCTGATTTTCGAAAATAAAAGAAATAAAAAATAATAAATAAAATTACGATTAAGCAAGACATGTGCGTTTATGGGGCACACCTCTCTAACGTGTAAGATTTTACTCAAAAAGGATTAGCATTTAATCCATACAAAGCTCTATCGTCTGAAAAATTACAAGTAGATTTAGAAACGCAAGAAAATCTTACGCGTAAAGCACGATTGCTCAGCACGAATAATTATGCTTGTTTTTCAATTAGCGTGTCTATAGGTCTTGAACCTCTTGGTCACTGGAGTACCACATGACGAATAAATGAAAAAAAGCTTAAGAATATTGTGCATCGAGCTTGTTTATTTATCGCAAAGCTCTTACGTTAATCACATTATTATCTAAGATGACAACGTCATTATTCTTAATCTCTTCAACGTCCTCAGCATTGAAAGTTAAAGTAGACGGTAAAGTTCAGCATGGTAAGCGTGTTTGATAAGCAGAAGCCCCAATTTTTATTTAGTCTACTTTGAAAAAAAAAAGATTTTTTATTATCTATGGAATAGCAGGTTTTCAATTAATTATTACATCAATATACGTTATCAAAAAGTTAGTTGTGCTTGTATTTTGTGGAATCGAATGAAGACCATAATTTAGTTGCATTGGTAAGATAAAAAACTCTGGATTTTTATATCTTATGGTCGAATCCGGCGGATGTCAATTTTTTTCATTCGGTACACGAAGTGCCTGTATTCGAATTTGCCTTTATGCGGGCGTTCATGGTCGTGCAGGTCAGACTGACTTGCTTACAAAAAATAACTTTCTTAAGAATCTGCTAGGCTCATTAGGACATTGTTTTTCGTGAAAAATCGATCGTCCTTTCATGTATCATTTCGCGCAAGAAGGTTGCCTTGGTATGTTGTGTCCGTTTGTGAGTGTCGTGATAAATCGTGCTGTGCAAAACTACGCTATCAAGGACTACACGCAGATGGTTCATTTTTTTATCTTGCCGGAGGAAATCTTGAAGAAGTGGCTCGCCAATACCGTGCTCGTTGGCCTCTCCGTCGTCATCCGAATTCAGAAACGATTGGTGCTTGTCACCGTCGTTTTATAGAAACGGGCAACGTTTTACCATTTCGCGGGGATGCTGGTCGCCCATGTGAGGTTTTAGTGCCAGAAATGAAAGAGTTGATTGAGGACATGTTTGAAATTGACATTAGTTTGTGCTGTCGGACGCCAGCTGAATGTTACCCCTAGCAGAGTCCACGCTGTAATACCGGATACCGGAAAGCACCCGTACCACTATTGGCGCGTGCAAGAGTTGCTGCTTCGTGATCACCAGAGCCGTGTAAACTTTTGTGGCGGTTTTTTGGCCCAAGCACGGGCTGATGCTCATTTTGTCAATACGACCTTGTGGACTGATGAGTGTACATTAACTAAGAATGGCATGCTCAATCAACATAACTATCATTTCTGGGCTCATGAAAATCCTTACCTCACGCAGGCGACGAGTTTCCAGTATCGATGGAGCATAAATGTTTGGGATGGAATCATTGGAAATATCGTCGTAAGTACTTTAATTTTTTTTTTTTGCAGTGTTTTCCGTCAAAAATTTGTTTGTAGAGTGTAAAAGAAATTTTACTTCTGTGGATTGGTGTTTTTTTGATTGCAACTTAAAATTTTTTAAAGCTAATTTTTCATGATTTCGTGGTATTGTTATATTAACAAATGAAAAATACCATTAAAATTGTTTTACTTAATTTTTTTTTGAGAAACAAGAAATCTGATTAGGATTAATTTACGTTTTGATATTGACTCTCCGATTCACTTAATTTGTAGATTGGTCCCGTATTTTTGCCTCCTCGGCTGAACGGTGCAACGTATCTCGATTTTTTACAAAATCCGTTGCCTGGGCTTTTAGAGGACGTCCCACTAGCGACACGATTAAGACTCATCTACCAGCTTGATGGAGCCCCAGCCCATTTTACACGTAATGTCACGAGGTACCTGAATGACACCTTCCCGGAGAAATGGATAGATCGAGGAGGTCTAATAGCGTGGCCAGCCCATTTCCCCGACCTGCACCCGCTGGACTATTTTCCGTGAGGCTGCGTCAAGGAATGAGTGTACAAAACTAAACCTGTGGACGCTGAGGATTGTAGACAGAGAGTAGTCCAGGCATTCGATGAGGTGCAAGAGAGAGGAATGGCCCAAAGATCTGTCAACAATATTGTTCGAAGAGCTAATTTAGTTGTCGAAAACAGCGGAGGACACATCGAACAGTTGTTGTAAAGGTATAACAAAATTGGAAATGTTATTGTAACTATTTTGCAGTCCATTAATATGATTTTTTACAACCTGTTGCAGCTTTTAGAGTAGATAAAAAATGAGGCAGTCAAAGAGTCCTGTAGAACCAGCAATGGAATTAATTTTTTTTTTCAAACACGCCAGATATATTTAATAATATACTGCCAGTCCGAAGCCTGGAAAAAGTGTGACAGGAAAAAAATCTTATGAGAATAACAGTTACGAAGAGGTTCAAGACCTATCGACACGCAGATTAAAAAACAAGCATAATCATTCGCGCTGAGCAATCGCGCTTAACGCGTGAGATTTTCTTGCGTTTCTAAATTAACTTGTAATTTTTCAGACGATAGAGCTTTGTATAGATTAAATACTAATCCTTTTTAGACGATAAAGTTTGACGAAATGCATAAAATTTGACCAACTAATAGCGTGAAATGGGCTTCTTCTATTTTTACACTTTTTTTTTTATCTTAAAGTAGTTTCAAAATTTTATAAATTTTTTTTCCATAGATAAAAAAAAAAAAAAAAAAAAAAAGGAAACAAAAATAAAAATTGGGGCTTCTGCTAGTCAATTACTCTTACCATGTTGGACCTTTCCGCTTACTTGAAATTTTAGTGCTTATGACGTTGGAGGGCATAAGAATAGTTATGTTTTGAAATTAGATAATCACAGCTCTAGATTGAAAAGATTTTTGAGAAATGTACAAGCTCGATGCGTGGAATTTTCTTTCTTTTTTTTAAATAGTCATGTGGTACTTCAGGGACCAAGAGGTTTAAGACCTATCGACACGTAGATGGAAAAATAAGCATTCTGATTCGCGCTGAGCGATCGCGCTAAAAGCGTGAGATTTTCTCTAGTTTTCAGATGTAGCTGTTATTTCTCAGACGATAAAGCTTTGTATGGATTAAATTCTGATCCTTTTTTAGTAAAATCTTACACGTTAGAGAGGTGTGCCCCATAAACGCACTTGACGCGATTATTCTTTTTTTTATTTATTCATATTTTTTAATTGAAGTAAATAATACTACAAAGTTTAAGGAAATAAATAAATTAGACCAAGTAAATGCATGAGATGCGCTTTTCTTTTTTAAAAATTTTATTTTCATCTTAAAGTAGTTCTAAAATTTAGTAGATGTTGCTTCATAGATTAAAAAAAAAGTAAACAAAAATAAAAATTGGGGCTTCTGCCAGTCAATTCCTGTCACCATGTTGGACCTTTCCGCCTACTTGAACTTTTAGTGCTTATAATGTTGGAGGGCATAAGAATAGTTATGTTTTCATATTAGATAATTAAAATCTGTAGATTTAGAAGATTTTTGATAAATGAACTAGCTCGATGCACGGTATTTTTAAGCTTTTTCTCATTCATTTATCATGGTGTACTCCAGTGACCAAGAGGTTCAAGACCTATCGACACGCTGATTGAAAAACAAGCATAATTATTTGTGCTGAGCAATCGTGCTTCACGCGTTAGATTTTCTTGCGTTTCTAAATTTACTTGTAATTTTTCAGACGATAGAGCTTTGTATGGATTAAATGCTGATCCTTTTTTAGTAAAATCTTACAAGTTACAGAGGTGTGCTGCATAAACGCACTTGACGCGTTTAATCTTGTTATCATTTATTAATTTTTTTTTAATTGAAGTAAATAAAACTATAAAGTTCGAGGAATTAAATAAATTAGACCAAGCAAATACATGAGATGCGCTTTTTTTTTTTTAAATTTATTTTTATCTCAAAGTAGTTTTAAAATTTAGTAGTTGTTGCTTCATAGATTGAAAAAAAAAATAAACAAAAATAAAAATTGGGACTTCTGCTTATCTAACACGCTTACCATGCTGAATCTTACCGCCTACTTTAACTTTTAATGCTGAGGACGTTGGAGAGATTAAGAATAATTACGTTGTCATCTTAGATAATAATGCGATTAACGTAAGAGCTTTGCGATGTATAAACAAGCTCAATGCACGGTATTTCTAAGCTTTTTCTCATTCATTTATCATGTTGTACCCAGTGACCAAGAGGTTCAAGACCTATCGACACGCTGATTGAAAATCAAGCATAATTATTCGTGCTGAGCAATCGTGCTTCACGCGTAAGATTTTCTTGCGTTTCTAAATCTACTTGTAATTTTTCAGACGATAGAGCTTTGTATGGATTAAATGCTGATCCTTTTTTAGTAAAATCTTACACGTTAGAGAGGTGTGCCCCATAAACGCACATGTCTTGCTTAATCGTAATTTTATTTATTATTTTTTATTTCTTTTATTTTCATAAATCAGACTAAAAAGTTTGATAAAATAAAAAAATTTGATCAAGTAAATGCGTGAAATGAGTTTCTTTTACAGTATACAAAAAATTTAAATTTCATCTTTAAGTAGTTCAACGTTAAAAGATCAAGAGTTTTACTGAGTATTCGAGCTCAACGTATGAGACCCTCTCACATTCTGATTTTTTTATCAAGCGATGCATCTTAAAAAAAATTTGAATTGAATTGTTTTTCTGTGAAATTTCCTGAGAAAAAAATTTGCACTGAATTAGCGTAGTGGACGTGCGTAATCATTTCTTAAAAATCAGATCTCCGGTTAAAATACTTCGGCCTTGCTATTTGAATTTTGCGCTGGTACGGTAACTGATTAAATCTCTGCANATACAAAAAATTAAAATTTCATCTTTAAGTAGTTCAACGTTAAAAGATCAAAAGTTTTACTGAGTATTCGAGCTCAACGTATGAGACAGTCTCACATTCTGATTTTTTTATCAGGCGATGCATGTTCAAAAAAATTTGAATTGAATTGTTTCTCTGTAAAATTTCCTGAGAAAAAAATTTGCACTGAATTAGCGTAGTGGACGTGCGTAATCATTTCTTAAAAATCAGATCTCCGGTTAAAATACTTCGGCCTTGCTATTTGAATTTTGCGCTGGTACGGTAACTGATCAAATCTCTGCAGTCGGTAACCTTGTTTCCTGGCATACCTATTACCACCTTCTCCGTAACAGAGTTAAGCTATGCGTAGTTGCCCCTCCACTATGCTTAGGCCCCGCCTCCTGAGGCTAAGTGCTCTGTGATAGGAAGAATTGATTGATTATTAAATCAACAATATCTCGTTAATTATCCATCGAATCCAAATTTTGTAAAAAGCTTTTCGAGAGCTTTTGATGAGCTTTATCTCGTGGTATAGTTTTCCGGGCTCAAAATCAGAATGCCCTGTAGAACAAAAGAATTCCCAGGAAAGCAAACACAAACGTAAGAGCAACAAATTAACCTAACTTTCTTCTCAGACAGTACCACTAGATAGGTATTGTAGTAACATTATAATTGGACTTTAAACTGTTATATTTTAAAAACGGTGAAGCTAGGCTCCCCCAATTTCTGTATACTTATTTCAACTATAGTAAACCTTAACATATTTGTTTTTTAAAAGATTTTTGAAAAAATATCAAGAGTTATGAATAAAAACATGCATTTTCCGACAAGTCCTTCACGAGAGCATGTGTATAAGTGGTCAATTTCGTGATTTTATTTCTTAAAAACGGTGAGACTAGGCCTTTTGAATTTTCAATATGTTCTTTACGGTACTAAAACATACATATACAAATTTTTTTAGAAATTTAAAAAAAAAATGAAATATTACGATATCTTCCTTATCTCTTGATCAAAGCTTTCGTTAGCATAAATAGATCCAATCTCGGTTTTTATTAATACATTAATTTGTGGTTAAAATTTTTTTTTAGTTCTTACGATTTCTGACTCTAGATAATTCGTCAGGTTAGCATAATAAAGAGTATTTTCAGAGTAATAGGCGTAAAAGAGCTATTTTTAGCTGAATATTAGAAAGAGCCTTTTTAATTTTGATCCCTCCCATTTTAAGTTAGTACTACATTTATGTATATATGCATATCAATTAATAACGCATCACATTATAACATTATCGTAAATTATTAGGTATGATGGGGCGCTTATTGAGCATCTTAATAATTAATAACTCATTAGTTAATATTAGAAGCGCTTATCACTTATTAACATGGGGTACTTACTGACCACCATAATTATTTCTCAGTAAGTCGCCCAAGGTACCTGGTAATTTGCGCTTGTGTTATTAATTAATGCTTGATTAATTCAATCATTGGCCAATGAGCATCCCGTAATATCTAGTGATTGACGATAATGTTATAAACCAATGCTTCAGTAATTGATCTATGAAAATATATAGATTATCACCTTAAAATAGAAGTAAAAAAATTGGTTAAAATGCTGTTTATATCTCTTTGTTGGCATACTCGTTTTGCCAGAGATAAGTAGAAAGATTGTGAGTGCCTATGTTAAAGAGTGTGGCAATGTTTCGGCGCTGATTTCAGCGCCAATCCATCGTGGCCAGCAGAGGGACTATGCACACGTTTTGTATTAGCTGGCGGCTTGTATAGGGTCGGCTCGCGGGGAGAGGTAAGGGGAGATGAGTGAGGGAGACATGAGAATCTAAATGTGTGCATCGGTGATGGAGAGAGGAGAAGCTAAACCTATATGTGTATGCATACAACGGGCTATACATATATCTATAGCTATAATTGCACACTGCTCATACGGAAAAAAGCTGCGCGTAATACTTTTCTCGCTTTTTCTCCCTGAATGAAAGTTAAACTTTTTAAATGCAGTTGATCATTCGTTCAACTATAAAAACAAAAACATAATTGTCAGGTTGTTAACAATTTTTTTTCATTTTTAAAAAAATGACAAGCTCAACGTAATTAACATATTATTTTGCTTTATTGATGATTTAGCGCCTTTATCCCAATAATCCAGTGCGTTCAATTGTTCTTCACTTTTATGATAAGTGAAATTATTGAATAATAAATAAAGACATTCACCACAACAGTACAGTACGCTCAAATATTTTTTGTACTAAGTAATATTACTTACTAATATGCTGAACACCTTTACCCGAACGCCCCATTGCACTGATATCTTCATTTGTTAATTTATATTTTTTCACCATTAATATATAATTTAACAGCAATAATACGATAAAGCTTAAATTAAATCTCAAGCTTCGAAACTTTACGATAAACATATGTACGTTTTAGTCAGCCCATAAACCAAGCTTTGTTAGCTTAGGTGGTTAGAGCCGGAGGGTGAAAGTTAGTTTTGTGGCTCCGGGTTCTAATTTCACTCGGAGCAAATTTTTTTTTTTTTCCATTACAACATTACTTTAAATTTTTTATACTTTTTTTTTACGATAACTTACGTACTTTGTTTTACCAGTGACTAAAAATTTGTTTTTTTTTTTTCTAATATTGGCACACGATCCAAGAAAATTTTTTTTCATTCATGGCTAGAAAAATAATTCGACGCATTAAGTAACAGCTTTTTAAGTGCAGTTAATCATTTCAATTTCATATTTTAGTTTGCATTACAACTAATGACGTTAGCGAATTCTTGAATTGCTCGAAGACATTCCAAAAAGTAATTTTAAACTTTTCCATTCATGGCTAAAAAAATTATTTGACGCATTAAGTAACAGCTTTTTAAGTGCAGTTAATCATTTCAATTTCATATTTTAGTTTGCATTACAACTAATGACGTTAACGAATTCTTGAATTGCTCGAAGGTATTCCAAAAAGTAATTTTAAACTTTTTTTAAAAACTATAAACAAAATACTTTTTTTTTGTACATTAAAAATGATTGATTAGTATGTC
>NW_019379823.1:17003-40105 GCF_000648655.2 Copidosoma floridanum
AAAAAAAAAAAAAAAAAAAAAAAAAAAAAAAAAAAAAAAAAAAAAAAAAAAAAAAAAACGCGCGCGTAATGTGGCCACATTTAGTATACCGGTCTCCAGCCCGGAAAAACTACAGAGAGAACGTGCAGTTTTTCATAATAACCTATTACAGGTATTACTACAAACAAACCTGTAATGACTTTCTTCTTGATAATTACTTCTTCATAAAAAGTAATTGAAAAAAATGTTTTTGGTCACGGGTAAAACACAATACGTAAGTAATCATAAAAAAGAAGTGTGAAACATTTAAAGTAGTGTTGTAATAATAAGAAAAAAAACATTGGCACCGAGTGAGATTAGAACTAAGCTATGCGTAGTTGCCCCTCCACTATGCTTAGGCCCCGCCTCCTGAGGCTAAGTGCTCTGTGATAGGAAGAATTGATTGATTATTAAATCAACAATATCTCGTTATATTATTGCCGTTAAGCTATGTATTAATGGTGAAAATCATGAGTATCAGTGCAATGGGAAGTTCGGGTAAAGGTGTTCAGTATATTAGTAAGTAATATTACTTAGTACAAAAAACATTTGAGCGTGCTGTGTCGTTGTGGTGAATGCGTGTATTCAAGGCTCAGGCACTAAATATTTAATTAGCTATTCGGAAGATAAGATGAAAGTCGTGGGAGAAACTAACTTCTCATGTAAAGTCAAAAGAGAAAAAACAAGTGTGTTGTTCAAAATAGTAAACGAAAACGTGACACCACTGCTTGGTCGTGAGTCTTGCGAGAAATTGGGACTGATCGCTAGAGTTAAAAGCATCGATGAAGCGAACGAAAAAGATATATTTAGCGGTATTGGATGCTAAAAAGGATACGAGTAAGACATCGACTTGATTGAAACCCCTAAACAGGAAATACATTCGGCAAGAAAAGTACCGTATGCTATCAGGGATCAAGTAAAACAAGAAATAAGTAGGATGTTAAAGGTGGATGTGATACGACCAATTACTGAGCCCACGCCAGCAGTCAGCCCCATGGTAGTAGTTAGAAAAAACAAAAAACTGAGAATCTGTATGGATCCTACAGATTTGAACAAAAACATACTGAGGCGTCACTACCCACTCAGTACTTTGGAAGAAATAGCAGCTGAAATTTCGGAATCTCGCTACTTCACGGTACTAGATTGCGTGAAAGGCTTCTGGCAAATAAAGGTGAGCGAAAGAACTCAAAAATACCTAACTTTCGCGACTCCGTGGGGCAGATTTGCATATAAGCGAGTACCCTTTGGAATCTTATCAGCTCCAGAGATTTTCCAAGAAATAATGTGTTTAAAATTAAGTGGCATCCAGAATGTTAAAGTGGCTATGGATGATATCTTTATACATGCCAAGACACTCCAAGATTTAAAACAAATAACAAGTAAAGTGGTGAAAATTCTGCAAGAATCAGGATTTAAATTAAACAAAGAAAAGTGTGTTCTTAACCAAACTAAAGTGAAATTTCTAGGACACGTTATATCAGCAAATGGATTGGAACTCGATCCTGAAAAAGTCAAGGCGATAAAGGAACTCAAGAGTCCTACAAGCAAAGAAGAATTGCAACGGCTGCTGGGCATGGTCACATATCTGGGAAAGTTTATACCAAATCTGTCAGAGTTGACTGAACCACTCAGATCACTCTTGAAGAAAAACACAGTTTTTAGGTGGGAAGTTGAACACATCAAATCCTTTGAAGCAATAAAAGCAGTGCTCTCTTCACCCCCAGTGCTAGCACTGTACGACGTAAACAAACCAGTGACCTTGTCAGTAGATGCAAGCAGCAAGAGCCTGGGAGCAGCTTTGCTGCAAAATGGTCAACCAGTTGCTTACGGCTCAAGAACACTAACCCAAGCAGAACAGAATTATCCACAGATTGAGAAAGAGGCCTTAGCTATACTGTTCGGCTGCAAGAAATTTCACGAGTACGTGTACGGCAAAGATCTGTACGTTGAATCAGACCACAAGCCACTCGAGACCATCTTCAAGAAAAACCTTCAGTCATCACCAGCCAGACTCGAGAGAATCTTACTTGAGTTGCTTCGGTACTCACCTAGAGTGACCTATAAACCAGGCAAACAAATACCACTGGCCGATATCCTTAGTCGAGACTGCGACTCAGGAAATAACCAAGAAGATCTAAGTAAACTCGAGGTGATGGTTGTCCTTCCGATGACCAAAGAAGCTAAGGACAGCCTCGTTGAGGCCACCAAAACCGACGAAGAACTACAAAAGCTGGTCAAATTAATTATCGACGGATTTCCTGACAAGGCGGAGAAGATGACAGCCGAGACCAGACACTACTTCAACTTCAAAGAGGAATTAACCTACTTCAAAGGTCTAGTACTCAAAGCAGAAAAGATAGTGATTCCCAGGTCTCAAATCCCTCGAATGCTGAAGTGCATACACCAAATACACCTTGGCATACAAAGTTGCGTTAGAAGAGCCAGGGACATTCTTTACTGGAAGGGGCAATACAAAGACATAGTGGACATGGTCTCAAGCTATGCTATCTGTGAACAAACCCAGAAAGCTAACATCAAGAGCACAGTAGTGGTTACGGAAACTCCCAAACTTCCTTGGCAGATAGTCGGATCAGACCTCTTCCAGTTCAAAGGTTAACCTTATCTGGTCATATACACGACAGCTACTCTGGCTATTTGGACTTCAAACAACTAAAAGGACAAACTTCCCCGGAAGTCACAACGCTATTAAAAGAGTGGTTTGCTACTCATGGCATCTCCGAGCAACTTGTGACGGACAATGGAATGCAATACATGTCCAGGGAGTTCAAAACGTTCCAGAAAGACTGGGGTTTCTTACATATAACCTCCAGCCCTCATCATCGCCAAGGAAACGGGTTAGCTGAGCGTGCAGTTCAAACTGCAAAGAACATCCTCCGGAAATGCAGTTTGGATCAGACAGATGTTCAGCTCGCTTTATTGAACTGGCGAAACACCCCAAGAAATGATAAGCTGGGATCGCCAAATCAACGTTTGTTCAGTAGGATCACCCGATCACAAGTACCTACTGCTGAATCCAAGCTCCACCCCAAACTGATCAAAGATGTTCCAGCCAAACTTCAACGCCTCTGGAACAAACTAGCAAGATACAGCAACCGCAGTGCCAAAGACCCTAAGCGTCTGAAAGTTGGTGAGCAAGTACGCCTGCAAATTGGACACCGTCAGTGGAAAGAAGCAAGAGTTGTAAAAGAGCACTCTCCGAGGTCGGTAACAGTCAGAACGGCGGATGATCAGCTGTTAAGAAGAAATGTGGAACACCTCCATCCAACCAGAGATAGTCTACCAGCATCAAGACGTACAGTGCTTCCTAACACCCAATCCGATGTACCACCACAAACGCAATTAGCCTCCAATCTCCAAGTTGAGTCACCAGTCGTCCCAACGGCTCCAATAGCAGCTGACAGTCCTATTTCTCAATCAAATACGAATACTACTAAGCCGGTCAGTCCAAGACCACCAAATACCGGACATCAACAGCCAGACACCAGACAACGCACGAGATCGGGAAGATTGGTTGTACCGCCCAAAAGAATGGACCTGTAATTTCGGCAAACCTGTTCTGCAGCATTCCTCATCTAGTCTTTCGAACTCAAGATTAATACTTTTGATCTCAATTATACTTCAACTCTAGATTTAAAGATTATTAACCTATAAGTGAAATATTTAAAGTCATTAGTTAAAATATTGAGTTGTTTGGTTTTCTACAGTTTATTGCAGTGTATCCTTATATTATCTGTTTTATTATTAAAAAAAAAAGGGAGATAAGATACCGAATCCTAAGTCGCCATCTACTGGCTTATGTATAACACATGTATGTGTAAGTATAGTATGTGGTAATACACACAAGTATTGTAAGTCAGTTAGCTGCCAGCCATGGGCTCATCAAGTACACAATAAAGTCATACTTAACGTAACGCGTACATACTACTTATTTAAACGTTACAAATTGAACGCAAGCAAATTCGGAAGAACGTATTTGAGAAGTGGTGAAAGCTCAAGCAGATATTGAGTACTTAATTTCAGAAAAACTCAAAAGGGAATCATCACATGCTGGAATCGAAAAATCATCACATTCTGCAAACCTGTGTACAACAAAGTGTGATAATACTAAGGTAGCAGTACACAAACAGGATTTCCTTAATTTTTTACACCTGACTATTAAATAAACACCGAGTTCTATCGGAAAACTTTTGAAAACTTGTAACAGTATTAAAAAAAAAGGTTCGTCAAGAAGTAATTAAAGTTGGTCTTCCACAAAATTCGTTAAATTAATTAACGTTNCTGATCGATATATGTTGAAAAAATCTGATTTTAAACTAATTTTTATTCATTATTTGTGAAAAATTTACAGCTGTAGTTTATAGCTATATTTATAGCTGAATTTTATACATTATTATAGCTGTTTTATAGGTAGTTATAGCAATAATTATAGCTATAAATTATAGGCATATTAATAGCTATAAATTTTTGACTTAGGTCAGTTAGCTGCCAGCCATGGGCTCATCAAGTACACAATAAAGTCATACTTAACGTAACGCGTACATACTACTTATTTAAACGTTACAAATTGTGCCACACGTTAAGAGCAATGAAAGAGAATATTTCGGATGGCATGATAATAACGAAAATTTTGATGACTCTACCGCCAAACTACAATCATTTTGGATCTGCTAGGAATTCGGTAACAGAAGATCAGGAAACAATTGAAAATTTAAGTACACGATTGGCAATAGAAGAATTACGTATGTTGAGTTTAGAAAATACCGAAAATAGTGCATTATTTGCTGGCGATTAAAATACGCGGAAGTTTGAAAATCACGGAGCTAAGAACAGAACAAATAGTAACCAGCAAAATTTTAACACAAGGCAACAAAGTAACGTAAATACGCAGAACTAATCGAACCAAGAAGCTTGCTGGAATTATGGAAAATTTGGATATCTCAAACGAAACTGTTGGCTTTTACGTGGAAATGAGCGCGAAGAAAAATAACAATAGCGTGGTAACAACAGCGACTCAGAAAATTAAGGAGACCGCAATGCGCTAATGGGAGAGGTGATTGCTTCGCCCGCCGTGCGAACCGAGAAAGAGGATCGTGCAACATCGTGGCTTCTTGATTCTGGTACATCTTGTCATATGAGCGAAAAGTGGGAATGGTTTGCGACGTTCAAAACTATAGATAACAAACCGGTGCGTGTGGAGGATGGTCGAATTCTGTATAATAAAGCGATAGGTAACATTAGTTTACTAGTGTATAACGGATATAAATGGATAAGAACATTTTTTTCGAATGTTTTGTATGTACCAGATTTAAGGTATAACCTATTTTCAATGGGAACAGCTCTTCAGAAAAACATGAGTTTAAACTCGACTCATACTAAATGTACGTTTTACAGACATAACAAAAGTATAGCTACAGGTTACAAATTACCGACTATAACTATTTTTGCGATGAGAATCAAAACTGAGCGGGTAGAAAATGTTCTAATTACTGAACAAAAGGTTCAAATTAAAACAGACAATATGCAATTATGGCATGAACACTTAATCCATCAACATTTGCGCATATAAAAGTTTGTTTAAAGAACAATAATATATATACAAAAGATGATTGCGATGATAAATTTTGTGATGCATACACTCTTGGCAAGATGCACCGAGGCCCATTTCCACTGAGCGAGAATCGTACAAGAAGAGTAGGTGAAATCATAAACTCGGATCTTTGCGGTCTGATGGAAATAAATTCTGTTGGTAGAGCAAAATACTTCTTACTGTTTAAAGACGATTTTTTAAAGTACGTAGTTTTATATTTAAAAAAAAAATAAAACAGAAGTTGTTTTGAAAATTTTAAGTAATGTTTAGAAAAAGAAACCAACGAGAAAATTGATTTTTGCCACGCATACTCCTATTTTTTTTTATTTTTAGCTTTATTTTCAGGATTATTTAAAGTTTCAGGAATCTAAAGTTGTGACCGAATTAAAGTTGAATGGTTCGAAAATTGATGTAGCGTTAAAAGTTTTAGGAAGTGATATTGCGACCGTATTATCAAGTGAAAAAGTAAATTTCGAAATAAAAATCAAATCAGGTTATTTTTCATTAAAAAGCGTTTTAGTGGTGAAAAGTTTAAATCTTTCAATTCAAACAGTTAGTAAAGAGCTTGCTGAATATTGTTATAATAAAACTGGCGTTTATGTCAAATCTTACAGCGAAGCTCCTGTTATGATAATAGGACAGAATTGTTGCAATTTAATCCTTATTTAAGAATTATTTAAAATTTGCGTCAATTTAGCTATTTCACGGTGTTTATTAGGATGGTCGATTCATGGTCATCTAAGCCCAGATCAAGTGCAACATGTAAATGTCACTAGTAAATTTTCAAAAGAATGTAAACGGTCTAATGCCAAGGGTAGTGATTTAGAAGATTTGATAAGAAATCACTTTACAATTGATTTTTTCGATCTGGAAGAAAAAAAGTCAAATGATAGTAATAAGCGAGCGCTCGAAATTTTGAAAGGTACGTGACGAAATATTAACCACAAAAAAGAAACAAGTCTTTTATGAAAATCGGAAAATAAGTATTTACCTAACAGTAGATCCAATGCCCTTGATGGAACACTAAAACTTGAGAAAAAACTTTATCATAATAAGGAATACGCGGAAATGTACTATTCGGAAATGGATAGATTTATTTCAAATGGTTTCGCCAAAAAAGCAGAATATGGGGCATTTCACGAGAGATGTCTCAGCGCAGCGCGCGAGCGCCAAAACACTCATTTTTTATCTCACGATTGCAACTTCATAATGCATTGTAAAAAAATAATGAAAACACATAATCGACGTGTTTTTTTCTCAGCTTTTCGATAATGTTATTGGTTTTGCAAAAATATGGCTGCTTAACCTAAAAAAAAACACAAAACGTCTTATATCTTAAAAAGGGTATTTTAAATATTTTTTTTTAATAGTCCCAATCAAAAGATGAGGTTCTTTTACGTAAGATATGATGTTTTTCGCGGTGTGATGGAGCAATAGTTTACGAGATATAAAGTGACGAACAAGCGGTGCGCGGCTTAATGCGGTACTGCGGGGCACCGGACGGTCCACCTCGTTCGCTGGCAGAGCACACCTACTGTTTGACTTCATTGGATATTGAAAATAAATAATATTAAACGTCGAAACTATTTTCCTACAATAAATTACAACTTTTTTACTTATATACATTTATTATATACAGTTTTCTCCCTTTAACTTTTTTTTTCTTAGGTATTTTAGAAGCAGATGACTGTTTCCTTTTACAAACGTTTCTGCCTTTCTTATTTTCCGTCTCTACATCCAACTTCTTTATTTTAAGAAAAATGTTAGTCTGTGTCAAAAGGGAAAATCGTTTCATCAAAAGTCTACCTTCAAGATTTGGTATAAAAGCATGATACTGTAAAGTACCTGGAACTAGCACAGCTTTTGAAAACATCTCTTTTAATTCTTCTGCAGTTGTATCGTGATCAAATTTAGGGCTTAAAATCACTTGCGTTTCTTTGCAGCATTTATTTGCCCAATTTTACAAATCTTTAGCAGTAAGTGTTCGAAAATTGGATTTTTGCAAGCTTGCGCACCGTTGCTCCTCGTTTTAAATTGGCCCCAACTCCATCGCAAGCTCCTTTGCCATGTGCTGTAAAATGGAAATGCCACTCTGCAGGAATCTTAAAGCCTTCATAACGATGGAGAAGATTAAACAAATCGTTTTTATTTTTGAAATGCTGAGTTGCGCCATCTGATATGTAATAAATTGATTGAGAGTCTATTTCCCTTTTAAAAATAAACTAGAGTATCAGTTTATCACCTGCCCAAAATTTGGCTGGCAGTCTCCAGAGTTCAAGACGTCCATGTAAAGGCACCCTTATGTATGTGTTCCACGCGGTGCCGCGCAGTGCCGCATGCCGCGCGCCACTTGTTTGTCGCTTTATATCTCGTAAGCTATTGCTCCACCACACCGCGAAAAACATTATATCAGACGTAAAAAAATCTCATCTTTTGATTGGGACTATTAAAAAAAATATTAAAAATACCCTTTTTGAGATATAAGACGTATTGTGTTTTTTTTGTTAAGCAGCCATATTTTTGAAAAACCAATAACATTATCGGAAAGCTGAGAAAAAAAACACGTCGATTATGTATTTTCATTATTTTTTCACAATGCATTAATAAGGTTGCAATCGTGAGCTGAAAAGTGAATGTTTTGGCGCTCGCGCGCCACGCTGGGACATCTATCTTGAAATGCCCTATATAAAACTGCGGGTAGGAGAGTTTGGTACTTACCTCATTTCGGTGTACAAAATAAAAGTAAAAACCAGGGAAAGTTAGACTCGTATTTGATGCAGCAGCAAAAACTTCATCTTTAAGTTTCAATGATTTATTACTTCCGGGCCCTCCTCTGCTAAAATCTTTACCGGGAGTAATAATGCGCTTTCGTCAATACACGAATGCCATAAAAGCAGATATATGCGATATGTTTTTCAAAATTAAAATTAGACCTGAAGATTGCGACGCACAGCGTTTTTTGTAGAGAGGAAGAGATAGATCGAGTGAGCCTCAGGAATGTTTCTTCATGTTCGGCTATTTACATTAAAAATTTGAATGCATCTTTGTTTAATCATAAATTTCCGCAAACTGCAAAGAGACTTATAAATTTCTTGTGAGTATTTCTGGTTAGATTCAAAAGTTGTATTATCTTGGATTCGAAAAGACCCGCGTGAGTTTAAAAGTTTTGTTTTAAATCGGATTAATGAAGTTCGAAAAAATTCGGAGGTTAAAAACTGGTACTGGATAGCTTCAAACGAAAACTCGGCAGATGACGGAACTAGATTCGTATGCAATGCACTCGAAGAGAATAGTAGGTGGTTATCGGGTCTTGAGTTTTTGAAAAAATCAGAAAAAGATTAGCCAGAGGAGGATTAACAATCGATTTATTCCTTAGAGCATATTCGCTACGTGCACAATTTTGAAGCAGCGCCATCCTAGGGAAAAACGAGAACTATTGGTCTGCCACAGCAGAAGGCAATATTCGCGATATGTGCTTGATACCTATAGGAACCCAGTACCTCGATAGATACACGAAAGGTTCTGTGTTTATTATATCACGAATTAATACAATGTCTCAAGTGGTACAATCCTATGTAAATAACCAAGGACAAAATTTGTACTACAAGCACTATCAGCGCTTAAGTATGTCCGTGTGTACTGTGTGATACGAGATATGTTTTATTAGTTTGCAATGTAGTCAACACAGACCTCCTCTGACCAATCAGAGAGCTCCGTTAGCCCTATACCGGCGTGTTCACACAGTATGTACACACGTTCATACGATACGCTTTGAGGATCAGACCCCAGCTAAAAACTCTAAGAAATACACAGTATCCAATGTATTTCACTGCGTTTTTTAATGAACATGCCTGAGTAAAATATGTACATTTTACCCGTAATTTTATTAAGAATTTAACCCTTAGAATGGTTGTCGATGTATAAACACAACTTTCTGATGATAGTAATGCTTAGCAGTCTGCTAGAAGAAAACAAACCTATCGTTTAGTTGCACATATTAGCACAGGGATTGCTGCGATCGCTTTTTCAGCTTGTGCACGTAGCGAATAGACCTGAAGAAAGCCTGCCTGCTTCCGAAGTGTGGCGAGGGTGCGAGAGAGAAAGGTATTGAAGAGTTGATACCTTTCTCTCTCTTTCTGAACGCTCATTAGTTACCGAAAGCAGCTGTCGAAAGAGAGCATGTAAGGTATACACTGAGATATATACTCTGTGCTGTGTAAATACTGTAAATAAACATTAATTTTTCAATGACAAATTAATTGACTTATATGTCAAAAATTTGTTGTATACCAAATTGACGCTTAAGGTTAGATGATCCTAACTGTCGGAATTTATCATTTCATAAGTAAGTTCCCAAATATACTTTGAAAAAAAGTGATAATTGTAGGTTATGATAATATTTTGTTTCTTTCAAATTTAAATACATTATTATTTTGTGCAGATTTCCATCAGATCAAGTATTTTACAAGAAATGGTGTGATGTTATCACAAATAATTTTAAGACGTGGACTCCAATAAAAAGTTTATATGTTTGTGGTTTACACTTTTCTACTGACTGTTTTCAATATTCTGGCTTATGCACAAAACGAATGTTGAAAAAAGGTTCTATTCCTGCAATATTTTTCGATGATACTTGTAACACAGAGTGAGATTTTTACAACTAGATTATTAATAATTTTTCGTAAAATTCCTGTAACTAAATTATGTATTTTTATTAAAAATACTGTTGATGCAAAAACTAGTAAAGATGATCAAAATCTGCATGAATCAAATTGCATGAAAGATAGTTATGCTATTGGAAATGAAGCAGCGAATATGTAAGTTGCTAATTCAATGAGAAACTATAATTAATAGTATCAACACATTGTGAATCATATTAATTTTGAATTTAGAACTAGTGAACTTCAAACACGAAGCACGAGTGAAATTCTGTCAAACGATAACATACCAAGTGTAAATGAACATGTCCCAAGATGTCACGTACTTAGTCCAAGCCAAATTAGTTCTGAGGACATTGAACCTACCACAAATAAAGGTATCTCAAATGGCGTAGAAAATGATCACAACTTCGTAGAAAATAGACAAAATTGCAGGTACTGTAATGTCATTTTTTTCACTTTATTTGCTTTATTGTTTAATGTAAAAGATAAATGAAAGTTATTCACTGAACAATAATCAATACAACATTTTTTAATAGGTACATTTCACCAAACATTTTATTGAAAAAATCATTTGCCAATATAAATTTGGACACTTTAGATTATTCAGTACAGAATATGCATTTGATCAAGCAATTAATGAAGAAAGGCCAAAAAGAACTGATTACTTTACGAAAAACAATTAAAAAAACAAAAATGCAGGTACATCGTTAAAAAAAATGACCCAGCCGTTGAAAACTGTATTTCAACAAATGAAACAGCAAAAAGTATTACCTGAAACCGTAAGTGACATGTTACATGTAAGTAGTGAAGATTTTACATAACATTTTTATTTACAGTACAAATTGTCCTAAAATTTATTTTTCACTTTTTTAAACCAACAATCATGTTAATACTATAGATTTTTACTATGAAGTTTATTGTTTAATTTTAAGTAATTTCTACCGTCGACTTTATTGAGCGATCATTCATTCATATATTTTTTAAAAATCATTACCATTGTTACTACGAAAAAGAATAAAATCAAATGTTATCGGTTTCTTTCAATTATTTGTTTATTTTAACATTTTTTAATTGAGATTTCTTCAAACATAATACCGTAATTACTACATTAAGATTAATATATGTTGAAAGAACGATGTTTGTTCATTAACTTGCAGAATAAATACAATTAATTAATGACACTGTATTTTACTTATTTTATTTAAAGGTTTTTATTGCAATATCTAATCTTGTTTACTGTAGGCTCATACACCTGATGAAACCAAGTATCTAATACAACGGCTAATGTCTTTGGAAAAAAAAAACACCATTTCCTCCTGCCTTGCAATCCTTTGCCACGACACTCCATTTTTATTCTGCAAAAGTGTACAATTACATTAGGAATTCTTTTTTTAAATGTTTGCCTCATCCTGTTACTATTACTAAGTGGTACAGAAATATTGAGTGTCCACCGGGTATTAACAAGAGCAGTATACATGCTGTGAAGAGAAAAGTATAGAGTTATGTAAAAAAGAAAGTATGGAGAAGCCAGTATTATGCAACCTTGTTTTTGATGAAATGAGTCTGAAGAAAGGTATTGAATTAATAAATGGAAAAGAATACGGTTATATTGACGCAGGGGTGAAAGTTGATAGCTGTGAAGTACCCGAGGCTACGAATGTATTGGTTTTTCTTCTTGTTTGTATAAATGGGAAATGGAAAATTCCAATTTCTTATTATTTTGTAAATACCTTGAATGCAAAGGAGAAAGCCGATCTAGTTCGTGAGAATTTAATTGCTGTTCATAAAACAGGTGTAGAAGTTACATCGCTAACGTTCGATGGATTACTAGCTAACTGTACTATGTGCAATTACTTAGGCGCAAACTTATGTATTGGACCATTTTTAAAAAAATTTTTTTTACATCCTGTCACAAAAAGAGCAATTTACATCATAGTATATGACGGATGCCATATGCTGAAATTAATTAGGAACTCATTTGCTCTTCAAGATATGACTGATTCTGATGGTAATATTATTTCTTGGTCCTTCATAGAATTTTTAGTGCATTTTCAACAGAATAATGGACTTCATGCAGCAAACAAAATAAGACAGCAACATTTAGAATGGGAGAAAAATAAAATGAATGTTAAATTAGCTGCACAAACATTAAGTCGAAGCGTTAGCGTTGCTCTACAGTTTTTAAAGGATGATCTACGTTTGGTTGAATGTAGTCAAGTGGACGGCACAGCAAAATTTTGTGCAATGATTAATACGGCGTTCGATATTCTAAATTCTCGTCAATTATATTCAAGTGACGAATTAAAAATTGGAATTTCTCAGGCAAATATAAACAATATTGAGATTAAAATAAAAAATATTACAGATTATATTGCTGATCTGCGCTTTTCTGATGAATCGCAAGTAATAAAATCGCGAAAAAAAACCGGATTTGTCGGTCTTATAATCTCATTAAAAAGCGTTTTTAATATTTACAGAGATTATTTTGAAAAGTGGAAAGGATTCTTGTTGACATACAAAATGTCTCAAGACCACCTGGAGATATTGTTTAGCGCAGTAAGAAGTAAAGGTGGATATAACGATAACCCAACTTGTTATCAGTTTATGAACATTTTTTAAAAACTGCTAGTTCGAGCTGATATCAAAGGATCAGAACATGCTAATTGCATAACGCTCGATGATACCGAAATTTTGCATATCTCATCTATAAATGATTTCTGTAATGAAAACCAAAATAATTTTTTGACTGATAAAATTGAAACTTCTGATTATTCAATTGAATTGTTAAGTCCAGACACAACTGATATGGGGATAAATATTTTTGAGCCATCTATGGTAGAATCAGCTGATTTTTATGGTGAAGGACTGAATAGAAAGTACATTGATAATGTTGTTGAGTATTTAGCAGGTTTTATAATAAGATCTATGTTGAAAATTACGCGATGCGACTAGTGTCTATTTATACTTACTAGTGAAACTAGTCATTCTGAACTATTGAATAGAAAAAATCGTGGACATTTAATTAAGCCATGTAGGGACGTAGTTTTGATATGTAAAATTTAAGAACAAAACATCCGAATATTTTATAAGCCTAAAGTTGGAATGTTTAAGGAATTTTGTCAAGTTTGTTATAAAAGTATTCCTAAAAGTATTCTTGCAATTCAGCATTCGTCAAATGCTTATAAAATCGTGATGATATTATTAAAACTATTTTAAAAAAGTACCTTATGATTAGGATTAAACATATCGAGACACAAAAAAAACAAACAAAGAAAAAAAATATTAGACGATTGTATCGACGAGACGATTTTTTATTGAGTTATTTTTTCAGGTTTTTCCGGGATCAAATGGCCAAGTGCGAGTTGCTAGAATTCAAACTGCGAATGGTTTAATTGAGAGACCGAGCAGAAAACTTTTAAAGTTTGCATAAAAAGAATTTAGTAAAAACATTTAGTTTGTACGGCGGGAGGATGTTCCGCTTAAATCTTGCAGTCATTATTTTCTTTTAAATACTGATTTGATTTATAACTTTTCATTGCTTCAGAGCTTCCAATAAATGCCTCACCTCAGAGGTTTTATTGAAACTCTGCGTAAGCCGCGTACACGGCGTTCAAATAGGAACGTTCGGGGTTGCGCATTCCTTTGTTTTTTATAAGGCACGGGGCGAAAGAGCAGAAGGCTCGTCGCGGACGGATAATAAAGTAGCCAGTAAACGTTTCGAATTACCTGGTGATTGGCATTTGTGTTGTTTAATCATATACTTTGTTAATCAATTAAGACGCCAGTAGGGGCCCCGGGTTATCTGGTGATGGGTGCTTTTGTTAAAAAATTATAATTTTGTAACTTATAAAATGGACAGCAAGTGCCCCGGGTAACCTGGTGATTTGTGCTCGTATGATTATTTAATTAATGCATGTATGACTGTTTAGGCACCAGGTAATGAGGTTAATTGTTCATCATACATTGGATTGTGTGGTTAGTGGGTTTGAAATTTCCGGGCTAAGGGGTGAAAGACTTTAGGGTGACCGAATTATTAGATAAAAGAGCTTGGGTTAGAGTTTTTTGATTTTCCCGTAACTTGTAAATTCTGTCCTAATCGGACTGAACTGTGCTGCTTACTATCGATAGCGCCAATTCAGTTCGATTGAGACATCGGGAATAATTTGATAAAGCTCTGGTAGTCTACCAGATGCCAGTACACATCTCTACGGAAGTGATAGGTGTAGTGCATAGAATAGGTGTAATTCATAAGGATAGTAATTGGGATCGGCCCATGAGAGCCTTCTCTCGTAACTTCAGAATCACGCCACTATGTACAAGGATAGAAAACAAGAAAACCCCAGAGAAATGTCATGATAAAAAACTATACAATCTCAATGTGTATGGTCCATACTCTTCCATACTCTCTTTTTTATGTGATATGAAACCTGACATAATTTATATAATTTCTAATTTTGTTACAAGCATTGACATAATATTTGAGATTACTCTTGGACTTTGCAACCAGTGCATCGCACTTCTTTCAATATTGTATAAATTATCGTTATCCCGATGCAAAACAGTATCTTACTTAAAGAATAGTTTCTACAAAAACAAATATTTGTATTTGACCGCACACCGTCACATATGTAACTTAAGATTAGTTTTATACTATTTACCTGATGTAAACTACATAGAAATTATGTAATATTCTCCATGTCTCATGGCTGTGTAATTTATATTCAAAGCCAATAAACGTAATTTACTACTGTGCTAGGTGAGTTGCGTCCGTTTTGGCTGTTTGGCATCAGAGAAGGCGCGAGACCACCGAAGTAAGAGATTAGTAGAGATATTGCTGACTGCAATGCTACGGCGCGAGTTCACTTTTGGCCACTGTTTCGAGCGCCCCGTCGCGGCCAAGCGGTCGAACCAGGCACACATATTTTTTTTTTATTTGAGAAGCGTGAAGGGGATATACCGAGTGTGTGCGTACGGATTCGCGTGGAAATGGGTATGTAGGCACATACTTTGGAGACGCGTGGAAGGGGTATACTGAATATGTGCCTACGGAGAGAGGAGTGGTGCATGGATATGCCGACTATAGCTATATAACTATACACCCGCGTATATCATAGCGAAAGAAAGCGACGAGTCTTTCTCGCTACTTATATATACTAACTTCTTAAATAAGGTCTTAGAAATTAAGGGGAAATAAAGAAAAAAAAGATTTCACATCTAATATTTATAAAATAAAAAACCTATTTTTTCATTTAACAATTCTCTATAACATATGAAAGCTTAAGAGAGGCTAGCCATATTATTTTTCGAAAATTAAATCATACAAATAAATGTTTACGCAATTGGAACCTCAGACTTTCAAGGCATTTATTTTTTAGTTCTTCTTATACTTTGGATTTTCGTTTAGTACTGCGTATCAAAGTACGTTGAAAAAATATTTAGCTTGAAATATTTTTTGAGGTTGATAGTATGGCTATAAGCACCTTAAATATAAATTATTATTTTTACTTATCATAATCGCTATGAACTGTAGGCCAAGCTCCGGAGGGTATCAATGAACATATGTGACTTTAGGTTCTATGGGGTCCGAAGTTTGAATAGCTGAGATGACTAGGGCTTATGCCTTTGACGGCATATTTTGGCGATTTGGGGTTCAATTCTGATTGCCATGAGATTTTTTTTTTTTTTTAATATAATTCAGTATTCTATTTCAATTTCTTATTGCAACTTTCATTTTAATTTATGAATATAGTGTCAACACTTTTTTTTCGGGCACGTTAAAAAAATTTTATTTTTAATACTGTGTCACGTACATAGAATCCTACGCAACAACTGACTATTAAATAATTTATTACGTTAATAGTTATAGCTGGCAAGGCTAATTCATAATTTTAAAGGTAATAATTTGAATAATAGTAACATTGATAACTAACTAAATACTTGGTAGATCGTACAAATCTTTATGTGCGTATTCGTATGCTTGCATGTGTGTGATCTCAGACTTTTTGACCGATGTCAATGATTTAGGACTCAGAAGGATTACTTTTTCATATTGTTACGATGGCTTAGGAAAAACAATCGTCATAGCTTTTTAAGGTTGACATACCTTTTGACGATTTCTTGATTTTTTTAAGCAGATTGTTGTATTATTCAGGTGAAAAAAATATTCTTACACATATTTTAGTTTTACTTAGGGAAAATTCAAACAATTACATTTTTTTAAATCTCTCCATACGTTGTACAGTTTCATTTTGAAGAATAAAACAATTTTTTTTCTTTCGATTCATGCATTCAAGATTAATATTTCAATAAGATTGATAGAACAATTCCCTAATTTATAATTTTCATTAAATTCTTAACAAAATCTTTTTTCATACAGTACGAAAAAACCACATTTCCTATTTTCGCACACTCCATAAGAGTTTTTTTTATAGGATAATTTTACTTTAATATGATGAATATTATGATTTCATTGACAGGTTTTACACATCTGAGCTTGTAATTTATATATGTACATGTTAATACTTACTGTAGCTGAAAAAAATAAATGTAGTTTGGTTTGTTCTTAAATATCTTATACGATTGTTTTAGTGCAAAAACTTTAGATTGCAATAAATGACTAAAACTTTTAATTTGCTACTCAACATAAATTAATATTGTCGAATAAATTTCTACCTGCAGGGAAAATACTGAAACATATCACGATAGCTTTTTAGAGTGTCAGAAAACTGAGTGGATAAAGTCCCATATGTTCATTGATACCCTCCGGAGCTTGGCCTACAGTTCATAGCGATTATGATAAGTAAAAATAATAATTTATATTTAAGGTGCTTATAGCCATACTATCAACCTCAAAAAACATTTCAAGCTAAACACTTTTTCAACGTACTTTGATACGCAGTACTAAACGAAAATCCAAAGTATAAGAAGAACTAAAAAATAAATGCCTTGAAAGTCTGAGCTTCCAATTGCGTAAGCATTTATTTGTATGATTTAATTTTCGAAAAATAATATGGCTAGCCTCTCTTAAGCTTTCATATGTTATAGAGAATTGTTAAATGAAAAAATAGGTTTTTTATTTTATAAATATTAGATGTGAAATCTTTTTTTTCTTTATTTCCCCTTAATTTCTAAGACCTTATTTAAGAAGTTAGTATATATAAGTAGCGAGAAAGACTCGTCGCTTTCTTTCGCTATGATATACGCGGGTATATAGTTATATAGCTATAGTCGGCATATCCATGCACCACTCCTCTCTCCGTAGGCACATATTCAGTATACCCCTTCCACGCGTCTCCAAAGTATGTGCCTACATACCCATTTCCACGCGAATCCGTACGCACACACTCGGTATATCCCCTTCACGCTTCTCAAATAAAAAAAAAATGTGTGCCTGGTTCGACCGCTTGGCCGCGACGGGGCGCTCGAAACAGTGGCCAAAAGTGAACTCGCGCCGTAGCATTGCAGTCAGCAATCTCTCTACTATAATCTCTGCCGAAGTGTGTGCACCTCGCCCGCGTCGCATGAGCTCTGTCTCTGCGTGTGTGATACAGGTGTACTTACACTTTATCATGTCTAACTACCTTTTTTAATATAAATAAATAGATTGAACATATTAATTATCATTTTATTTTTCCATTATTCTCAACTAATCCCAATTTAGTCAACGACAAAGAAACTGAGTACGAGAGTTTAAAACACAAATTACGTGAAAAATTATGTGCTTTTTATTGAAAATAAGTAAGGAACACTTTAGTGGTAGAATAGGTCTTCAAAAAAAAGATGCAACAATAACAGCTATTTTAGTTTACTTAACTGGTAACATACACTGTGCACATCTTTCTTTAAAAGATCTCTATTTCAGCAGACGAACCCAGGATCCGGTTCTCGATTTATTTATCATATCATAATCGTACAATCCCTGTTTTCTATTAGTATGTAAATACTGATTGTTTACTCTGCCTTTGAACTTCGGAGTCTAAAAGATATAGCTAGTATATGCAGTTTATCTAAAAAATAAACTTTTGTACCTTCAACACTACATTTAGTATTAGATACCCTATTTTTTAACGTAGTGTCTATTCGCACCAAAACGCATCACCGTATATCCACGTAATTACGTGGATATAGTGGATACGCATGCGCAGTGGGTAACTCTACTGTCCGGTACTTATAGGGTCCAAGTTTTTTTTTTTTCCGAGCGAGCGAAGCGAGCAAGGCGTATGCGTGTACGTGGATATAGGGTTCGAATAGTCACAGCGATTTTTTAAATGGATATAAAATAACTGTGTTGCAAACAGCTCGTTGTTGTTTAAAAATTTTAATATTAACAACAAAAAAAGCTAGTTCGTACAAATTTCAATATTTTCATTTCTCGTTCCACTGTCCCATGGATTTTTTTAGCAAATATATGTAATTCTGTTTTATTAGTATTCAATTACAAATGTCACTATTTTACGCTGATTTCGTAACCCATTTTAAATGTGGCACGTTTTTACATACTGATAATGAATAAATAACATTAAAATTTAAATATTAAGATCTTTTCAAAATGACAGGCAACCTGTACTGTTTTCGTGACTAATCGATAGGGTATAGTAAACAGTACTTCGATTATTTTTTTGTGCAGAAAAACGGTGTTTTATGGTCTAAATAATGTAATTTCAGATGAGAATTTCAGTAACTTTCATGAGAGGCTGGTCATAACCTACAATAAATTTGAACTTTTAATAGCTTTTACTAATGTTTTGATTGGCAACCGTACTTGAAGTTTTGCAGTTGGATTAATAAAATTATCATTTAACCCAGGTCCAATTTTTTGAAAATAAGCTACAACTACATTTGGGTATGGAGCCTCCTTAACCCAGGACAGTTGCGCTAGTGCTATGGGGCCGATCCCAATATCTCATGTTTTGTTAGACAAATAGAACGTAAAGAAATTAAACATTATTTTACCAATTTTTATGGAAATGAAGAGTTAAAAATAAAATTTTAGAGAGCACATGTTTTGCAAAATGTTTTTTAAATTATGATCATCATAGTAACTATTCTAATTTCTTTAATTCTATAGCTGAGTGATGCCGCATTTAAGATGAATAAGTTATGTTCTACGCTTGCTTAACATTAACTTGATTTTTTTTAATATCCAGATTTAATTACACAGGAGGAAGACTCAGAGAACTCAATTTAATAATTTAAAAGCAGATTTAATTTCCAATGGTTAAACAAAAATCCAAGTGTGTCAAGTTACAGTTTACATGCAAGTAATATAACTACATAACTATTGCAATAAGCCAGATGCAGAAGTAGCTTTCACTTCAGGACCGACAGTTATAGGTTTTATCTTTTCGTCGTTGTTCAAGCGCCTGTTGCACCAATTCCTCGAGGTCATCAAGTGGCTTGTAGTACTGATGTACAATCTCAGAGCCTGCCATGGTGGTCAGTGCTGCTATAGAGCAGAAAAGTAGGTACCTGGGCCATATCAAACTAGCTGGCATACCGCAACAAAGCTACGTTTTTTTAATCTGTAATTTGAGCAACTCCTCACGTTCACACTGCTTAACAAGTTCCTCGACCTTACGTTTTTTGTAGACCTTATAAAAATTTACTTCGCCTACATGCCAGTTTATCATCAGAAACTCGATCACTGCTCCGCCGATGAAAAATATGGGCAAGAAGCGATACTCGCCCAGATACTTCTTACCAGGTAAAACTCTCAGAAATTTTCGCAACTTCTTTGAGTAAAAATACATTAAACTTAATAAAATGTATAGCAACTTGAATTATGAATTACGAGACTTATCAGGGCACTCTGCTAATCCTGATATATCAGTTAAGTGTGATCAATGGTTAACCCATAGACATATAAGAAAAATAGACTGCTCGTTCTTGTGTATACGGCGCTGAAGCACAAGTAGAAAAAGACACAACATCGAACGTGGGTACCTTTCTCGCACGCACATTCCCGTCTTTGGCAATGTGCAAGAGAGACAGATATCTACCTTCGATGTTGTGTCTCTTTCTACTTGTGCTTCAGCGCCGTACATAAGAAAGAGCAGTTTATTTTTCTTACATGTCTTTGGTTTTGCCATTAATTTACTGATACTAAAAAGTCACGCTTTATATACGCGTATCGTGTAACCGTTTGAGCCCATAAGAGTGAGAGAGAGGTGAAGTACGCGCACCTCTCTCTCACTCTCATAGGCTCAAATGGTTACGCTCTCTCTGTGCCCACGGCCTAAGACTACGATCTGGAATATCTCAATGACCATGGCCCACTAGATGACATCGCACACGCAGTCGATGTACAGAGCTAAAGATACAGCAAGCTTACTCCAGGCCCAGGGGCTCTATCACGACTTTCTTTATCTCGCAAAAGTCAGTATTTTTTTCGATAATTCTTATACTGCGCATGCGCACAATCATAATTTTATGTAAATTATCGAAAAAAATACTGACTTGAGCGAGATATCGAGGGTCGTGATAGAGCCCCAGGTCTATATGCTCTAAGGTCGATATATAGGTACAGAATTCTGTACTACAGACTAGTACAGAGGCCACATGAAGTCATAGACCAAGAGCTGAGGCCGGATTGTGGTCATAATCTTGACCAGCCGCTACTCTCACCAGAATTGAGGAACCTTATGATTCGTGGAGATCCAGAATTTTTTAATCATATTTTATTCTGGTGAAGAGTTTTATCGGTATTTAAGAAGGTTATATGGTCTATTTTATAAACTAGCCGCAACTTTACGAATCCTAAGGTTCCCCTATTCTAATAAGAGTGGCGGCTGGTAAAGATTTTGACCACCCTCCGGTCTTAGTTCTTGGTGTATCAAGTGCAGTGTGGCAGATGCAGGAGCTTATCGCCTTCTCCTGATTATCTCTGCCATATTCAGGAGCAACACGCACACAATCCTAATCAGCCACTGCCCAGGTGGAAATTAAAAGTGGGCAGCCCATAGACACGTAAGAAATAGACTCATGTTTATGTACGGCGCTGAAGCACAGGTAGAAAGAGACACAACATCGAACGTGTGTATCTGTCTCTCTTGCACGTTGCTAACAGTGGGGTCAGTAAACTAAGGCCAGCTGACACAACCTCCTAGTCCGCGGCGTTGGCAACGTGCCAGAGAGACGGATAAACACGTTCGACATAGTGTCTCTTTCTACTTGTGCTTCAGCGCCGTACATAAGAACGAGCAATCTATTTTTTATATGTCTATGGGACAGCCCAGCTTAAACACATAGTTCAAATCAAGCATCCAATCTTAGCCACAGGGGACTTCGTAAGATACACCTTTAGCGACGTTGTAAATGACGTCATACTGATGTCGATGTGACGTCATGTATGTTGATATATTGTTATACATATATACACATACCCTGGCTCAAAGATGTTATATAAGATTGACCGGGCACGCTTCTGAGAGCGGCTAAATCGCACACTGAAAGAGACAGCTATAGGGTTGAAAAAGTATCTTTCTCTCTCTAGAGTGACATGGAGGGAAAAGGTGATCAGGGAAAAGGTCAGAGAGGTAAAGGAAGGTACCTTTCCCTCCATGTTACCCTAGAGAGAAAAAGATACTCTTCCAATCCTATTGCTGTCTCTCTCGGTGTGCGATTTAGCCGCCTCCAGAAGCGTGCCCGGTCTATCCTATATAACACGTCTTTGCCCTGGCCAGACTCTGATCATAGCCTGCGATCTAGTGTGACCACAAACTATACGTATGTGTGTACTACGTCTACGTGCGTTTTTTGCGACTGGTCCATGACACAGTGTAAGATATACAGGTGATCCTATCATCAGTCCCACGAAGGTATATTTTTAGGACTCGTTCAAAATGGTGCAAGTGTACCCCGGTACGCAAGCAACTTTTCATTCGAAACAATACAAATGAAAAAAGTTATGGCACGCCAAAGTCTGTATGTACAGTACACCTATTAGCTCCGTGCATACACTGTGCAGCCCTCATTTCATACCCCCAACACACCGGAGTAGAAATTAAAAGTGGGCAGCCCAGCTTAAACGCATGGTCCAAATCAAGCAACCAAGCTTGGCCGAAGGTGGATTTGTAATGGGGCGCTGAGTTGGGCGCGGCTTAGCCTGATTTTATATGACTTTCGCCCAGTAATCGCCTACTTTCGTCTACACTATAAGCATATAAGTCTATATATATCTTCCTATATTATATAGTTATCTCGGTGGGGCATTCCACACAACCCCCATACAGCCCCCCATTCACCCCCCACCGTCCTCCCGCAAAATAAAGTAAAAACCTGTCATTTTTTCCCTGATTTTGACATATCGCAGTTTTTTCCGAAACCCCCCACTGCCCCCCACAGACCCCTCACATACCCCCACAGCCCCCGCGCATTTTTTCGTGACCCCCCACCGACCCCCCACCGTCTGCCAAACTTCTTTTCGAGACCGTGGATCACATCGTATTTATCGTATTTCTTAGACCTTGATGTGTATACAGACGTGTACGTGTCGTTTATGGATAAGTCTATTATTTTTAATCTGCTTTAATGTTAAATTAATTTAAGACAAAACTGTCTTATCGCCACGATTCATCTTATCGTCAAGATAAATTTAAAGTCATAATTGAGTTATAGGGGGTCATTGCGCAAAGCATCAATATTATTATATATTGAATTATAAAGTTAACTGTTATATTATATAGTTAACTATGTGGGGCATTCCAAGCAACGTTCCACCATATAAAACCATTTATATTGGGAGTTTTAAGATTATTTAGTTATTCATGTTTTACTCAGAGTCTTTAAAAAAAAATATAATTTAATATATCATAAAA
>NW_019379823.1:80273-119252 GCF_000648655.2 Copidosoma floridanum
GACTGTAAACAAAAGAGACTCTTTCTTGCCAAGCAGACCGACCGAGAGGTACGTACTTTCGGCTAGGAGAAAGAGAAAAAGAAGATATAGATGATGAAATACGTTTCAGTAAAAAAATGTTTAACTTGATGTATAAAAGTTTGAATAATGACCAGAAAAATATATTTCATACTATTTGTGAACAAAGAAATAATATTTTCTTTATAGATGGTCCTAGAGGGTTAGAAAAAACTTATTTGTATAAAACGTTAACTTTTTTATTTCTCAAAATAAAAAAATCATGTCAATGGCATGGACAGGCATAGCATTAATTTTTCTTTCAAAGGGGATGACCAGTCATAGAACTTTTAGACTTCCTTTAGATCTTAATAATATAGAGAGTGTATATTTAGAATTCGAGTCAGATGAAAAAAATTAAGAGAAGTTGATTTAATTATTTGGGATAAGGCTTTAATGATTCCAAAAAGAGCATTGGAAATAGTAGACAGAACGTTAAGAGATTTGTGTAATACTGAAAAATATTTTGGAAGTAATATTTTGGAAATCGTGTCAATCAAAGAATTGTGTTGTTTGAATTTCCAGAAAATATTCCCTTAATATTTAAAAAAATTTCTCATAATTTCTTTATAGTGTAATCTCTGAATTGGAATGTAAAACATAGCTTCACAGACTGTTTAATGCATACCTACTGCGTAAAATAGTATGATAATGTTGAGAATTACCGAATTTAGTTCGTAAACCATTTTTATGAAGATAATAATTTTCTTACGTAAAAACTTCTTCTTTCTCTCATAAACGTTTTACAACTTATACTAATGTACCTTTAAAACGCCAGCTTTGGCCCCGAGTAGGTGGCGCTACGGTAGTTCTCGGAGCGAATAAAGGGTCAATGTAAATCTTTGTTTACGTAATGGCTTGATATATTTCATAAATATTATCTTACCAAATCGCTCTTTCAGGCACTTTTTTCGTCTGTATTTTTCTCATACATGAACATTCAGCTCAAGCATTAGAATATCTTTTCAAGTGAGAATTTTTTTTTTCTGCCAGTAAACCAACCTTTTTTCTAAATCCACGCAAGATTCCGGAACACTTGAACAAGTATCCTCGAAGAAAACTACTACGAACATTGTTACCTAAAACTTATGTATATGTATATAATAAGATTATCGGGACAAAAAATTACCAAAATTTTTTGTAGTCCAAAAAAGTAGTGATTTTTTAAATATCTTTATGAAGGTCTTCATCTTAGTTTGAGGAGGCTCATCACACCATATATAGTCAACAACATATACAGGTATAATCATGACTATAGCCATTTATTTTATTACTTTCACTCCAAAGCAGAACAAATCAACAAAAGCTTTGTCTGCTCCATGTGGTGGTTGATGTTCACGTAGATATAACCTTTTATTGTACTTAATGATAGTTAATATCAATCGCTAAACAATGTCCACGAAATGTATATTATAAGTTAATAAACACTTTAAATAAAAGTTTACGCATTACGCATAACTATTTATATTCTAAATCATATGGTTTTTTTATCAAACTGCACTTCTTTGTTCCGAAGTAAAAATATATTTGTTCAATTCATTCACAATAAATTTTTGAATACATTTCTGCTTGGCGCGTTTTTTGCAGACGACATTCTAACCAGCATTATACGCAGCAACCTATATATTTCTTATGTTTAATTGAAAGAGTGATAGTTAAACTACATGTCTCTAGTTTTTTGTTCATGTAGGAAGTGATTTGAGAGAGTTATTCTGAGATTTCCGGTGAAAAAAGTACCGTCTCTATAAGAAGCTATGTATAAGATGCTCACTTGTAACGCGTTTTACTAAAAATTTTCCGGAGCAACCTATGCTGACATTTTGCACAAAGGTAAAAAACATACTCATTGACCGTGAACTTCAATTTCATCCATTTCACAAGTACTTCGATAGGTGTGTTGAGCCTCGATAAATGATAGTTAATTCGATATGTTCAGCAATCAGTAATGTTTTTCGTGATGAGAACATGAACTAAAACTTTTCGTACAGACTGTTAAAGTTAGTAAATTTAATTTTTACTTATTATATTCGCTGGTTTATACTCCGAAAATATTATCAGTCTACTTTCTAATTACCACCAGGGAGCATAAATGATATTGTTCAACAAGTTATGATGATTGCCTGATCAGCAGAATTAATACATCTTATCGGGTTCGGTGTATCAAAGCTGATTTTTTATACTCCCATTTTATATATATAATAGCTAGCATAAGTTCTAGGGCAATCGTCGGAGGACGTTCCTTTATTCTTATGCAAGGACATGCATTCAAGCAGTGAATCAAAAGAAAAAATCTACAAAAATATCTATAGATATACACACGCACACGCGCGCGCACACACACACACACACACACACACACACACACACACACACACACACAAAAGTGCACTTAGAGAACATTATTACTACTGCAGTACCATATGAAATGATCACTGCACCGTACTATGGAGTACCACAGCCCTCATAATTTGAAATCACTGCTCTCCTATTTGGCGCAGCTACGAACCTAAAAGTGTGACAGCAACGTTGCCAGTATGGTGGATTACTAACCTTACCAACTCAGGGACGGTTATAATACATATTTTTCGTGCGATAATAACTGCTCAATCGCTATAGCATTTATACATATATAATATATTCTGTACATAGAGGGGAATGTCATCTGAATGATAAAATGCGGTTCATAAATTAAAAAAAAAAAAAGTATAAATTAATTTATATTTTAATCGTTATCTTTAGTTATACGACAGTTATCGGGTCTTAAGACAGTTTAAAATATGGAAACAGCTGTTTTTTGTGCGGATTTGTACATGAAAATTTCAATTCTTCGTTCAGAGGTCCTTTAAAAATTATACTTGTTGATTTTTTGCTACGTTTAGGTCTTCGTTTTTCTGAAAAACGACGATAAATTTGCTGAAGTGGCTTTTCGTTTTTTTAAGCAACTTTTTAAGAAAATTTATGTAATTTTCAAAATCAAAAGCGCTAGAACTAATGGCAGGGCCAAATTTTTTTACATCATTTGGCAGATAAATTAGATTGTGGACGTTTTAAACAACGTATCTTAAGCCATATAAATGTTTGACTTGATCAACAAAATAAATTAATAGTTCTTGAGCGTAATCATTGTACGTATAGCATAACTTGGGATCACACAGTATTCGAACTGCACAGCTTAAAAAATTAAAGTCTAAAATTTGGTCTTTTGAAAGAGGATACAGTAATACTATCGGTCCACCATATGCTAAAAAAAAGTAGAACTGAGTCGCTTTTCATCTATTAATCTCCAACAGACTTGTTGATTTTCTATTAAATTCAACTGGTACGAATCGTGTAAGATTATTTAATGAGGAAGATAAACAGTCAACATCTTAAGCTGAAAATTTTGGATCTACTGTCATCCATAAGACTAATAATCTGTTAGTCACACCTAAACAGACCAAATGCATAAAATCCAAAGGGAACTGTTTCACCATATCTATTGGTAAATATTCGAATGGTGATGTGCCACGGTGGTGTTCTTGAAAGCAAGCTCTGAAATTCTCATTTGTTCTCAAACTTGCATGCTCATTTAAAAACACCATTCGACCTTGAAAATCTCATTCCTCTATACACTTCCCGCAACCAAAGTAGCCATTGTACTGCTTAGTTGCAGTACAAAAACTCCTGGCAGCGCTATGGCACACGACACATCTTAAAAGTACCTTGTAAATTTTGTTGTTATGTAGAAATCCATCGACACTCAATTTTACATACTCTTCAATGAAAGGATTAAGATAAATTTCGTCAAACGATGGCATCTACGTACAATGACAGACGCCAATCAGAAATGAAGGAAGATCGTTATTTACTACTCTACCTTGTATTGGCCACATGGTTTTCTTGGTTGACTTTGTAACCTGCATACCGTCTTGAGTGAAGAACATGCTAGCATATCTTGCAATGCTTTTTCCAGTCCATAGTGAAAATATTTACCTGGATGATAGGGAGTTATTATAGTACGTCTTCGAGTTTCCAATACCGTTCTCGCATCTTTTGGCAAATCTTCATGCCCAACTAGACATAAAATCTTTAAAAGCTTACTCACGTCTTCGCGTCCAATCGACGGGCTATCAACGTACCATTGTTGCAATTGAGATTTCAAATCAAACGCATTCTCACCTTTAGGTTCACAGTCACTTCTTTCATAAATGTCTGATGTTTTGTTGCATCCGTCTGAAGAGTCACTATCACCACCTGATAATTCATCTATGGTAAGTAATGCAAGAAATGTTTTATGTTCATGATTGTTTATTTCATCTTCATCAAAATTAAACTGATGTTACAAAAATTTTCTGGTTCTATTGATTCATTTTTAATAGCTATTAAATCTGTATTTTCTTCTGATTCAACTACTGCTATCGCATTTTTGTCTTGATGTAACTGTAATTTATGTTCTATATCATGCAGATCATCATCTAATTTTTCTGCAAAACGTCTGAACTGTTGTCTTTGTAATAATTGATGACAAGATCTTCTTTTAGACATCTGCAAAAAATCCACTAGAATTATGTCTATCATTAAATTTAAAACTTTTTATTGACACATTTACCAATTAATCAGATTTACATGAAACATGCTTATAACAACTAGCTGTGGGTCTCGGGACCCACGACAGATGTAAAACATTAAAAAATATGTTATTGAACTTGGTGGTATTTGATTGTCTATGATGGAAATAATAGTTTTCGTTAGATAAGTGCCATCGTCTCTAGGGCTATTTTGCGTCCCGAGGGACGTAAAGCAGCCACGGAGCAAAGGCGCTTATGTGGCGAATCCTATATTTTCTACCGAGCGCACACCAACGTTTAAAGAACGTACGAGATAGAAAAAGTATTCATTTTTTTGACTCTAAATAATCTTCATTTTATATTTTTATATTAAAAAGACAGTTTATTTATGAATATGTNGGGTAGGCGATTCCGTGCGAGTCTCTGAGAATCGACCAAGTCTTCGAGCCAAGAATCGAGTAATTTTCCGATTCATAGGAACTGTGTCATTGGCTCGATTCTTGTCAAATCGATTCTTTTAGGGTCTACACAGCAACCTGACAGGGAATGACTACTAGACGGCCGCATAGACACCTCCTGGAAGCTAGCCCGCAAATGATCGATTTGAGCATTTTTTTTATTGCTCAAATCGATCATTTGCGGGATGGCTTCCAGGAGGTCGCGACTTATAAAACATACAGACCTGGGGTCTGATCGGGGCATTCGATATCTCACTTAAGTAAGCAGTTTTTTCGATAATCCCTATAAAATAACCAAAAATGACGATAATGCGCATGCGTAGTTTAGGAATTATCGCCGATAATCGACAAAAATGCTTACTTTTGCGAGATATCGAATGCCCCGATCAGACCCCTGCTGCAGGCCAGCTGATGCAACTTCCCCACCGTTGGCAACGTGCGAGAGAGACCGATATACACGTTCGATGCTGTGTCTCTTTCTACTTGTGCTTCAGCGCCGTACGTAAGAACGAGCAGTCTGTATGTTTTATATGTCTATAACTCCGGTAGTATATAGATACGCATACTACCATAGCATCAGAGCTCTTTGTGTACCTACCAGTTCTGTAATATCTGAAAAAAAATTATTTTAAACGTAATAATTTTGCGTCATCAGGTGAGTATAGCTTAGCTTTCTTAAAAATATAGTAATTTTTAGTACAGTTATAATAATTTTTTTAACACTACTTTTCTCAGTGTACTTTAGAAAATATAACATCTCCTGTATAATTTTTTACGAATTGAAGTACTTGTACATTGACTTATCATTAAATCTATTCATTTAGTATAACTAAAAGTATTTTATGCCCATGGGCACCAAGTAATTACACAGGCTGAAACTGCGGCCCGAGGCAAAAAAAGGCTCTGCCATATTTTTTTCTCGTTGTAAAAAAATATTCTTTGTATATCTTTATCTAAAAAAAAGAATGATACTGAATTTTGCTTGAAGCGATGTGCGATATTGATCTTTGCCTCAGGAAAGAAGTGATATCTATTGCAAGGGGGCACTCTTTATTACGAAGAAATTTATAATTTATACTCTTTGTTTATATTTATATCCTTTTATGTATTTTACCTGTACTTAAAGTTTCTAACAAAAATACAAAATTCACAAAGTAAAATTCAAAGAGTTAGCGCGAAGGACACGATACGCGCAGGAATCTAGATTAGATATGAGCAAGGATCATCAGCGAATATGGAGAATCGATTTTGCGCAGAGAGATAGCGTTGATTGCGGCGGTGAATCATTTTCAAGTCGGCTATAAAAAGCGCCGACGCGTAAGGAAAAATTATCCTTTCCATCGAGTCTAGAACTTGAACACCCGCTGCCTATCCAGACCTGGAACTCTCCCGTGCACCTGTAGAGACCGCGACGAGCACACACCGAGAGGAAGAGGGTCAGAAACGATAGCCAGAGCCGATAGCATCATCGTAAGTATACCAGTAGTTTATGTATCAATACTGTTAACTGGTGCCTACTCGGACCTTCAGTGCTAGACCGCTTGAAGCGTGGTGACGACGCACTCTCAAGTAGTCGAAGCACTAGAGATAGCGATGGCGCTCCTCCGATGAAGCCCCAGGGTCGATCACTTAAGTCATGTTCAAGACACCCGAGGCCCCGAGAACAACCTAGCTCTACGTGACTTCTTTCGGATAGGTATCAAGGCCGTACTAACAATCTGCGGATGTGCTAATAATCTACCATAGTCTAATCTAGTGTCAGTAGAAAAAAATTTGCCCGGAAATATTTAAACGGCCTTACTGATAGATACAGAAAATCAAAATTAAAAGTATAAATTTTTTTTAAGCGCAATATTCAAAAGCCCATGTTGCAGAAGAAGAAAAAACAAACTTGGTGAATTTTTTTCTCGAAATTTTTAGACGCTATGTTATTCAAATTTGATGATTGCGTCCATGCAATGTTTTATTACAACATACGTATTTTTTGAAAACATTTTTATTATTCAGTGAATTGTGCCCTAACTCTCTTGAGTCAGGAACAATTCAAGGGGCTTAAATTTTTTTAAAATATTTGTTAATCTTGGAGGTTTAAAGAGTATTTTTGAGACTAATACGAGATAAGACTTCCAAAAAAATTTTTTTGACATGTTAGCAGGGACTGCAAGATTACCGGATTTCAATCCATTAGATTTTCTTTTGTGGGGAGCAGTAAAGGACAGAATTTACGTCAAAATACGTAATCAAGAGAAACTTGAGAAAGCTATTGCACTTTCTTTCGAAGACATTGTACCTGATGTATAACAAGGTGCTCAACGAAACTTTGTGAGACAACTTTAATAAAAAAACGGTTACAAATTAAACAATTTGTATAAAAGACAGATCAAGTGCGCTTTGCGCACTTGTTAAAAATACTTTTTAATGATAACTATTTTCAAAAGTGGTCCTTTATTTACAAATAGCATTAACTGTTAGATTAATAAATTTCTTACACTTACAGTAAATTTATTTTTACCTTGCTAAAAAAGGACGGTGTTTTATACTCAAATTATACACTATAGCGTTATTATGTATATACTTAATATACCGTTTATTGCACAGCAACAATTTTTTTTGGCTTTCACTTTAATATATTGATCAAGAGTTGTTGCCTACTAATGGTAGTAAAGACAAGTCATTTACATAAAACAGAGATGCAGAAAAAAATCTTATATTTGATATAAATGTAACAATAAAAAATGTACATTGATTAATGTAACAAATTTCATGAAAAAAATGAGAGCCGTCTATAAAACCACGAGTGGTGAAAACAAAGCCTTGCATACTTTGTCTTGACTGAGCTGGTAGCATAAATAGTTAAATTAGTAGCTCGAGCACAGCTTTTCAATACTGGAGCATGTAAGCATACCAGTTACATATCAGTATTTTATACCAATATTCTTATCTATAAAAGAGGCGACCGCTGGGGGAAACAATAAGAAAGAGTTAAACGACAAAAGGAAAGTAATATCTAATGGTATTATTTCACAAGATTATCACTCATAGTATAACGAACTGCATCATCCAGTACAGCATATTGTCTACGAACGCTTATACTCACGTTTAATATCAGCGTTAAGCTAATAATGCTTGGGATTATAATTAACAGGGAAGTAGATTCAATCAAATGGCTAATTGAACTTCTTAAAATATCTCTTGCCTGCTAAAGCACAGGATATTTATTTATAGTCACTACAGTGTCATGTTGAGAAACCAAAAGCAGGCTACAACGAGTCTTTTGGTAAGTAATATAGGTAAATATTTTGTACGAACCGTATATGCAGATTGATTGTTGCATCTCTTATGTATAAGAGTTCTCAAAGTAGTTTAACTCTGCATTCTTATCAAAGCGAGCATGTAAAAACAGACCAAAAGCTAATCCGACTGAATAAATAAAGCTGCTGGCTTTGCAGCAGCATGAAACAAACAATTGCGTCATACACTACACTGAGAAAAGTGGTGTTAGAAAAAGTGTTACAACTACAATAAAAATTACTATATTTTATAGGAAAGCTGAGACATACACGCCATATTATAAAAATTACTATGCTACATTGTAAAACCAGATTATATTAAAATTTGCTATTTCGACATAGTAATTTTTACTTTACTCAGAAAGAATTTTTACATTCAAGTAAGAGAAGAAAAATATATTATATGTATATTGCCNAATAATTATGTTCGTGTAGTAGAAAATAAATAAATTTTTTTTTAAAACAATTATTTACATAATTATTTTATATTTCTTCAGTCATAGACTATATGCGTGATACACTTGGTAGTACAACAACGCTGATTACCGTGTTGCACCATAGAGATATTATAGATCTATAATATCTCTATGTATTGCACGCACTAAGGGTAGGCGATTCCGTGCGAGTCTCTGAGAATCGACCAAGTCTTCGAGCCAAGAATCGAGTAATTTTCCGATTCATAGGAACTGTGTCATTGGCTCGATTCTTGTCAAATCGATTCTTTTAGGGTCTACACAGCAACCTGACAGGGAATGACTACTAGACGGCCGCATAGACACCTCCTGGAAGCTAGCCCGCAAATGATCGATTTGAGCATTTTTTTTATTGCTCAAATCGATCATTTGCGGGATGGCTTCCAGGAGGTCGCGACTTATAAAACATACAGACCTGGGGTCTGATCGGGGCATTCGATATCTCACTTAAGTAAGCAGTTTTTTCGATAATCCCTATAAAATAACCAAAAATGACGATAATGCGCATGCGTAGTTTAGGAATTATCGCCGATAATCGACAAAAATGCTTACTTTTGCGAGATATCGAATGCCCCGATCAGACCCCTGCTGCAGGCCAGCTGATGCAACTTCCCCACCGTTGGCAACGTGCGAGAGAGACCGATATACACGTTCGATGCTGTGTCTCTTTCTACTTGTGCTTCAGCGCCGTACGTAAGAACGAGCAGTCTGTATGTTTTATATGTCTATAACTCCGGTAGTATATAGATACGCATACTACCATAGCATCAGAGCTCTTTGTGTACCTACCAGTTCTGTAATATCTGAAAAAAAATTATTTTAAACGTAATAATTTTGCGTCATCAGGTGAGTATAGCTTAGCTTTCTTAAAAATATAGTAATTTTTAGTACAGTTATAATAATTTTTTTAACACTACTTTTCTCAGTGTACTTTAGAAAATATAACATCTCCTGTATAATTTTTTACGAATTGAAGTACTTGTACATTGACTTATCATTAAATCTATTCATTTAGTATAACTAAAAGTATTTTATGCCCATGGGCACCAAGTAATTACACAGGCTGAAACTGCGGCCCGAGGCAAAAAAAGGCTCTGCCATATTTTTTTCTCGTTGTAAAAAAATATTCTTTGTATATCTTTATCTAAAAAAAAGAATGATACTGAATTTTGCTTGAAGCGATGTGCGATATTGATCTTTGCCTCAGGAAAGAAGTGATATCTATTGCAAGGGGGCACTCTTTATTACGAAGAAATTTATAATTTATACTCTTTGTTTATATTTATATCCTTTTATGTATTTTACCTGTACTTAAAGTTTCTAACAAAAATACAAAATTCACAAAGTAAAATTCAAAGAGTTAGCGCGAAGGACACGATACGCGCAGGAATCTAGATTAGATATGAGCAAGGATCATCAGCGAATATGGAGAATCGATTTTGCGCAGAGAGATAGCGTTGATTGCGGCGGTGAATCATTTTCAAGTCGGCTATAAAAAGCGCCGACGCGTAAGGAAAAATTATCCTTTCCATCGAGTCTAGAACTTGAACACCCGCTGCCTATCCAGACCTGGAACTCTCCCGTGCACCTGTAGAGACCGCGACGAGCACACACCGAGAGGAAGAGGGTCAGAAACGATAGCCAGAGCCGATAGCATCATCGTAAGTATACCAGTAGTTTATGTATCAATACTGTTAACTGGTGCCTACTCGGACCTTCAGTGCTAGACCGCTTGAAGCGTGGTGACGACGCACTCTCAAGTAGTCGAAGCACTAGAGATAGCGATGGCGCTCCTCCGATGAAGCCCCAGGGTCGATCACTTAAGTCATGTTCAAGACACCCGAGGCCCCGAGAACAACCTAGCTCTACGTGACTTCTTTCGGATAGGTATCAAGGCCGTACTAACAATCTGCGGATGTGCTAATAATCTACCATAGTCTAATCTAGTGTCAGTAGAAAAAAATTTGCCCGGAAATATTTAAACGGCCTTACTGATAGATACAGAAAATCAAAATTAAAAGTATAAATTTTTTTTAAGCGCAATATTCAAAAGGGTTCTACCGTGGTTACAACACGTTGATTTAAAATTAAAAAATCTTGATTGTTAACGTAAAATTGAGCTTATTGTTTGATTAATACTAATGATTTATATAGTGATCGAAATACAATTTCCTTATAAAATAAAAGTGAATAATTGCACGAAAGAAAGAATTAATTATACTTATTTGAAATATCTACCCCTCCACAGGCGATAGCGAGTTCTAAGATTCTTTGAGTCTATTTAAAAAATTTAAAGGCTAGTTCATAAGATGACTTAGTAACTTTATTGTGATTTATTTTAAAATAAGAATCAAAATTCATATAAAAAAATTTCTATTTTAAGCTAAAATTAGCCACAGAAGTAAGTAATATGAAAAGACTAAGAACTTTGTTTTTGTGGACAGAGAGATCTTAAAAATTTCCTGAGAATGATATTAAGTTACAGAACAAAGAAAAGAAAATTAGTATACTCTCCTTTTATCAAATCAAAATATCAATAAAGTAATAATTGATAAAATCACTGTGAATATTGCAGGGATTAGTAGATTGTTTGACAAAATTATATAAAATTTAATGAAAACCACTTTGAGTAAATTTTCTTCAAACAATCGGCAATCCGAGTGATCTCATTCTTTTACACTGGACAACGAACCCGCCCTCCAACATACAATCTCGAATATCGGTTGTGTGTTGGCTTCTAATCTTAGAGTTTCCCCGGTAAAAAAAAAAAATTCTTAGCCGATTCCAATAACACTGTATAATCGGGGTTAGACTGAAAAAAAGGGAGGTCGTACTATCTTTGCCTTAGTAGAAAAGTGATACGGATTTTTTCTTGAGGCAAGATGCAATATTGATCTTTGCCTCTGGAGAAACGCGATATAAACCTTTGCTTCAGTAAAAAAACAATACATGTTCATGCTTGAGGAGTACAGCGGTATCAGTTTTTGCATTAAGGTAAATGCTATAATTCTTAGCATCTAATGAGATAGCAATCTTTGCCTCATGAGAAAAGTGATATCTATATTTGCCTAAGGAGACAAGAGATACCGATCTTTGCTTAAAATAATGTGCAATATCGATTTTTACATGAGGAACTGAGCGATATCAATTTTTGTCTAAAAAAATTTAGAGTGATACCGACCTTTGCGTGACGTAAATGTCCGATATCAATGTTTGGCTCAAAAGGAAAGCGATATTCATTCTTGCCTAACTTAAAAAACAACATCAATCAATGCTCGAAGTGAAGATCAATGATATTCATCTCTGTAGGGATATGCAATTTATAGTCATCGCTTGAAGTAATGTGCTACGTCGATCTTAGTCACGGAATAAAGTAATATTATCTTTGCCCAACAGACCAGGTGATGTTAATCTTCACCTAAAGAGAAGAGTGATACGGGTTTATTCTTGAGGCAGAGTGTGATACTGATCTTTGCTTCAGAAAAAAAGCGATATTCACTTTCGTCTCACTAAAACAATCATTCAAGTTTATTCTCGAGAAGTAGGTACAGCGACATCATATTTTGCAGTAGGGAATATGCGATACTAATCTTAGCTTAAAAGCAAAGTGCGATATTAATTTTTGCCTCAGAAGAAAAGCGATATCTATCTTTGCCTGTGGATGAGCAATATCTATCATGCAGCTGAAACTAGCAGATATACATTGCAGCAGCGATAATGTCAAATAACAAATTCTACCTTCAGTACCCTTCAAGCTAAAATACGCACCCTAATATATTACTAAATTAGGAAAGTATCTGGTCTATTTTTAAGGGTATCCCAAGTAAAATTTGTTATTTGACGGTATCACTCCTGGAATTTGTCTGCTAGTTTTAGCTTCATATCTACCCCTGCCTAAGGATAAAAGTAATACCGATCTTCACTTGAAGCCAAGTGCAATATTGATCTCTGCTTGTGGCGGAAAACAAGATTTACCTTTGCTTAACTAAAAAATCAATACTAATTATGCTCAAGGTGTACATCGATGTTATTCTTTGCTTCAGGGGATATGCGTCAATAGTTTTCACTTAAGGCAAGATATGATATTGATCTACTCTCAGTTACCTTCAGCTTTGTAATCAGGATTTTAATCTTTAACAACAGATCGAAAGTGTAGTCGAAAGTGTATTTAAAATGTATTAGAATTATACGAAAAACTTTTAACATCATTTTAATTACGTATTTTTACTAAAAATACTTATAATGCATACAGAAAAGGAAAAAAAAGAAGGGATCAGACATCAAAAAAGGAAACTGGCTATGACATATAAAAAATCTCCTAGGATTCCAAGAAACTTTAATGATAGAGTAAATAAGTACACGTACAGAGAGGAAAGGGAGAGGTGACTTCTCAGTAGGAGATACAAATTTGGATGGAAGTCCAAACACGGAAATCACAAGAAATAAAGTACTGAGATGTTGAAAAAAATGAATAACAATAAGGCAACATCCTGCAGGAGAGGACGGAAATAGTGGAAGACTGAAAGGTTGCACAAATTAATATATCTGATACATTAAGCAGAAGACGAAAATGACGTTAGAAACTACGAGTACGAGATGCTTATAAATATACTAGCAAGAAAACTAAGGCAATTGTTAGAAACAGAAAAAAAAGCTGAAAGGAAATCAGGCAGGGTTCAGAAAGGACATAAGTGCTAGGGACCATACATTTAGCTTTAACAGAATAATAAATAATAAACTGAAAAAATAAGGACGGCAAAATATACGTAAGATAGTAAGTTCACTTTTTAATTGAAATTAAGGTATATTCTAAATGTGTTGGAATAAAAAAAAACGTTTTCATAGATACCTTGGTACAAAAGAAAAGTGTTCGACAAAAAAATTAAGCCTTGCCAGGCATTTTTCAAATACATATAATTAATTAAAGTCATACAGTTTCAAGTTTGTAGAGTGCAAGAGGAGGTGCGTGGTAAAGGGGGGAACATCTGTGCGGGCAGGGGTGACTCCCCGTTCCTCGCCTCTCTGAATGATACTCCCAGACCTCCTTAAAAAAGGAGTAAGCTTAGTAAAAGGAGAAAAATGGTTTTTTGAAAACGAGTCGTCGGAGAATACAAGAACTTGGGATTCTGGTTCATAACCAAAGACACGCCCACGGTCGATAAATTGTAAAAACAACAAACAAGATTTAAAAAAGCAATGAATACGGTATGGGGGATCTGAAAGAGTAATAGTATAGAAAGCTTATGCAGAAGACAGTCATTATGAGATGCAATCGTTAAAGAAGCTTCTACAAAGTAGAAATATAGGAATAGAGAAAATGGGAAGAATCTGAAAGAACACACGAAAAGTTTTTAAGATGGCCCTGGGTATTGGCAGAAACACACCAGACCATACTTGGAAATTAAAAGCTAACAGGAAAAGTTTTAAAATAAAATCAATGAAAGGGGCAGAAAAATCTGTAATAGAAGTAGCAAAAATGAGAGAAGAAAGATTATCTAAGATTTAACTAGATGGGATTCCAAGAATGTAGTATCCGAATGGCAAAGCTAATACATAGTTGATAAGTTTAGATAATAATATACATGTACAAGTTATGTACAATTAATAAGTTTCGATAACGGTATTCATGTACTATTTATGCACAATTTGTAAGTTAAACAACAATATAATAAGAAACAGTGATACTTTTCATAGATCTACGTACATGAAATGAGCAATAAATAGAGAGAGAGAGATAGAGAGAGAGAGAGAGTGAGAGCGAGAAAATAATTCAACTCAAAGAATTAAAAGAGTATTGAAGATAATGGAAGACCAGGAAATTCAAGCTAACTGGAAAAAATAGAAAAGTCAAGATTCTGTAACCAGTACAAAACAGAAGTGAAAAAAAAAAACAAGAACAGAAAACTACTGGAAGAATAGACAAATAAAAAGAGAAATAAAAGAACAAATGGGCAAGGTTGAGATGTAAAAATGTAGGAAGGACAGGTAAGAAGGATATCAGGACGAAAGGTGCAGATCATGCTAAAGAGAACCAGAAAGAATAGCACGTTTTTGTATGCACGAGAGTAAAGAAATAATTTAGTGAGACATGGATCAAGGAAGAAGACTAAGATCATTTTTATTTATAGAATGATTAAGGCTAATAGTAGCGGCTCAAATATCTCGGAATAAGATTCTGAAACTACCGAAAGAGGATCCGATTAAAGAAATTTCCAGATTTAGTAGAGAAGCAGGCAAAATTAAGTTGATTAAAAGTTGAAGAGCTGCAAAGAGGGAGTTCTAATAGCTAATAAAGAGGGTAAGTATACTTTATTCCACACCGTAGTCTAAAAATTAGTATGATAAAAATTAAATAATGTAGTTTTAGTTGAATACTTTATTCTAGAATAAAGTAAAACAAAAGGTAAAATAAGCAAAGATATCGGAAGCGAAAAAGGAAAAAAAAATGTATATAGTTGAATAAAAGAGTTTAAAAGATAAAAGAAAATATATATGTAAAAAAGAATTTTGAATTCTATATATTGAAAATGAAAAAATCCTTTTAGTCGCTGTTTATTGGCGGAATAACTTTTAGGAAAATTTACCCAAATTAAGCGGATAGTACACAACATAATGTACAGACAGACGTAGTTAGACTAAAATAAAATAAATAATAATGGAAAATTACGTAAGATTTTCTAACATTTGAAAGAGAAGTAGTAAGTAAGCTCATGAAATACTGACATAACTCACTTATCGTAAGCTGCCCAAGTAACCTAGCTGAAACTGTTGAAAACAGTATTTCTAAATTTAGACTTAAGACTATCCGACTATAGACTTAATAATCACTTAATTGTTCATTTAATATAAAGAATTCTGATCACATTTAGTTCGAGTCATTTTATGAGATATTAGGTTAACTTTTTTGGCTATCGGGGCACACTACGTATGACCTTGTCTGCGCCCCGTGACGATGACATACTGTGATCATCTGTGGTTAATTCGTCAGTCTAGAGTGGACTGCGGCAGAGCCCCACTTAGAGTAGATTGTAAAATCACTTCTGATCGAACAATGCTTGCTCCATATGTATATATTCCATAAGTTTCTGATAAATATAAGCGTTTTTGAAAAACTGGTCTATGTTGTCCCAAAACTTTTATATAGCCTATTGTCCAAAGGGCTTTTTCAAGTTTTTAAAAAAGTTTTAAATAAATCTTGATGAAATTTTGTATAAATATTGAGGCATATAATACACTGGTTCCATCGAAATTTCAAGTTTTAATATTCGATAAAATGCAAGTTATAGATTGAAAAAAAATGTGTGTATATATATATNATATATATCTACAAACATTTTTTTTGTCAAATGCTTAGGTTTCTCGTTAACCAAAAAAAAAGTAATTTTTACGGTTTTAGACATTCTTTTAACGGTAATGCATGACTCCAATCCATATTTTCAAACGTATTATGTTATTTGTATTGCCATTATCTACAAAACAAAAAAGAAGTAAAAAAACAGAGTTCGCCATTTTAATATCCAAATTTGCTAATTTTAAATTTGCTAATTCTATTTAGCTACAATTTATTATTGATTAAAAATTGATTATGAATTCGACGCCAAAAGTAAAAATTTAGTTATTGGACTAGTAAGGTGTGATTTGATTTTTTATTTTCCTTCTTAATATGACAACAGATCTTGGTAAAATCAAGCTCCATTTATTCTGTCATAAGACAAGATTGTGCGTCAATTCTTTTTCTGGAATAACAGTGTTCAAAATTAATTCATTATTGTGGAATAAATAAAGAAGCTTTTGCAAGATATGATAAAATACTCATTAAATCAGAATAAAATCTAGACACCAATCAATACACTTTTTTAGTACATGACAACAGATCTTGGCAAAATCAAGCTCTATTTATTCTATAGGAAGTCAAGATTGTGCGTCAACTCTTTTTTTGGCATAACAGCGTTCCAAATTAATCAATTATTGTAGAATAAGTAACGAAGCTGTTGTAAGATAAAGTACAAAGTTCATTAAAATATAATAAAATCTAGAAACCAATCAATAAATTTTATGTAACTTTCGAAAAAAAGAACAGTTGTCGGACGTTCTTTAGTTTACAAGGAATAAATAAAGCTTAATCACACTTTATTATCCCAACCAGAACTCCATAGCAAATTATTCCCGATGTCCTAATCGTACTGAATTGGCACTATCGATAGTCGACATCTAGTCAGCGTTACAGTTCGGTACGATTAAGACAAAATTCAAAAGGCAATCCAGACCCCCGGGAAAATAAAAAATTAACTTTAATCCAAGCTCTTTAATGTTATAACCCAGTCTCCCTAGAGTCTTTAAGCAGGTTGGATACAATCTTTCAGAGGGGAGGCGAAGCGGGGTCAAGGGTGTGGGAAGCTCACAGCATTAACGAAAGAACGTAATACAGCTTATTCCTATGAAATACATGTATCTATCTTATCAATCTAACCAAAGTTCATATTTTTATTTTAAAAAATCATAATTTTCTCTCTGATTAGGATGGATACTGATAAAAATCAGAGGATCACATGAATCCGCAGAATTTGAAGTATCAAAAATATGTTTTATGGCGATTTTTAGTAACTATTACTAAATTATATTACTTTTAGGTCAGAATGTTGTTCCCATAACAGCCCCTGTTAAATTGTTCATTTTTTATTGTGAAATATCTTAATAACCACATGGCTGAGATCGCCCAAAAAAATTACGTTGGTTTTTATGACACATAGAATGAATCAAAAACTAAATTAGAGCCCCCAACTAATGTCGATGATATGTATGCAACCTCCTTCACCCCATAGCCATATGTTATACTGGAGTCTTCAACAACCACATAAACCATTTCACCCCATAACCCGGTGACGAGTCTTTAACGCCAAGTAGGGGTTATAGAGATTTTCATACAACAGAGAAAGAGAGAGAGAAACAATGTACAACTAACCGTTAGAGAACCTAAAATGGAATATAAACAAGGAATAAAATCTCTGAATTTTTAACACGTATTGTTATTTATAGCTTATAACTTTGTATTGTTAAGACAAGATTTCATATAAAAGGATACGTCCAAAATAATACGTATGTCTAAACACGAAAATTACTAAAGTTAAGGAAAACAAAATATTGTGTAGATTAAAACTTTTTTTTCATTGAAGGATACAAATAAGCCACCAAAAAATCCACCAGTCAGTAAACTTCTTCGATTAACAAAATATTTTTTCCACTGTCCACCAGCTTTTGTTAACAACATAACCTAAAAAATAAATATTTGTAATGATTTGTATGTTTAAGTGTTAGAATATTAATCAAGGGCAGTCTGGAGATAGTTTAAGTTTCTTTCTTATCAAAAAAATTAGAGTAGATGCACATTCTTGATGCTTCAATGAATAAATCAAGAGCACACTTGGAAAAACTAATTGAGAATTCAAGACGAAAAATGAGATGTTAGATTGAAAACATGTTACCTGATTTTTCACTAATTTTCTTCATATTTTAATGACTCTCAGTAATTTACTCTACATGATTTTTGAAAAAAAAGAAGAGTACATGCACATTCTTTATTCTACAAGGAATAAATACAGCTGGATTTTGGCAAAATGTATTAAAATATTTAAAAAAAAGTCAAAAATCAGATCGCACCTAATCAGTTCAATATCTGATTTGTTACTTTTCATCTGAATTCTCAGTCCTGCAAAATGTAGGGTTGACTTATTTTTTAAAGTGTCAAGAATATGCGTCTTTTCTTTTTTTTCAATAAAATAGAAAGCTGTTGAATAAATAATGTTATAAAGCTGTGCCATCAAAGTAACTTAACTGATAAGATAAGAAACTTTAATCAACTCCAGACTGCCTTTTAACAATTAGAGAATTTTTTACGAAGAGAACATTTTTGGCTCTGGTTTAGTGCATCGCCGCAAGCTTACACTGAAAGAATATTGGGTGTAGGATCTTACCAATTTTTTCTGTATCAAGAGACCTCGATAACATTGAATGCTAACACTACGAAATTTGGAATATACCAGGTCGGAGAATTTCGAAGTGTTCTGTTTACAAACTGGAAGAGTCGCCGTACGTATTTGGTAACGTCAGATGTCGACGAATCGTTGGATGCAGAGAGCACGACGCTGGAAGCGTCACACCTCGAAGTTGGTTAGCTGAGCTTCCCAACTTGGGAGAGTAAGAGCTCGACATTATTTGAGGTCGCTCGATCCTATTATCGAGCTATAATACTTCAGCATTGAGTGTAAAAAGTATGTAGGTAAACCGATTCAAATAAATTGATGGGAGAGAGGAGTAATGTATAACATATACTTGGCATATTACGGTGTATTGGCGTAATGTGAATGAGGGGGTATATATATATACAGATGAGCTTGGGGTCACCATGTACAGTATATCACATGGAGAGGGAGAGTAGTAGTATATATCTGTATATCTTGAACTGACCTAACCTAACCTTAAAATTAGAATCCTTTTCTAACACGATTATTTATTGAGGACATATTTTTGATCAAAAGGTAAATAACAATGTGCTAGTGAGGCAAAAAAGGTGTAGCCCAATAAGTGAAACAGATTAGCTTTTCATTGGTAAGTATACTACAACTGTTGCCCATTGTAAGTTGATTATATATCTATCAGTTAATATTTACTGTGTGTCCAATACACATTTGTGCTTATATTTTTTCTTGTAAAAGGTAACCCAGAGAAGAAAANATAAACAAACAAATTATATTATTAAGATTAAACATTTATTATAAGGTTATTATTTGAAATTGCAACTGTGTTAAATTTATTTTATGTTTGTTTATGTTTGCCACTCTTAAATTATTGAATACCTATTAAATAAATCAAAGCGCACACAAGCGAGCGCTCGATATTACTTGGGAGAAAGCTCTTGAATTTTTAAATACTTATTAAATAAATAAAAGCGCACACAAGCGAGTGCTCTAAATTACTTGCGATAACAACTGTGTTAAATTTATTTTATGTTTGTTTATGTTTGCCACTCTTAAATTATTGAATACTTATTAAATAAATCAAAGCGCACACAAGCGAGCGCTCGATATTACTTGGGAGGAAGCTTTTGAATTTTTAGATACTTATTAAATAAATAAAAGCGCACTCAAGCGAGCGCTCTAAATTACTTGGGATAAGGCTCTTAAATTTTTAAATATTTGTTAAGTAAATAAAAGTGCGGAGAAGCGAGCGCGGGAAATTACTTGGGTAGAAACTCTTGATTAGTAAGTATATTTAAAATTGAGTGAACCGTGCGTATTGGGTTTCGTGAGTGATTTTTTATGCATACACGTTTTTCTGTTGTTAGTAATTTATAAATAAATAAATATCCTAACATTTTTTTAATACGGAATAATTAAATAAAAAGAAAAAAAAGTGACTCTATCGAGTCTTGAACTCATGATCATTGGGTCCAAAATAGAACGCGTACTCAACTGAGCTAACACTCAATATGGGCGGTTGAACTTAAAACTTACATATGTTCATAGTATGTACCAGAGCTTAACCTTTACTTGTGTATGTTTTCATTGATTACATTTTAATTTTAGTTTCGTATACCCTAAGTTATACCTACTTGGATATTTTACTTTTCCTCCATTTTTGAAGAAAAGCTTTTAAGCGTCGGCCTGCAAGTGTGGCAGGACTCCAGCAATAAGTTTGTTGAGTTTTTATTTATGTTTATACTAATATTGAATCAAAGTATGTGATCGCACTGGGTAACTGAGGATCAGCTGCTTGGGATGAGTCCTAAAATTTGTATATATATTTATATATCGACGGCTGCGACGAACACAACCACAGAGTGCCGTCACCCCATTTGAAATAACACGGCGTGNAACGCGTACTCAACTGAGCTAACACTCAATATGGGTGATTGAACTTAAAACTTACATATGTTCATAGTATGTACCAGAGCTTAACCTTTACTTGTGTATGCTTTCGTTGATTACATTTTAATTTTAGTTTTGTATACCCTAAGTTAAACCTACTTGGATGTTTTACTTTTCCTCAATTTTTGAAGAAAAGCTTTTAAGCGTCGGCCTGCAAGTGTGGCAGGACTCCAGAAATTAGTTTGTTGAGTTTTTATTTATGTATAATGAATCAAAGTATGTGATCGCACTAGGTAACTGAGGATCAGCTGCTTGGGATGAGTCCTAAAATTTGTATATATATTTATATATCGACGGCTGCGACGAAGACAATCACAGAGTGCCGTCACCACATTTGAAATAACACGGCGTGACGTCACGCTGTGATTGTCTTCGTCGCAACCATTTCCTCTCATTTATAGATATTTTAGTCTCTATACATACTTTTTATACTCAATGCCGAAGTATTATGGCTCGATAATGGGACCGAGTGACCTCAACTAATGTCTAGCTCTTACTCTCCCAAGTTGGGAAGCTCAGCTTACCAACTCCGAGGTTTGACGCTTCCAGCGTCGTGCTCTCTGCATCTAACGATTCGTCGACATCTGACGCTACCAAACACGTACGATGAGCTTTCCAATATGGAAACAAGATACTTCAAAAAATTTTTACTTGATATATTACCAAGTTTGGATTGATGTCAGTCGTATTTTGAAATTTTAGAAGTAAGAAATTTATTGAGCTCGGGTATTTCCAAGGTTGGAGATATCCTACATCCAAATTTCTTTCAGTGTACTCGGAAGGGGTAGGCGGGGAATGGGGAGAAAGTAGAGGAATGGCATCCATTTTCACTGCAGATCAACGTAAATGTCTTACTTTTGCAAAATTAATTGGTTTACTTAGGAAATTGATGTAAGTAGTACCGAAAATAGTGGCACTCGCAAGCTTTGCTCACTCGCTCGTTTACATTGTAAAAATAACCAAATCCTACAAAGTACAACAGTATAATATAGCCAACAACATGTATGCGTAGTAGGTACTGATACATGTGTTACTCAGAGCTTCCAAGTTTGGGACCCGATCTTATGCGCACTTGGTTCGCACATCCGAGAAATCAATTAATTGCTCATATCCAAACTTCTAACTGCGATCTGATGGTTCGGAAGCCATGTAATATAAGGTCCCCATTGCTGTGTAAGTGATTGATGTCACAATTAAATCTGTGATTTTTTGATATGCTAATGATGATACCACTACATTCACAGTAACACAACATTGCAGAGCCTGTTAGGCATAGTTCTCAGAAATGGCTGTAAAACATAAATAAAAAAAAATAATATAAAATAAATGTATTATTGAGAACAACTAGGGCTACTCACACAATATTGCGTTCAAAAATTGACAAATTACTTTTGCAAAAGTAAGACATTCCCCCATCCCCTGCTGAGCAGAATTAGTTACTTTTATATATTATTTTATATTCCTTTCATAAATACTTAGATTAGGGTCAAATTAACAACAAATAGAAAATTTTAACGCTCTATGTAAGATAATAACTATTAAAATATAATACATAAACGGAAACACCAACCCATAAACTAATAACTGCAAAAACGTAGAATCCAAATCCACACAATCCTGTGAGACCTAAAAGACCTGCAGTGCCACCTGACAGTGCAGCCATTGATATTCTGCAATACTCTACTACTGCTGCATTATTCCTAATGGCTAGTTCACTGTATGCAATGATATCTGCAAATTGTAGTTACATAAAATATATTAATTAGAGGACTTGAAAATAAGCATCATGCAAGGAAAAAGTTGAAAATAGTCCTATTTGTACCGAGAACAACATTTTTCACATCCAGTGATTCATGCAAGAAAAGATAACTTTAAGTGCATGTTTACGCAGCACTTCATGTAAGACTATGCATAGTGCGTACAAAACCGGACATGAAAATATCAGTAATTTTCTCGAGTATTCATAATGAATGAGTATAGCAAGGAAGAATTTCGTTGACGTGTAATACTAACTCCTAACCAAACAACCTCTTGAAGTCATCAAACGATATTTTTAGTAATTTAATAAAAGAGCAAGAAAAGAGCTGAAATTGTTAAAAATGAAGAACTTACTATCTGATTGGTCTTGTTTCAAACGCTCTTTTGTTGACATTTTGGGTTAGAAAATTGATAAATATTGAACAAACAAAATTAGCATTTAATCAGCTTTCAAATGTTAATTGTTGAACTATACACAAAGAGACACCAGATTTTTTTGCAGACTGAGGTACTTAAGTATCAAATTTTGATTAAAGAGTAATTAATAAGTATAATACAGTTTCAAGATAGCTAGCGTCAATTGAAATATTACATTACTGTCAGCGTTGTCTTACCAAGTGTATCACGCACATAGTCTATGACTGAAGAACTGAAGCGCCACGCAACGGCGCGTCAGTTTTAGCGTGAAAACTTTATAAGTTACCACTGTAATGATAACATAATAAGAAATTTATGATAAAAACCGCTTAATAATTATGTTCGTGTAGTAGAAAATAAATAAATTTTTTTTTAAAACAATTATTTACATAATTATTTTATATTTCTTCAGTCATAGACTATATGCGTGATACACTTGGTAGTACAACAACGCTGATTACCGTGTTGCACCATAGAGATATTATAGATCTATAATATCTCTATGTATTGCACGCACTAAGGGTAGGCGATTCCGTGCGAGTCTCTGAGAATCGACCAAGTCTTCGAGCCAAGAATCGAGTAATTTTCCGATTCATAGGAACTGTGTCATTGGCTCGATTCTTGTCAAATCGATTCTTTTAGGGTCTACACAGCAACCTGACAGGGAATGACTACTAGACGGCCGCATAGACACCTCCTGGAAGCTAGCCCGCAAATGATCGATTTGAGCATTTTTTTTATTGCTCAAATCGATCATTTGCGGGATGGCTTCCAGGAGGTCGCGACTTATAAAACATACAGACCTGGGGTCTGATCGGGGCATTCGATATCTCACTTAAGTAAGCAGTTTTTTCGATAATCCCTATAAAATAACCAAAAATGACGATAATGCGCATGCGTAGTTTAGGAATTATCGCCGATAATCGACAAAAATGCTTACTTTTGCGAGATATCGAATGCCCCGATCAGACCCCTGCTGCAGGCCAGCTGATGCAACTTCCCCACCGTTGGCAACGTGCGAGAGAGACCGATATACACGTTCGATGCTGTGTCTCTTTCTACTTGTGCTTCAGCGCCGTACGTAAGAACGAGCAGTCTGTATGTTTTATATGTCTATAACTCCGGTAGTATATAGATACGCATACTACCATAGCATCAGAGCTCTCTCCATGTACAACTTCTATTTAAAAAATTAATTATTTTTACAATGTAAAAAAATATAGTTGAGAAAAATAGTATCAATTTAATAAAAATGTGAGAATATTTTAAATGTTTTAGTCCTCAGCATTTTGATTTTGACCCTCTTTACTATATCTAGCCATTCGACCTCCTGATCAGTCCTTTGAATAAAGAAAAACAGTTCCTAGAGTGTTCAGGATATCCTTCTCACTAATGTGTTTTTCGGAAGGCAGTTGACAGTTAAATATGGTCAGTAGTGAGGCTGAAAAAATAGCGTGTACTTAAAATGTCAATTTAAATACAATTTAAGCCTAAAATATAGCTTCTCATTGTACTTTCCAGTTTGGTGTAAACATGTGTCTCTAAAGAGATTTTTCCCTGGCTTGGACCTTTGCACTGTATATAGTTTAATAACATCTTTATGTATCAATCTTTTCATAATCATGGTCAAATTGTGGAGTAAATCTGTATTAAAATTAATAATGGAGAATCAGTGATTTTTATGAAATTAAATAAAATAATAACTGTATAAGTCAGCATTATAAAAATAACCAATTATTGTAGTAATTGAGTCATCGGACGTAAAATCTTCTTGTGTATCATCACACTTTTCGATAGTCTGGGAATTAATCAACGGTTCGGAACAAATTTTTTTTTCCACACAACTTTTATCGTCAACGGTATCGTAATTTGCACGAATATTGGAGCCATGTATTTCTTTTTCTTTCTCCTTTGCAATTACACGTTTTAAAGCACGATATCTCTTGACTCTTTCCTTACTTGATGACAACAATCGTTTCACTGTCTCACTCATTTTACAAAAAAAAATTTTTGAAACTATTCAATAAAAATGCAGAGAACCCTTAATATGTCAGTTTATTATCTTACAAACACTGCTCCAAAATGTCTGTCATTCGCATCAATTGCATATGTTGTAGCTACAGTATAAGAAAGAGTGAGATGGAAGATACCTAGCTACGCTTCCTACCTAGTCCCTACCAATTCCACCGTAACAAAACCTACCTTGGACCTACCGAGGCAGCCTACCTAGGTTCCCTCTAACTACCGACGCAGCCTATCTAGGCCCCCTCTAACTACCGAGGCAGCCTAATTAGGCCCCCTCTAACTACCGAGGCAGCCTAGTTAATTTTCCGATCGGGTACCCACGCGTGCGAAAGAGCATCTGTTATTGTACTGCTGTGTGTATTGTAAAGGTTGAATATTGATGCTGTTAGGCTAATATTGTCTGCTCTTTATGCTGTCATAGAGTCAAAGCCATTTGGTCATTCAATTATCGGATTCCAATGTAATTTCATAGATATTATAATAATGAGGTACAAAATCATGCAACAGCAAGAGTTTTATGAGAAAAACGTATCACCAATTATTATAATAATAATAGTAATTTTTTAAATGTGGTGTAACGAGGCAAAATGGCCTCTATATTCCAAAATGCTCTCGCTGATGCAACGTCTATACAAAGAGCATTAATTTGACGCTTCTCCGAACTGTTTGTTTTTCGGGAGCTGTATACACGCTAAGAGGAGGGGACGAGGACGCCAACGGACAAACAGCTGAGATGCAGAGACACAGCAGCGCCAGCAGAAAAGGACAAGGAAAGTGCGAACGCGACTACCGAGACACAGCAGCTGCTAAGTATGAGAGTGACTGTGAGAGGAGATACGTGGCGGCGGCAGAGGCGGCGGCCATTGCTTGAGCAAGAGATCTTGAGTGAGTCTGGAGTATAGCCTCGAGCTGCACGCTTAAGCGCGAGCAGCGAGAGCTTCAGTGGTTTTGTGGGATTTCGTGGCGAGAGTTGAGAGAGAGAGTTTTCGAGAAGGTGCGTTGAGTGTTGAGAGAAGAGAGAGGAGTGTGCGTGCGAGACGAGAAGCTGCTGTGTTCTCCCCGGACGACGAGATCTCCAGGTCGAGGACTACGGCCGCTGAGAGAAGAAGCAGAGAGAGAAGAGTTGAAAGAGAGAGAAGAGAAAAGGTGAAGCCGCAGGACGAACAATCCGCTCGAGGACACCGGACGACTTCACGCCAGGTTGTACTCGCGGACGTTTGACCAGGAGGTGAGGCTAGAGAGAGAGAGAAGTAGTGTGTAGCGTAGACAGGGCGAGAGAGAGAGAGAGAGAGATTGTAGCGTAGACAGTGCGAGAGAGAGTGAGAAAGAGTTTGGGTTGACGAGACGAGGTGTACGAGAGACCGCGAGGTGCATGGGACGGCCGCCATTTTTCGTGCGTGTTGTCGTGTATTAGGGTAGATAGTAGAGTAGAGAGAGAGAGAGTGTATAGCAGTGTGAGAGATTGGGGACGGAGTGTGAGTGTGTGCGTAGTAGTGTGGGTCGAGGACGAGCAGGAGCCCCTCCTGGTCCCGGACGAGCAGGACGTGGTGGACGAGCGCTCGTGGCTCGTGGGGTGCGAGGCGAAGTCGCTGCAGCGCCGTCCAGAAGACGAGGTAAAGAATTGTGTCGTGTATTGTGAAGAGAGGGAGACTGTGTATTAGTGTTAAGTGTGTTAAATAAAGAAAAGTGTGAAGGGTATTAATTTGTTGTGTGTAAATTAATAGTTCTTCCCGTAGAACGGGAGAACTCCCGCGCCTATCCCCCTTTTTCAGGAGCAGAAACCCAAGAGGTAAGAGAGACAACGGTGACGAACGCGATCGAGACTTGCTAACGCTGCGTCGGTGCCTCGTTTTATTTCAGGTCAAGAAGCAGTGTCACAGTGGTAGTTAGTTGGAAAGTAGTATCCCTTTTTAGATTAGGAGAATCACAACTTGTTAATACATTTTTCATCTACACTAGGGGGCTGCGCCCCCTGCGCGCTCCACGCGCAAACCACCGAAATTTAATCACATTTATTTTCTATGTACAAATGACTTTTTACTGATTTTTCCAAATCTTATTTTCAAATTCACCCGCGCTTGATCAGTCTCAGCCAATCACACAACGGATAAACAGGCTTCATCACGTGACCCATCATTTTTTTAAGATAGGATTATCAAGTTTTATGAGCGTATCTCATCAGGACTAGCACAAAATTTTCAGATATAAATTAATAATGATACTACTCATCTCAACTTGCCAGCTGACGTCACCGTTAGTAGCATACTTATACGGGTATACACAACTGTTCAGTGCTCTCAACTTAAGGCATATATACCTAGAGGCAGCATCGTATATACTGGTTGTAAGACCAGGTGCGACAGAAAGAGTTCGAGTTCCAGTACATCCTGTATCTCTCGCACACGCTTCTCAAACTTTTTTGTCGCTTCCGCTCCAGCCTGATATTACTATATGTACGGGTTTTTTGGCGACCGATCACAAGCGTGTGCGAGAGAGACAGGATGTACTGGAACTTGGACATTCTCTCTCGCACCTGGTCTCGCAACCAGCAGTGTGGCCAGTACTAGCGATTTATCAAATTTTTTTTTTGTTCTGTGGCGACGGCGATTTTGTTGGCGATTTCGGTGGCTGTCAGCATAAGTCACTCATGCAACTAAACGTGAGAATTATACGGAAGCCCTAAAGTGCAACTCGCTGCCAGTTTAAGAGCGACATCTATTTTCTATTGATCGCAATACGATTGGTTGATAGGTACACAGAGATGAGTTGTGAAAGTTTTGACAGTAATCCTATTTCTTGAAAGAAAGTTACAGACGTTACAGACGATATTTCATGAAAGTTTCTTTTTTTCGAAGATTTAGTCTATTTATTTATTTATTAAGATTATTATTACCTTTTCTGCCGACGTGAAACTGATATAATAGTTTTGTTAGGTACACGAAGATGAGCTGTGCTAATTTACAGGGCAATCCTACAATTTGGAAGGAAGTTGTAAGATATGTATTAATAGTACACGATTTTTTTCTGCGCTTTTCTGATTATTTTTTATTGAATATCGTTGTTTAAAACTCTTATAAGTACCTAACATGAAATGGTTATTGGTATTTGGTATTGATGATGCAGAAAAAGCTATTTGTTCTTAATCTTTGAATCGTTTGAAAAAAAAATTTTTTAAGAGCGCTCCATATACTACGTTGGCTAAGTCCGTCGACTAGCTTTAGCGTCATTATAAAATTCGTGTTCAATTAAATATGACGATGTGTTATGTGGTATATGATGGGCTCAGGGTGCTTACGAAATATCAACAAGAAATGTTTACATACATTTTTTTTCTTCAAAGTAAGGAGAGAAGAGGAGCCTCGTTTGTGTATCCCGAAGCAACAAACTAAACTTTTTTACTTCTACTCTTAGACTTCCATATTCATACCACTATATGTGACTACTGCCCATGTACCTACTACTCGGATAGGCATTATGAGGTATGATATTAGAGGAGTCATGGTTCGAAAGTATAGCTGATCATTTGTTGTGTCTCTATTGTCTTGGCTAAATTATTCGTTCTTCACTAATTTATTCATATCTGTATAAAAAAAGTATAAATGGTTTTAAGATAGTAATGGTTGATACTTACCCACTCGTCTGTTTTGCCATCATTTTTGTTATTCATTTGTGTATAATTTTCTACTTATTGGTTCATAAGCAAAATAGGTCATTCAGAAAGGTTATAGTTATACTTAATTTTATTAATTTTATTTAGGATAAGATTACTGTCAAAACTTTCACAACTTATCTCTGTGTATCTACCAACCAACCTTTTCTCATCAGTTTTCCGTCCGCAAGAAAGTTAATAATAATCTTATTAAATAAATAAATAGACGAAATCTTCGTAAAAAACGAAACTTTCGTGAAATATCGTCTATAACTTTCTTTCAAGAAATAGGATTACTGTCAAAACTTTCACAGCTCATCTCGGTGTACTGACCCTAATTTCTGTATTCGGATGAACTTGAAAACATCTTATGGAATACAGTTTTCCTTGAAAAAACATTTTTTTTTAAATAGAACCTGACATCCAGGGGAAAAGAGATAAAGCGGTGTCAAAGCTGAAATAATTTTTTTTTGTTAGATATAAACATTTTTTATGATACTGAATAATTTGAATTTATTCCGTGCATGCAAATTGACAAAAAATATTGTTTTTCTATAAATTTTTAGAGGTGTAACACGTTTGCAAAAAAATAAAAACCTTACAGTGGAGTACATGGGGTGAAAGAAGTTTACAAACCGTAATTATTTAATGCTAAAAACCCAAATAGGAAATAAAAAATTCCTTTTATTTTTACGGAAACATAAAATTAATCCTCTCAATACTATAATACATTTAAGTTTCATCCCCATATTTTCTATGATAAATAATCATGAAATCAGAGTTAAGCGACACCACACTAGAAATGTTTAGTTAGAATGATAAATACTGGAAAGTTAAAATGTTAATTTGTATATATCAATAATTTTTTAAAAATCGATGATAGATTCCTTTGTTGAAAGATTTTTTGTAAGCATGGACTTTAAATCTTTTTTCTTCTTTTTATTCAAACGCAGGAGTTCACTGTACGCAAGAGGCAAGTTTAACGAAGTGACGTCCTCAAGATTTACCTTTCGTTTTAGTATACTAAGTTTCCTTGTCCCTTCAAAAAAATTATTCTTAACAAGTATTTTGGAACATCCAGGAATAACGTGAAATTCACGAATGCTTCGGATTTTGGCGGATTTCCAAAGAAAAAGATCCGCCAAGGATTCGAAATTGTCGATATCACTTAGTGTTTATTCCTTGACTTCGTAGGGTTTGTCGTCAGTTTTACAAAGCGTAATATTTTCTACCTACTCCTTTTGAGTGTAAGTGCACTTTGATCTCGTGTATCTTTCAATTAACGCGTGCATGGAGTCTCCATCAGATTGTGTGTGACCAACTTCGAGATAGCTATTCGACAAAATGAAATTATGTAGTACAATCCAATAATCAATAACCTTGACGCAACCAGTAAGTAATAGGCATCATCATGTAACCCACAATATTATTGAAATACGATTATCCTACGTATAAAATCTGGATAGACATCATTTACCCTCAGAATAGCAAAAACTATTTTCTAATTTTCAAACATTTTAACTCACAAGGTTTTATTTTCATGAATTTCCCATTTTGAAATCCATCCGCAATCGATCAGTCTCACCCAATCAGGCAAATAATAAGCATGCTTTATCACGTAACCCATTATTTGTTTCAGATAGGATAAAAAATTGTTTTATGAGAACGCTCTGTCAATCGATTGCCAACGACTTTTTCTGATCTGATTTCGAAGGTGTGACAAAAGTGATCTAGATATTTGTACCAATGTTAAGTCGACAAATAAATAAACAAACGTACCCAGTCAGAGATAGTGTAATAGAAGGAAATAAAAAAATGTACAATGCATAACAAAGACCTTACCGATGTGTAATTTTCACATTTAGTTCGTTACTGGCTTTCACGTACATCGAGAAAATGTTTTTATTCCTGTTCTGACCCAAACAGTTGTCAGTGTAGAAATAAAATTTCTTTACACCACTCTCGGCTTTGGAGCAAAGAAGGGATTAAGACGAATGAGGCGATTTCATTCGAACCGTGGTTACCGATTGTCTCATTCCAAACTGTAGCGTGACCTTTAGCCACTCCCATTTCAAGTATCGTAAAATTCCATACGCAAAGCTCGGACAAATAGTACATTACAGAACGTCAGATTTTAGTGTTGTCAAGATTTTCTGTAAATCGTAGTGGGCGCAACATATAGTTTCGTCCTGTAACGCACTCTGTTTGTCAGCTGCAGCTGAGAAAGATTTGGCATCGTCAGAGTACCACCGGTAGTACAGTGCTAGTTCGGAAGTTCAGTGCGTCAGCGATACCAGATGAGATGACAGCTGCACAAGACCTGTAGAGGGAGGAACAATTGCAGCACCAAATTTTTCTCAGTGTGCCATCAAACGTCTAGCCTCAGACTTCATATTCAGGTGATTTTTCTTCTGGTGACATGTTTGAAAATCCCTCACAGTTTTCACATCTGTTACACAATATTTAATGTACTAAGCAAATTTTATTTTTCCTTCACAAATCGAAAGAAATACAGTTTACAGTTGTTTTTGAAAACCATTTGTATGGAGAAATATAAAAAAATACGCTACAAGCTGATAATTACAAAATTCTTTCTAAAACAGGCTCATATTTTCAATCTAAAATAGGTATACATCCCCATTATAGAGGTTCTTAAGAATTTTTTCTATAGTTCATGCTATAATAAATTAACCTTCAAATATTGTTTGGTTCTTTAAGTAATTGTCGATTGTTGGACTAATGTTATGCATATATTATGTGAGTTTTTCTACATTCGAAAATCGATAATTAATATACAAAATAAATAAATACAACACTGTATGGCTCTACTATTGAGCCTCAGAAAATCGCATGGATATATTATGGAGCGACTTAAATTACATAATTTTTGTAATAAAGCGTTTTAAAAGTTTCAATTCCTGAATTTAGAATTAATACAATTTTTGTTGGAATATACATGTGCGTCTTGGTTTCAACCATAGGGATCGCCGAACTCAATCGCCACTAAAAGCTTAAAATTTTACTTTTACTATAATTTGAGGATCGCGCTTCGCGCGCTGATAATTTTATACTATTGAACGATTGAATTTTATATGCTAAATAAAAGGTATTTTGTGTAATTGACTAAATAACACTTGAAAAAAGAAAAAAAAAAAAAAATTAAAACGGTTTAGGGTGAGTTTAGATGGAGTCTGGGAGTCTACCAAACTGGCTTGACGGCCTTGAAGCTTGGTAGACTCCAACTCACAGACTCTATTTAAACTCACCCTTAACCTACGTTAAACACAATTAATTTGAATGTTATCTTTCGAATTTTATACGTAGATAAACATTCACCTACATTATCTTAAAAAATATTATTAAATAAGTTTCATCTATGCACGCTTGAAGACAAATCTGTTTATCATTAATTTATAGCTAGCTATCTTGTAATAATTTACGTCAGATTTACGTGAGTGCAAGAAAAATGGCAATGTTAGGCTGTGTTTAGACGCAACGCCAATACTTTCTGCAATCCATTTGAATGTGGGTGCGAGAGAGAGGGCCTTCATCTCTCTCGCACCCATGCATTCAAATGGATTGCAGATTGCTATATTGACGTTGCGTCTGAACGCAGCCTTAGGCTGCGTGCTGTGACTGCTGTGTCGCTGTGTGCAGAAATCTTAAACGGCGCCACCTGCACGGCAAGAAGGAGGCGCTGCCGGATAACCATAGAGATATTAGTAACTATGGAAACTTTGGAAGTATATCTATACATAGATCATTTCATTCGCCCTCTCTTTCTACTGACAGGATGCGTTTTCAGTCGATTCCCCTACTCCACTGGTGATATCTCTATGTGGATAACACGATTGCATAGCCTGTTATAAGCTGTAAACTTTATTAATGGTTTTTTGTAGTTTCAATGCAATATGGTACTTAAAGTGTGTGAATTTTCAGTATTAAGAATTGGTATTGAAGAGAAAACAATTTTTTGTTACATTGTTTATTCATTCATTTTTTAACTACAAAATAATAGTTGTTATCTGTTAAAAACAAATTGTTAACACTGAAAATTCACACTTCAAGTACCATATTGCATTGAAACTACAAAAAATCATTAACAAAGTTTATAGCCCATAACAGGCTATGTAATCGTGTTATGTAGCATCGCATCCTTCTTGCCGTGTAGGTGGCGCTCTTTCAGACCACTGCATATAGCGAATAAGCCAGGAGCAGCCATAAAGCCCGCGTGAGTGCGAGTGAGAAGCAAGAACACATCATACGGCGTTTATGTCTTTTTGTTGAACTTCTCGTTTTACTCTCCGGTACAGAATAAACGTGTAGATTTGTACAGAGGTACATGACTAACCGAGAGCTGGGTGAGGAGCAAATAAAAACTCAAAAATGTCGGTGACTAATCGTGACCAACGTTTCGTTGGGCTTAATTGTACCAATCAACGCCGCGCCGGACACTGAATACCAATTTTCCTGCATTTAATATAGGTTATTAAACTTCCTTAATAATATACAACCTAAAAATAGCTTTGTTTTCATTCTCACTCTAAAAAATGATTAATTTTTTTTTTTTAATACAATGCTATGGTATTTAAAAAAATATTTTGTCTCAGAATACTGCCAAATAATTTAAGTTACTTATTTCTCGAACTGTTTCATTCATTATTATTCTTCTGGCAGTCTAAAATTGAATAAAAGCAGCACACCTTATTAAAAATTTGCAAACAATTTTGAAACTTTTACAGAACTATTTTCTATTTTGTTTATTAAATTCATTTACTGATTAAAATTTCAACATCAGGTAAATAGCAGTAGACGAGCGCTGATGATTATACTCTCATTTAAATTTCTGCCTCTGGCTTTTTTTTGTCGTAAATGTGATGTTCATAATTTCTTGGGAGTTACAAAATGCATAAATTCTATCCAAATCCTTAAAAATTATTTTAGTATTACAAACTATGGAAAGGCCTTGCTAACAAGAAATATCAAAGTAACGTTATTTATTTTGATGTATCCGAAAAAAAAGTTTAACATATATATTTTTAAACGAAACATTAATAAAAGAAATAAAATCAAAATTATAAATTGAATTAAAAAAAAAAAAAAAAAAAATCTACCACAATGTGGATTTGAATCCTGAAATGCAAAACGATTTATGAAGGGGCACAAGAATTATCTATCTCAGCTATCCGAAGGACAAGTGTCATGTTTCAAAGTCACATGTATTCATGGATAATCCTCCGGAGCTTTTCCTACAGTTCACAAAAGGTAGGATGTGTAAAATTAATAAATTAGTGGTTAAAGCTGTACTGAAAACCTTAAAAAAAAGTGAAAGCTGTATATTTTTAAAGAAAATTAATGGATTTGCGAATGTTAAAAGTACGGGAGGATTAAAAAATAATGTACTGAAACTAAAAGTCTGTGCATATAATTAATTAGCATTTAGTTCCATGATTTAAGGAGGTTTGGGAGAAAAGTTAAAAATGGAGCCAAAAAAAGTGTATGTTATATTTGAGCATGTTAGAAGTGCACATGAATTTTTTCAGATTTTTCACCAAGGGAAATTTTCGAGAAAAAAAATTATGAAATATTGACAGTTTAACACGGTCTTTTATGAGAGAGCAAGGTTAAGTTTGCCTTTTAATTAAAATTAAGGTATATTCTAAATGTGTTGGAATAAAAAAAAAACGTTTTCGTAGATAACTTGGTACAAAAGGAAGATGCTCGACAAAAAAAATCAAGCCTTGCCAGGCATTTTTCAAAAATATAAGCAGTTACAGTCGTACAGTTTCAAGATTGTAGAGTGCAAGAGAAGGTGCGCGGTAAAGGGAGCCCAGGTGCGCGGGCAGAGCGGACTCCCCGTTCCTCGCCTCTCTGAATGATACTCCCAAACCTCCTTAATTGATTCAGGTTGATAAATAACATTGAAGCAAGAGCGAGAGAACAAGAGTCAGTTAAATATACATCGCATATAAGTACTCAGTTGCAGTGAAAAAAGAAAAACTCGTGCCGTCGCTTGCTTTGGCTGTGCGCTTAGCTATATAGCTATAGTCGACATTTCCGCTCCTCTCACAATTGGTATACCCCTTCCACATGTTTCCAAAACGTGCGCCTATATGCTCGTTTCCACGCGAATCCACTCCTCTTCTCGTAGACGCATGCTGTTCGATACGAGTCTTGCACTCTCGAAAAATGTGTGCTTTGGTTCGACGGCTGGCCGTGGCGGGTCGCCCCGATCAGTACCAAAAAGTTGTCTTGTTGCATTGGCGTTAGCAATCTTTCTACTCATCTCTGATGAAAATACAATTAACTTAGCATAAATAAAATTGCAAAACTTTAGTTAGAAAAGAAAGATCTTCAAGGTAAATTAAGTAAATAAAAAGCCGCGTACGAAAAATCTAGAGCAAAGTGCACTTATTGGAAGACCTTGTATGAAAATAAAGCCAAAGAATATGCAAAGCAGCAACAAGAATTAAGAAGTGAGTATGAAAGTATTTTGAAGCAATTTCTTACACCTGGTCAAATTAAAATGTTTTTCAATCCAGACAAAAAAATTCAATTGAGCATGGAGGATATCTCTACTGCAATATCGCTTAAATCATCAGTGCAAAGGCGTATCGCTACCTTAGAAATATAGTAAAATTACCTTTGACATCTATTAGTTCTCTAAAAAGGTGGGTTTCCAATTGAGTTTCCAATCCAGGTATTTTATTAGATATTTTAAAAGTAATGAAATTTAAAGCTTCATCGTACACTTTGAGAGATAGACTCACAGTTCTTAGTTTTGATGATATCTCATTATCTAATGTTGCCAATATTGATAGGAAATTCGAACAAAAAGTTGGGCCTCTCAAAAAGTGTCAAGTTATTATGTATCGAGGATTATTTAAATCCTGAAAACAGCCAGTTTATTATAATTTTGATACTTGCATGACCAAAGATATTTTGTTAGACATCATAAGTAAATTGTATGATAGTGGCTTCATTGTTGCTACTGTTTCTTATATGGGCCCTAATAACAGGCAAGTTTTTAATTCTTTAGATTGTCATTTAAATTACCCCGAAAACTGTTTTTTTCTTTTATCCTTGTGATAAAAATTTGGCCATCCACACCTTCTTAGATGCTCTACATGTTTTAAAATTAATAAGAAATCACTTTTTAGATAGTGAATTAAAAATAGATAATGTAACATTAGACAAAAGAGTAGTAGAAGAACTATTATTGACCAATAATACAGAATTGAATATTACTCATAAAATAACTCAATACCATCTTGACGTCAAAGGAAGTAAACGACAAAAAGTCAAACCAGCAGCCCAGTTATTTTTAAATACTATTGCAAAGGCTATTCTGTTTTCTTTTAATAATGATTGGTTGAAAAATCTATGTAGTTTAAAGGCAAGTTCAATTTTTAAGCTAATTAATGACTGGTTTAATTTATTTCATTCCAAATTAATGTATAGAAACAGTACAGGCCAGTGCTTATGGCTTGACCTTAGATCAGCAAAATGATATTTTGGATGATATGAGTGAATTCATCACAGATATGAGAGTTGGAAATCATGTTGGTCTTATTGAGTTTCAAAAAGGGATTTAAAGAAATAACTTTCATTAAGAAGTTTACTTTAGTACTTAAAATTAAAGTACAGTACCTTTGACAATGAAGTTAGATACATTCTTACATATTGTCTTAATCAAGACATTTTAGAAAATCTTTTTTCTTATTTGCGAGCCATGGGAGGATGTAATGATCATCTATCTGCACTTGATATTCGGTTTCGAATAAGATCACATTTGCTTAGAAAGTATTCAACAGACCTTTTCAGAGTTGGCATGAATACACAAGAAAATAATGACGAAAATAAAATGATCAAGTTTGATGATGATGCAGTTATTACTGCAACTTTGTTTGACACTCACTCTACTTTAAATAATGACGGTAATAGTGATCGTGATAGTCAAGATGAAGTTCTAGCTGAAGTAATTAATATAAGCAATTGAGATTTTATTTACTCATCACAATATATCAATGAAAATATTTTTTATAGAAAACTTCTCAGATTTCATCGGATTCGCTTGGTTTTCAATCAACTTTTGCTATGAGTGAAGAATACCATCCCTTTAAAATTACTGAAGAAAAAAATGAAGAGTTTGTATATTTAGAAAATTTAAAAAATTATGAAACTGATCATAAAAATATCTCAGATGGAGGTAAAAAATTTTAAATGAAAAAATTTTTTTTACTACTGAAAAAAAAGTATGTTCACGTATGATTGTGATTTTTTTTCTATTATTGTTATACAAGTACATGCGGGCAACCTAAAATACAGATTATTAGAGATACAATCTTTGATAAGGCTTTAAAATACATAGCTGGATATGTGGCGCATCGTTTTGGATCAAAATACGAACATTTGGGGAATCCAGCTGAACCTTTGACTATAAACGAAGTCACAACTGATTGGATAAGATATTTATCAAAAAGTGGACTGATAACGCCTTCCGCTCCTCGAATTCACATTGCTCAAGTGATGGAGGGGGCTTTGAAATATTCCACGGTGATGATTTATCCAGTGAAAATTATATTTTCCAAAAAGTGGTAGAATTAACGTATTCACAATGGACTAATTATTATAAACAATTCATTTCTTACAATGCTCTTTTCTTATTAGTTAAAACAAAAACGTATATTAGACTACGATTAAATAACAAAAAATCTGTACAGCTAAAATCCAAGTACAAAGCAAAAAAAATGTTAATAACATGTACATAAACTGACAAGACTGAACTAACATAAAGTAAATGTCTAATGCAAAGTAAAAAATGCAGTTAACTTGTAATAATTAGTTCATGTGCAATAATAAATTTTTAAAAATGTAAGCAAAATTTTTAATATCCTAACAAAAAATCAGATAACTTAGTGTTTTCAATAAGTTTTGAAATTTATTTGAAGAGTTAATACATTTCTCTTTCGTAACTTATAACTTATAGTTTAAAAAAATTTTTGAATAGATCAGTCGTTTTTCTAAGTCCGGCGTTATCTTACTAATACATAAAGCAAAGTCGCTAAAACCGTTGTAATCGCTAACCGCGAAAACTACTGAACCGATTTCGCTGCAATTTTGCATACTGATTCTTGATGATTCCGAGGTAGTTTTCGCATAGTTTTTTTCTTGAAAAAGTTAATAACAAGAGCAATAAATAAGCTCAAAGTTTTGCTACAATAATCTAGCTTTGCGCTTTAGTTCAGTAGAATCCGATGGTGGCGTTGAGGTAAAATTGAAGCCACCCGTAATCAAATATAGTGAAGAGTGGTTATAAGATGTCAAGTAGTCAGGAACCCACTACACCAAGAACGGAGAAGTCCGTCGTGCAGCAGGGCATCCTGGCTACCGATGACACTCTTCTCAGTTAAACATTTGTAGCTATAATCAGACCTATAAAATATAGCTACAATTATAGCTGTAACTACCTATAAAACAGCTATAATAATGTATAAAATTCAGCTATAAATATAGCTATAAATTACAGCTGTAATCTTTTCACAAATTTTGAATAAAAATTAGTTTAAAATCAGATTTTTTTCAACATATATCGATTAGTATAGACGGTATCATCCGTGTGATAACAGTAGAATTGAGGGCCTAAAGAATTTTCAAACAATTTTTTAAAAACTTGAAATTGTATATGATTTCTTGTTTTTTTTCTACTTATTCAAAAATACTTCAGGCCCCCAGTTTTGCTGTTATCATACGGATGATACCTTCTGTACTGGTCGATATATGTTGAAAAAATCTGATTTTAAACTAATTTTTATTCATTATTTGTGAAAAATTTACAGCTGTAGTTTATAGCTATATTTCGACGGCTCGTACGAAAAGAATCACAGTAAATTTGGCTTCGACAAAGAAAAACACATCTCATTTAGTTAAACGAAAAAAATACCAACTTCAGGTTTCTAACGAAAGCTATGACGGTTTACGAAGTCTGATGAAGACTAACTTACACACTCGCGCTCCGCCGAAGACAATCACGCATAGCAACACTCTTACGAAAGAAAGCATACTATGCGTAGTCGGACGAAAAATATCACAGCTAAGTGCAATATGACGAAAACAATCACGGCTTACTATACTCCGACGAAGAAAATCACACCTCCTAAAGTCTAACGAAAAATATCAAGACTTACTACGCTCTAACGAAAACTATCACGGATAGCAACACTCTTACGAAATATATCACAGTTCGTAGAGTTAAACAAAAAATATCACTACTAACTGCTATCCAACGAAGACCATCACGGTATCTTTTAGCCAACCGAAAAGCTTTACAACTCGTCTAGTTGAACAAAAAATAGAGCACGTCTTACTACGCTTCAAGGAA
>NW_019379823.1:128217-143722 GCF_000648655.2 Copidosoma floridanum
TTTTGAAATCATCAGCTATTTTAAAATTTGTTCTTTTTTTGTCAGACATTTAATAAATCAATAGTGGCCTTGTATCGGCAAATAATCATCGGTCGTTTTGTCGGAAATTGGTGGTGCTGGATTTTTCACAATTTTTCGTACTTATTTCGGAGTATTATGTTGTGTTTTAAAAATTTGAGGCTCATTTGATATACTTGGTTGAGCTCTGTAAACAATATGTGGTAAAGTAATGGATTTTTTTTTTAATCTTAAAATGCATCTTAATGAAATTGAGGCAATGACTAATGTAACAATTAAATTTACTATCAGGCTTCAAAAAATTATTGCTGTATTTCGATAATTAACTTATTTTTTTATCGGTATATTCTCTAAGGTTTTCTCCATTCTAGTTAACGCTATTGCATCATTTGACTCTGCCCATTTATTTATTTCGGTTTTTTCCTCCTCTTGTAGATCAAGAGTGAAGTTAATACTGCCGATTTGGATTGTTTTGATATCAGGGAGGTTAAATGAATTTACTAAACTGTAGGGAAGCTCTGATCTATAGTCTCTGTCGATTCTAGTGTTGTGACTCCATACAGGGTGTAGCCCGGAGCATGAGCAATACAGTTACTGTTGATGGTTAGTATTCCTGTACCTTGTATTTTAATTTCAGTTGGTTGTATGATTGAAGGATTTCACACAATACTTGTATCGTGGTCGTATTTTGTGCAGAGTATAACCATTGTTCAGTGGTTTTTAGTCTTATCGAATAAATTTCGGTTGACTTATATAATGCTACGGGACAAGTTTTTAATACTTTTGTTGATGGGTTTATAAATAAAGAGAATTCGCAAGAATTATTTACATTATCTTCGTGAATAGGCATATCTAGTCGGCAATATAAGATTTTCTTATCTTTAATGTAATTATTTAAAAATTTTTCGACGGTAAGGAAATAATTTTGAAGATTACTGCTTATGATCAGATTACTGCTACTTAGGTCGGGCTCAATGCTGACGTAGCCTTTTAAATCTGAGTATAAATTTCTTGCAACTAGAATCGAGTGCATGGCATGATTACTGAATTGTTCTTTACCTAATAACGGAAAACTAAGTTTAACTGCTAACCTACCTTCTATTATTACTGCGTTTGTTGTGGACAGTGCCTGCAGGCGTTCAAGTATTACGGTTGAATCGTCCCATGGTAGCGTATGCTCTTTTTTGTATGAATTAATTTGGTTACAAATTTTTGATAGTTTGTTTTGTATCATAAGCGGATATAGGTGTCCTTGTGACGTGCTTTCCACCGGACTGATAAGCGTTTTGTAAGAATTTAGTATGAAAAATAGGGATTTCTCGGAAGAGGTAGTCCATTTTATTACTTCTATCTTGTACTCAATTTTTCTGTTATCATTATCTAATCGGTATGCTTCTTCGATTAAACTTTCCAAATTTTGTTTAACTTTTTCATTGTGTCTTCCATTTTTCTTTAATTCTGTATAAATTTTTTCGAGATTTGAGCGAGCAATATGAGTTTGTTTTGCTTCTAAATATGATATTGTTTGTGTAGAGTTGTAAAGATTATTTATATCTATATTAATTTTATCTCGATCATCCGCATCCATAGATCCAAATAATTTTTTCGAAATCCNGTAGTACACGGGCAGTCCATGGGAGCCGTAACATACGGCAGCCGTGTACTGTCCGTACACGTACCTGATCACACGCGGTAAACAGGCCGTGCATGGCCCGCTAGTTGGACCGTACACGGAGCCTCCGGCACCGTGAGTGGGCCGTACACGCCGCGTGGATTCATTTCTAATCGGGTGTAGTCTAGTACCGATAAGGTAGAAAAGCGAAAATGCAACGTGCATGGGTGAAACAATTAATACACCATTACATTTATTGCTCGTTCACTATTCATTGTTCGCGAACTAAAAAAAAAAAATATGTTTCACCCATGCACGTTGCATTTCCGCTTTTCCCATCCGTACGACTTATATTTTTTTTCTACGCTGGATAAGTAAAAAAGTGCAAGAGTTCTACCTTATCGGTACTAGACTACAGTTTTGTTACGTTTTGTATAGTTTCTCGGTGTCTGTCGGTAAATTGACAAAAAGTGCCAACATCGCCTTGTTTTGCGGTAGTTTGTAACTAGCATTCTAATTAATATTTTGACTTCAACTACCAACCAGTTACTCATCGCTAACGCTTACTCGACTGTAAAAATTGATTAAATTATTATTTATAACGAAAAAAAAGTTGAGCTCATTATCATATTTTCCTGGAAATTAATTTCATTCTATTTATGTCTGGAATAGAGTTGAGCAACTTTTCGTTAGCACTTGCTCGCTCAATAATCAATTTTTGCATTTGTCACAACCAAAAAAACACTCAGAATATTTAATAATGGCTCTTGTTTACCCAAGAATCACCTTGAGTATCATTTTCTATTAAACAATAGTTGAATTATACTAATCGTCAGCACTTGCTCACCTAAAAATTAATTTAAATATCATTTATATTGAAAAAAAGTTGGCTCCTCATTGCAAGCACTTGCTTCTCTAAAAATTCATTCAATTACTATCATACAGTACTAAAAAACATTCAATTTACTTACTTTCAGTGTTTACTCGTCAAGAGATTACATGTTCTGTTATTGACGAGTAGAAAGCAGTTGCTTATAATCAGCACTTACTTGGCCCGGAATCAATTTAATTATTATTTAACAGCTGGACTTTTCATCAATGGCTTTTGCTCGCCCAAAAAAAAAATTTTTTTTTTCAATGTTTTCTGCTACTACGTTAGTTTTTTCTTCTTTGACGGAACAATGGTTAGTTTTCGTTTACGTCAGTACTTACGAAGGCTAGTTACTGAAGTGTTATATTTCGTTGATGATTGATTTTATACTTTTTTTTCTTCTTTCTTTTATAGAAACTCAACGTTTTACTTTGTCAATGTGTTTCTTAATTATGCTTTCATTTCCTGATTCCAATATAACGTTATTATTACTATGTATTTCTTTAATTTTGAAAATTCCGTTATAAAATCTATCTAATTTTCCTTTTCGGGGTTCTTTAAGTACTTAGACTGACATTCCAACATCCAAGTTCGGTGGCTTTGACTTATTGTCATAACGTGTTTTAGTATTTTGTTTTGGTATTTTAAGTCTGTCACAAGCTATTTCTTGTATTGTACATAAACAGCGGGCAAGGTCACTAGCATATGAGCTGTATGTTTCTAATTTGAATTCGTCTGGAAGTGGATTTGAAGAACATGCCTATCTATGAAAGACAAGTTCGAAAGGTGTAAAGCCTGTTGCTGAATGAACTGAAGTATTATACTCATGCATTGCAAAAGAAACCATTTTATCCCAATAATTTTTGTTTTTAGCGTTGGTTCTCAAGAAATCGTTTAACATAGTGTGGCTTCTCTCTAATGAACCATTTGATTGTGGGTGATATGCACTAGTTAAAGATAAACGGATCCATACATTTTTGATACTTCTGTCAATACTTGATTAATGAAACTTTTTGATTTGTGACTGAGAATGATTCTAGGAATGTCGAAAGTTGAAATAAAATATCTTGATAACACATCAACAATAGTTATTGCTTGTATATAAGGAACAGGAACTGCAATGAAAAATTTTGTAAATACGCATTGCATTGGTTAGAAACCAATGCAGTTACCTGTACGTGTGGAAAAGTAAATTATATACATACCAGTAAAAACGATATAAGTAATGGAAAAAAATCTGCAGAAATAAATACATAAGGTGTACTAGGTAAATATCAACTGTACGTGAGAGTAAATGTTCTAATGACAATGATGCCATTACTGCCACTTGAAGTAAAATGACGAATAGTAATTGTTAATAATTAAGTATCATGTCTAAAAAAATATCATAGTGAACTACATGTATTGCAGATGAAATTATCATAGTTGCGTCCAAATAATTTCATCCTTAATTGATTATAATAATTATTGAACGTATGCAAGCTTTTGCATGCGTGACATTTAAAAAGTGTAGCCCATTGTATAAAATCAATGGGTTTCAAGTAACTTTTAATAAACACAGCAACCGTAAATCACGTTAATAGTTTGTTTTTTCAGTCCATGTATTGAATATGTGCTTTTTCATATAAAGCACAAGACTTTCGATGTCCAATGGCCATGAAAATTTACTCACTATTACCTACAAATAACTTTGAACTTGAAATTAAGTTTGAAAAACAAAAAGCACGTAGTGTTAATTTCGAGTACACGTACACAAGAGACGAGAAACAGATCATACGGTAAACGATAAAAGAGAAGGTAAAAAACCGGACAACGCTATAGTTCACATAGGCGTGAACCGACTCGACACAACGACAAGGTGGATATAGATTAAGAGGCGACCGCAAATTTTCCGGACTATCGGTAGGAGAGAGGAAAAGTGCGGAGACAGGTGTATTGTAACAAAAGAAACAATAAACTATTATATTGTTGGGGTCGAAACTGCTGCTTTTTAACGTTTAATACATTTTACTAAGTATGTACCGACAGACACCGAGAAACTATACAAAACGTAACAAAACTGCCCGATTAGAAAAAGTCTACGGCCCGCTGGAGACTACCATACGGGCCGTAGACGGTACGCCGGACATAATACTCCTGGCCCGTGTAACGCGTGTGATCAGGTACGTGTACGGACAGTACACGGCACCCGTCACTCATGGCTCCCGTGTACTGCCCGTACCCTGACCGTAAGCGGTCCGTACAGTATATATAGCTATGAAGGTGAGCAAAAATAAGCGGTTAAATTTATGCTAAACACTAAATAAGTCTTGCAAATAAGGCACGACCAATCTACAAGATACCAGAGCAAAAAGTGTTATTTGAATAATAGAATTCATTTTTAATATCTTTCCGTTATCATATGTAAGTGAGTATTTGTATCAATATGATAACTTTGAATTAAAACTAACAAAAAAAAAAAAAAACCATTTTAAAACGTTTTTTGATATTAAAGGTCTTCATAACAATACTATAGGTAAAATTAGTCATTAAAAAAAGTGTATTTTTAGAAAATCTACAATGGATGACAGAATAAATAAACGTATGAATTGACATTTATTACACATGAGATGTGTTAGAAAAAGAAATAAAGAAACAGGTAATGACTAGTTGTAAAGATTATTTATATCTATATTTATTTTATCTCGATCATTCGCATCCATAGATCCAAATAATTTTTTCGAAATCCACCCCACGAATTCTAGTGGTGCTCGTCTCATTATCATGTGGCTAGAGATAACTTTTACTATATTATTGGAGTTTGTTTCTTTACTATGTATTTGTATTTCAGGTGCAATAAATAGATTTAAATCTTCGTATGTTGATTTTGTTAAACGAATCATATTATTTAACGTACATCTTGGCATTAAATTTTTGCATTCTTGATTTTCAAGTACTCTAGTACACTGTTCAAATACAGTATCTAGCTGTTCATGGTATAGTTCAGTTTGGTCTTCAATGCTACGAAAATCTAACGTAATAGTAACGTGCCATTCGGTACGAATTAGTCTGACTTCGTTAGTGTATTCATAATATATACCTGGATTATTTACTAAAAGCATGTTATCGTCAGGTTTTGCAGGTATCTTTTCTTTGCTTTTTATAATACCAGGCCTTAGTGTTAGCAGAAGCAGAAAGGCAATGTTTTTAGTCAACATATTGATCGGATCAATCTGCAACAAAAATNATTCATTTCTAATCGGGTGTAGTCTAGTACCGATAAGGTAGAAAAGCGAAAATGCAACGTGCATGGGTGAAACAATTAATACACCATTACATTTATTGCTCGTTCACTATTCATTGTTCGCGAACTAAAAAAAAAAAATATGTTTCACCCATGCACGTTGCATTTCCGCTTTTCCCATCCGTACGACTTATATTTTTTTTCTACGCTGGATAAGTAAAAAAGTGCAAGAGTTCTACCTTATCGGTACTAGACTACAGTTTTGTTACGTTTTGTATAGTTTCTCGGTGTCTGTCGGTAAATTGACAAAAAGTGCCAACATCGCCTTGTTTTGCGGTAGTTTGTAACTAGCATTCTAATTAATATTTTGACTTCAACTACCAACCAGTTACTCATCGCTAACGCTTACTCGACTGTAAAAATTGATTAAATTATTATTTATAACGAAAAAAAAGTTGAGCTCATTATCATATTTTCCTGGAAATTAATTTCATTCTATTTATGTCTGGAATAGAGTTGAGCAACTTTTCGTTAGCACTTGCTCGCTCAATAATCAATTTTTGCATTTGTCACAACCAAAAAAACACTCAGAATATTTAATAATGGCTCTTGTTTACCCAAGAATCACCTTGAGTATCATTTTCTATTAAACAATAGTTGAATTATACTAATCGTCAGCACTTGCTCACCTAAAAATTAATTTAAATATCATTTATATTGAAAAAAAGTTGGCTCCTCATTGCAAGCACTTGCTTCTCTAAAAATTCATTCAATTACTATCATACAGTACTAAAAAACATTCAATTTACTTACTTTCAGTGTTTACTCGTCAAGAGATTACATGTTCTGTTATTGACGAGTAGAAAGCAGTTGCTTATAATCAGCACTTACTTGGCCCGGAATCAATTTAATTATTATTTAACAGCTGGACTTTTCATCAATGGCTTTTGCTCGCCCAAAAAAAAAATTTTTTTTTTCAATTTAACTTCAAAATAATTACGTTACTCATCTCAGGCACTTACTCGTTGAAAAATAATTTAATTATCATACATAACAGAAAATCAATGAGGTTTTTAATTGGTGGTGAATACTTGTTTAAAATTCAGTTAAATTGTAGTTGGTACCTAAGTATAAAGTTATACTGGTGTTAAATTATATGGCAGACGATATAATTATCATTATAACTATATCTGCTATGACACGATATTGTATACAAAGGTGGTGCAATTATCGTTGGAATAAGTATACTTACGTTAATTTGGTACGGTTTGAACCGATATTTTAATGTTTATTAAATAAACGATTATAAATAATATATTACGGCGCAATACAATACGAACAATATGTAGGCTGTCCTACATTTCTAACGTCACGCTTACATCTGTCACATACGCTCAATTCCTGTTTCCTACGGTTTCCTTGTTCATATTTTATACCCGATATATATTTGTATCTACTAAGTTTAGAAAAACCATCCTGTAGTACCGCTTTCTACAGTAGGGTAGTATTACATGCCAGTGAATATCCCTTCATGACGTTCATCACGCATAGGTTTTTTTGATAGATATTTTTCAAAGTTAAACGTATATTTAAAATCCCATTAAAAATATTAACAAAAAATGGTAGATTATTTACCTGTATCCTTTTTTATGTTTTATTAAAAAAATCGCAATTTAACATGTAACCTTACGGAAAAATCACTTAAAGTTGCATTTATATGATCTGTGTAAATCTCTGAATTTTTCTGTATAAAAGATTACTTTTAGATAAACTTATTCAATGTTAAAATATATCGAAATAGCAGTTTTCGTCCGATAAGTGCCATCGTCTCCAAGGCTATTCTGCGGCCCGAGGAACGTTAAGTAGCCCCAGAGAGAATGACACTTATCCGACGAAAATTATTTTTTAAAACACAACAAAGAAAGGTTGAAGTATGCGTAAAGGCGTGTGCGTAACTGTATCCATATGAGAAACAATTGCCAGCGTTGCTGCATGTATTTGCGCTCCTCTCACCTCTCTGAATTTTTTCCCTACTAAGTATGTGATGAACATCCTTAAGTCAAAAATATTTATTAATAAAAAATTANTAAATAACATATCAGTTTTTCAAAACATTCTCATCACTGTGTCAAGAGTAATAGGAATTTTTTTACAACTTTTTTGATAACTTACATTTGAGCCCATGTAAAAGACGACGAGAAAGGGACATTTCATGAATTTTTTTCTCGAAATCTGTAGATGCGATTGTGTTTAAATAAATAAATATACAGTCAATAAAAACTTACATTTAAAAGTAGTTACGAACTACACTATAACATGCAGTAATCGTACTTCCTAAGAAGAGATCGCTTATAGCAGGGTGGGTAAGGGCTTCGGCTAGTGTGCAAGAGAACGAGGGTCTAAATTTCTTTAGAAACTGTGTTTCTTTTTTCTTCTTAGAATTGGTAAATAAAATTCATAAAATTCAAAATGTGTCGTGTGGTGTGCAGGGGACTGGAACTATGTCAAAGGGGACAGAGTGACGGGGGAGTAACAGGAAAAATCCACTTCCGTCACACTTTTGCTCAAGGTCAGAAATCTGAAATCGTTGATTTACTTTCACGCATAGCGCGCATTTAGAAGTATAACTTCAAAAAGTGTTGGTTAACGGCTCGTTTAAGGGACAACAACTGTTTTATAACGTGAGGATCGTACGGTACTTTTTAGCACCATTTTATTTTTTGTTAACTTTTTTGCAACTTATTATTTGACCAAAACTGCATAGTTTTCAAACAAATATTTTCCAAATTAGGATTTACTTATTACGGTAAATGTCAAGAATAAATGAAAAGTCTTAAGGGCATTCAGTATATCGACTGGAGTTTCTACTTTACTGTCTAAATTAACTGTCTAAATCCAAAATAAGGAAAAGAGCTCACAAGCTGGCACTTTGAGGAATCAATCGAGCCCAATTTTAAGCTCGATTGCTCGACGTGCTCGTGGTGTAAAATCGCGAACCGGGCAGACCTACGCAGGTTACTCGAAGGCCACTGTCCTTTACAAAAGTCTACCTTCTGGCAGGTACTTACGGCGATGCCGATATGCAGGCTTCGCTATTCGGACACTCTCTTGGTGTGGTGTGGCGTTGACGAGGAGCCCCTGCTCGGGTCAATAGGCGCCCCTGTTGACTCAACTAAGAACTGCTGTTCGTGGTTCATAGTCTCGCTGACCTTTAGCTGGCTCACGAAAGCAGGGTCACAGCACCAGCACTACTCCAGGACGTCGTATCAAGGACAGCGCCGAGGACCGTCAAAAAACACACGGAAAACTCTGAACAAGACGCTTTCCCCTCTTTTCCCTTACCTCTTTTCTACCTAGTCCCTTTAACTCTTTTCCCTCTTTTTCCTGCTTCCGTACCTGACCTAGTCTACCTATGTGGCCTAACGGTGGGGCACCGTTACAATATCCTATAAAAATTGCAACAATAGTTGTTTAATAGAATCAATAATTTTTTTTTCGCGACTGCCATTCCAAATATTGTATACAACGCACTTTTTTTAAAATTGGAAATAATAAAGTAAATAGTAACTACAAATTTTACGTTTCAAATTTTTTAATACAGTTTACAGTTTTTATAATACTTAATGAAAACTAATAATTGTGACTAATTTGTTAATAGTAAAAGATGCCAAGCAACTTAGCTGTTGATTTTTAAATATATTTTGTGAATCATTATTTTAAAGCGAAAAAAAATCCAGGTATTCGGTGATTGGGATAGGATTTTATCATTTCTGCTAATCTACATCGAACACGTTTCACTAGCTGCTGACTCGGGCATCAGTGCAAGAGGTGCACCGTTCCAAGATAGCTACTGTCCCGTGAGCGTATAGCATTACTATGAGCTATACATTTTAGTATACCTAAATATACTGTATTATAGTGTAGTAGTAGTACGTATAGACTCCAGTATACACAGAATGGGGACAGTTTGTGCATCGGTTAGGTTGCCAGTACGCCTGTAGCGTTTTGTACCCATATTCTTTTTACTCATAAATGCTACCTTTACTACAGTAATCTGCTAACGACTAAAAACAGTATATAAATGTTAATTTAAGATAGAATAGTATGGAAGAGGTTTATTTTCATATTCATACACATGTAAATTTAATAAATACATTCGTATTGACTTCAAAAAAATGCAAAAATATTGATGACTGGATCATTTCATGACTAAAACTGATAAATCACTTTTTTAAGAATCATTTTAAATCTGTTTTACTTTTTATAAAAGTAAAATCTTTTGGAATAATTTTTTATAGAGATGCTTTGACGTGCTTTTCTAACATAAGTTTTCAGCATATCTTCATCGTTCTTATTGTGGCTCGAGTTGACTCGCTGAAGTGGAAAAATTTCTGTTGACTGCGTAAGGGAGTTGGGTCGCTCCCGCAGGGAGGTAAAAGAGAGCACGTATATGTGCATAAGGCACCGTGATAAAGTCTGCTGTACTAACCTAACCTAAAAACGTCCGCTCTCTTGATTACGGAAAATGCATTTGTATTGAACTCGCTAGGACTCGATAATGTATCAAAATAATTCCAGAATTTTCTTGAAGTGTGCTAGAAATTTTCATTTTAATGGTGTATCGTTGAAGTATAAATTCTCAGGAAGGCCTATACCAAGTTTAAGATCATAATTTTAAGTAGAACGGCTTCTAGAAGTGATTTTGTGAAAATCCATCGTGCCACGTAAAAAGTCGAGCTGACATCAGACAGTGTACTCGGTGCGTCTTTGTATGCCGCATGAATGTAGCATACGAGCTGGAAACAAATTTGTTTACGTTTGTGCAAGTATCTCCATAACTGCAGACGCGATTTTGTTGAAACTTTGCACGTATACGAATGAAGTTGTCATAAATAACATATCAGTTTTTCAAAACATTCTCATCACTGTGTCAAGAGTAATAGGAATTTTTTTACAACTTTTTTGATAACTTACATTTGAGCCCATGTAAAAGACGACGAGAAAGGGACATTTCATGAATTTTTTTCTCGAAATCTGTAGACGCGATTGTGTTAAAATTTGGTGACTACGTCCACGCAATGTTTCTTTACAACATGTAGGGGTAAGTGTACCTATCTCCGTGGCACGTACTGAAAATTCTTAAAGTTGCATTTATATGATCTGTGTAAATCTCTGAATTTTTCTGTATAAAAGATTACTTTTAGATAAACTTATTCAATGTTAAAATATATCGAAATAGCAGTTTTCGTCCGATAAGTGCCATCGTCTCCAAGGCTATTCTGCGGCCCGAGGAACGTTAAGTAGCCCCAGAGAGAATGACACTTATCCGACGAAAATTATTTTTTAAAACACAACAAAGAAAGGTTGAAGTATGCGTAAAGGCGTGTGCGTAACTGTATCCATATGAGAAACAATTGCCAGCGTTGCTGCATGTATTTGCGCTCCTCTCACCTCTCTGAATTTTTTCCCTACTAAGTATGTGATGAACATCCTTAAGTCAAAAATATTTATTAATAAAAAATTAAATAAATAAATATACAGTCAATAAAAACTTACATTTAAAAGTAGTTACGAACTACACTATAACATGCAGTAATCGTACTTCCTAAGAAGAGATCGCTTATAGCAGGGTGGGTAAGGGCTTCGGCTAGTGTGCAAGAGAACGAGGGTCTAAATTTCTTTAGAAACTGTGTTTCTTTTTTCTTCTTAGAATTGGTAAATAAAATTCATAAAATTCAAAATGTGTCGTGTGGTGTGCAGGGGACTGGAACTATGTCAAAGGGGACAGAGTGACGGGGGAGTAACAGGAAAAATCCACTTCCGTCACACTTTTGCTCAAGGTCAGAAATCTGAAATCGTTGATTTACTTTCACGCATAGCGCGCATTTAGAAGTATAACTTCAAAAAGTGTTGGTTAACGGCTCGTTTAAGGGACAACAACTGTTTTATAACGTGAGGATCGTACGGTACTTTTTAGCACCATTTTATTTTTTGTTAACTTTTTTGCAACTTATTATTTGACCAAAACTGCATAGTTTTCAAACAAATATTTTCCAAATTAGGATTTACTTATTACGGTAAATGTCAAGAATAAATGAAAAGTCTTAAGGGCATTCAGTATATCGACTGGAGTTTCTACTTTACTGTCTAAATTAACTGTCTAAATCCAAAATAAGGAAAAGAGCTCACAAGCTGGCACTTTGAGGAATCAATCGAGCCCAATTTTAAGCTCGATTGCTCGACGTGCTCGTGGTGTAAAATCGCGAACCGGGCAGACCTACGCAGGTTACTCGAAGGCCACTGTCCTTTACAAAAGTCTACCTTCTGGCAGGTACTTACGGCGATGCCGATATGCAGGCTTCGCTATTCGGACACTCTCTTGGTGTGGTGTGGCGTTGACGAGGAGCCCCTGCTCGGGTCAATAGGCGCCCCTGTTGACTCAACTAAGAACTGCTGTTCGTGGTTCATAGTCTCGCTGACCTTTAGCTGGCTCACGAAAGCAGGGTCACAGCACCAGCACTACTCCAGGACGTCGTATCAAGGACAGCGCCGAGGACCGTCNTGTTTTAGAAGTATACAATTAACATTTTTTGAAGAATGTGTGTGTGTGTGTGTGTGTGTGTGTGTGTGTGTGTGTGTGTGTGTACAGTGAAGCTCGCCAGTTCTGGTTAAGGAAGTTCACTCGCTAAAAAAATTAACGTCAATATATTGATAATACTTTTAACAGAGATAAATTAGTGTATGAAAAACCTTTGATTAAAGTTTCAAGTCCTTTTATAGATTATAAAGTAACATTTCGATAATTTTATTTTTAAACTTTTAACGTGCAGGCTTATGAAAATCAGTACTGTTCTGATACATAACCTGTAATATCTGGATAATCGACGTCAAGATTTGATTGGAAATTTTTCTGAAAATAGCTAAAAGCTTGGTGATTATGCAGCTATAGTCTCATCTTCATTCATGGCTTATGGAATGAGCAACAAATTCGTGAATAAAATAATTCTCTTTTGACAGCTGCTGTTAGTACGTCACGTTATATCTGTATATACAGTCATACAGGTTATAACACAGCTCATCTTATGCATCAAAAAGGTTGGGTACCAGTAAACTTCCTTAAGTTATTATACTAAACTAATACTTTATAGGTATTTTTTTTTCCTTTATTCATTTTGTTTATTTTTTTGAATTTTATTATTTATTTTCTTTTAGCAAACAATGTATACTTACATATTTGACATTAAATTGTTAAGATATTTGTCCCAGAAATATATGTGTGTAGGAGTTTGTGGGTGGGTGAAAGTGTGGGCGCTCGCTTATGCTTTGGCACGTATATGTATGTATCTACAGACATTATCGGTACAATTAATATCGGACAATGTGTCGCTGCCACATGTGTGAGGCAGCTTCGCTTCTGTCAGGGGTCCCGAGACCCCTCGGGCTTGGTTATTGCCTAGAGTCAGTTATGTACACTGAGAAAGAAGTGGGAGCGGTGATGTACCAGCGGTAGTGAGGTTATGCTCTCATAGTTGTAGGGCGTATGTAGCGCCACTTACGGTACAACAGGTATTTCACACTCGAAGGATCGCTTGTATCCTGCATGAGTGGGAGCTGTGGCGTCCCACGGGGTGGACAAAATCGCACTGTCAGTGAAATAGCCACATAGGAGACAATTGCAGTCTCGCCAAGTGAGATTGTGTATGCACCGCAAGGGGGGCTCTAGTCTCTCGCTGTGGGACAGCAGCTCCCCCACTCGAGCGGAGATAAGTAGCCCTACTGTTTGGTAAAGCAGAGCTCTTTCGAAAGAGTTCTGCTCTCCCACTTCTTTCTCAGTGTAGTTCGTGGCTTCACAATTATGATCCTATTTGAAATATCAATATAAATTAGCAGTATTAGAAGCATTTTTATTAATTTTTATTAAGCGTATTAGAAGATAGCAGTTTTAACTGTGAAATCTTTCAATACTTTTTTCCTTATAACTATTAGGCACGCCTAAGAAGCATTCAGTGTTTAGTTAAAAGCTTCTTTTTTTAAAGAGCAAGGTTAAAATTTTATTTGGTAAGCTTTACTGAGTGCAAAAATACTTGCCAATTATACTTTTTTTATGCATCATGAGTACCACACATTAATTGCCTTTGTTAAATATACCGTTTTGAGATCATGGAGCAATAGCGCTAGATGCTGATGAATGTTGATCACAGTATACCGTATGGTGAAAAACATTCAAAAACTAGTACTAATAGAAAAAGTGATAAAGTGGAACGAGCTGGAGATAATGAGGAAGTTGAAAAAAATTACTGAAGTGTAGTAGGTGTTAACAAGACGAGACCACCGGTAAGTTCCACGATTACGAATAACAAAGGATTAGGGAGAAAGGCTCAAACAACAGTCACAGAGAGTTTCGGAAAAAAGTCGAGATTTTACAACAATGAAAGTATTGTGAGGTATTCGGGTTTCGAAGTGTCAAAAGAAAGCTATTAATGTGATGAAAAAGGTTAAATCGGAACTAAATAATTTATGCCGGATAAACATTTAATATTAAAAAAATAAAATTGAAAAATTCGAGGGAGTATTTTAAGACCATGATTTGGCCACGGTAGCACAATGGCTTAAGCTGCGGTTATTATAGCTCGGGGGCTTGGTAATACTCATAAAAAAAATAACTGCGATTGTTACCATGAAAACAACTGTGAAAAGTGTGACACTGCGACAGTCACTATAATTTTTACCATAGTATAGGGGTAATATATATCTCAGTTAAATTTATCTTGAAATGAATATAATTGTTACGATGAAGCAACTGTAAGCTTCGTTCAGCTAATAAAGTGAAGCTAGAATCACGTGGTACGGAGAAGGCCAGAGCAGAAGTTTGCTGCAGCTGCTTAACCTGCCAATCGCCACGTCTTACGTTGTTATATTAATAACCAGTGTTGATAATCAATAATCTGTGGGAAAATCATTACCACACGTTGGAACCACTTACTTACGTGTTTAGATTTATCGTTGCGATGTATATTTTATTTTAGATAAGCGCCAGTTCAAGTATTTCATTCAATGTAAAATAGCATTAATAGTGTTTGATTTTTATTTAGTAGGTTGCAAATGACGCTTGTTTTATGATGTAATAGCCTTACCTTATCAGTTGATTAAAAATTACAGTTGCTTCACGGTAAAATTTGTAGTCATTTCAAGACAAATTTTACTGGGATGAAAATAACCCCTACTAAAACTACGATAAAAATTGTATAGTAACTGTCACAGTGCCACACTTCCACAGTGACTTTCTCGGTAGAAATTACGGTTATTTTTTTCTCTGTGTATATTTTCATGAGTTCGAGACCCAGTCTTTACTCGCTTAGCTCGCATCTCTAGGAATACTAATTTTTCATGTGCGCATGTCCAACTGTGGTCCGTTGGTTTGGAAGCCATGTAAAATATTGGTCCCCGTTGCTGTGTAAGTAATTAATTTATAATAAATCTAAGGCGTTTTTTTACTACGCCAATGACGATAGCAAACATATACATGGAAACACAGCAGTGAAAGTGAAAAATTTCTAATAAAATTTACCTTTTAATGACAATAAAAGGTTAGGTAAGTTTAGAAGTATACAATTAACATTTTTTGAAGAATTTCTGAAGCCTTTGTACGGTGGCAATGAATTGTATGCTTATTAATGAATCGTTATCATATGTATATTATTACTATCAATATTATGTATGTAAATTATTATTATTATTATTATTATTTCTATGATGATAATTGTTTTGTACATTTTGCGCT
>NW_019379823.1:143747-257347 GCF_000648655.2 Copidosoma floridanum
AATATATATATATATATAATCAACTTTTGTTCCATATTCGGCGCTGCATACTTATTGTGTAAAACTCGTAATAATAAACTAACATGTATGTATGCATTAACAAAATCAAACTAATTGGAGAGTAATTTCTTCGGGACTTCTATTGACGCACTTTTTGATATCTTCAACATTATTTGGGGTTTACATCCACAATAAAACACCACTTGGTTTTTCATGAGCAAAATTTTTTTTTGTACATACTAGTCTCGGTTGTTAGTTAGTCAAGTGGTTCAGGAGAAACCTGGTGCATATCCATCTTTCAACAGCACAAAAGTAAATAAACTTTCATGTTATTTTTTAAGTGGCGAAGCTTGGAGCAAAGCATCAAGGAATTTCACAAAGGAGGAATTAATACCAGCCTCTGCAATTACCGGGCCAACGACAAGTCAATGATGAATAAAAATATAGACAGACACTTTTTTAAAACGTCAAGTGAGGCAGAGCAGACTCAAAGAAATTCTCACACAAGGAAAAAAAATTGACACTAGATATCTGCATGCGAACAGCTCTTATTTTAGAGTTTTTCTTTTTATTTATTGTTTAGTGTATTCATAGTTATTATTGTAATTTTAGCTAGTTTTGAATCGAACAACTATATCTTTTATTTAGGGTTTCCATCCACAATGAAACACCACTTAGTTTTCTTGAGCAAAAATTTTTTATTTATGTACTAGTCAATATTTCGTCTCGTCATGGAGATTTTTTCAAGACTCACTTTTTTACGTAAAAACCTCACGCACTATAGACCAACAGTTTGATTTTATACAGAAAGCATGTTATAAATATAGGAGAGAACTTTTTCGATCATAAACTGTATGTAAACTGTTTACAATATACGTGGTCTTCATGCACATGTACACATTAGCGGTCAAGTTTAATTATTTAGCTATTAGTGGAACTGTGTATAAATGTGTGAGCGTCAAAAATGTAAACAAAAGTGATAAACAAAATTACAAAATACCATAACGCAAGAGCTTGAAAGTATAAAGGCATACTATTGGCAGTATCATGTTTTAGTCTCAGTTGAGTTAGCATACAGTAAACATGAGCTTTGTGGAACACAATATTTAAGTTCTTGTCGCGAATTTTGACGAAATCGTTAAGCAAAGCAAGAAAATAAAATTCCATGGTGATTTGTTACATGATACGATAAGAAATATTCTTTGCATTTCGTCAAATTATAGAAAAACTAAAAGCTCGCTTATTGCATAACAGCTGCTTGAGGAAGACGAAGTTATAAAAAAAATGGAATTAAGTGTTTAATCGTTCGTAAATATTGTGACGGTAAAAATTATGCAAATATAAACAAGCGGCTAAATTCATGCTAATTACTTCGTCTTGCATGTAAGGTACGACTAATCTACGAGTTGCCAGAGCAAACGTGTTATTCAAACTACAGAATTCAATTTTAATATTGTTTTGTTGTTACATCTGAGTTTTAATATCAAAATTCTAACTTTGAATTTAAATTACTAAACTTATATGCTGCTAAACACTTTTTCAGCTATTTTGAAATATTTTTCGTTATTAACTGTATTATAACAATACTGTAGATGAAATTTGTCAATACAAAGAAGTGTATTTGTAGAAGATGTATAATTTTTGTATTAAACATTTCGGAAAAAAAATGTGATGCACAAAAATAAAATTTAACACAATTGTTTTGCCATTTTGAAATGATTTGTGCTGAATAAATTGTTAAGAAATCACTACATATAAAAAATTACAAGACAAAAATGTTGTTTTAATTAGCTCTATAAATTTTGTACTTGGCACTTTGCTGTAGAATTCAAAATTTTTTTTCGCCTGTGACAACAGTTACTTATCGCTGAATACTTTTTTTTCCTATCTACGAGCGATGCACTAAAAATGCTGTCAAAATTTTTCTCTTCGATAAAACTTATCCAGATTGAAACTGTTTACTAAAATATTCAACCCGCACCCATCAATAAAATTTTAGCTCATTTGGATCATACTTACTTGAGTTGCTTAAAAAACTTGATAACGTGTATACATACATCGATACATACACCGTGTGACCAACTCTATCACCCTCATGTTAGGATTAAAATTTTTTTTATATTAAGAATGGGTGATTTGTGAGTAGTTACACTTTTTGCTCTTTTTATTCCGACAAAATTAAAGTACTTCCATACATTGATTGTGACTAAAAAAACAACTACATCTGTTAGTAAAGGTGAGGATGAGAACGTTATAGTGATGTATATGTATAGACGTGGTAGAAGATGATTCTGATTATGTTTTATACTCAGGCATAGATTATATTACTGGAAGTGACAGTAATTACCTTCTGACACTACAAAAACGAAGTAAAATAACCGTAATTATTTGGACGTCTATTTTACATAGTATAATCAATATTTCGACATGTTTTTTCTAGATTTACGTACTATTCAAACAAATTTTGTTTAAAACATATATTAATTCATAATAAAATGGTACCATAAAATAATGTGTATTTTATCTAGCGAGCAGACGCCTAAATAAATGCAATTTACCGTTCAAAGAATGGTGTAGCAGGTCAAAGTGTTCAAGTATAATATTTATAATTATGATTATTGATAGCGTATGTAAAAATTAACAGCTTAAATAAATCAACAAGAAATACCCTGTAGAAGTAGAAAATTTGTTTTAAGTTAAGAACAACTGTTAAAAAATGAACATTCATTTTAAACACTCAATTGTTCACAACTATTGTTAAAAGCAAGTTATTGTGAAAACTTTTTTTAGAATTTGTTTAAAAAATATTCTTTATTGAATTGAAACAGGCGAGTTTTAAAAATTTAATCTAGCGGTACAGTGAGGTTCAGGACAGCCAAATGAATTCTAAAATTAACAATCGTTTTGTTATATCATTTTCAATATTATACATAAATCATTGCACGTGGCTAGACTTACCTAAGTATCGAATTCCAATTTTTAAGAAATTTTTATGTAAAATGTTAAAGTCAATAATGTTACAAAATTGACATTTTCAATCGAGATTTCCGCATTTTTCTGTATTATAACTTTGCAAAAAATAGGTTTCAAATTATTTATCAGCACCGATTAATAAATCTGATCATAAAATAACTAACAAATTATCTTAGCTATTTTTGCAATACGATTTCCTTAAAAATAGTTGTAAGCAAAATTTGAAGAAAGAATCCAGTCGATTTTTACTATTTGTATCACTACAGACAAAGCCAGCGCGATTATGCACCAAAACTATTTTTTATGTACTCTGATCACAATACGAAGCGATTCCAGCAGTTTTTGTCGTAGCTGTCGAAGATTTCTTATCAATCATTTTTCAAGGATTTATCTACTTGTCCATAGTACAAAACATGTAAAAAAAAAAAAAAAAAAAAAAAAAAAAGAGAGAGACACAACACACATTAAATTTAATTTGAATTGCTTTAGAACCTCTTGTAGATCTGTAAGCTGGTGTGTGTCGTAATGCGATTTCTGGGGTTGCTGAATCAAGAAATAGGCACTTAATCCAATTTCATATAATTCATGAGTTTTTGACGGCTAATAACTTCAAGGTTTATCTGTTTTTAAAATGGAAAATTAAAATAAAATTTTTTTTATAATTCATCTTTTTACCTCGATTCAATATTTAATCAATATTTACTACCTGGTGTATACCATTTGAAAAGAAGAATAAGCAAATTAGGTTCTGAAACAACGGAAAAATATTGTAACACATTAAGCCGTGATACGCAGTATAACAATTACAAAAATACAAAAAATGTTTTTAAAAAGACCTGTACAGTATATAAAAGTAAATAATAAATTTACGTTTCTTATGTTTTTCAGGAAGTACAGTTGATGGGACACTTGTTACTTCAATAGACATTAATACAATTGCTAATAAAGTTTACAAATACAATTTCCCCAAAACGGCCAATTGCAGTCGAAACATCGAGTCTCTATCCATCGAAGAAATTTCGAAACTAGACATTGATTGCATCCTTATGAGTCCACCATGTCAACCATTTACAAGAATTGGTTTAAAAAAGGATTCAAGTGACAATAGATGCGTATCTTTTTTGCATTTACTAACAGTCATTCCAAGTTTAAAAAACTTAAAATATATACTTCTAGAAAATGTAAAAGGGTTTGAAACATCACAGTCGAGATATGAGCTACTATCATGTCTAGAAAAAGCTAGATTTAATTATCAGGAATTTATTTTAAGTCCATGTCAGTTCGGTATTCCTAATTCAAGACACAGATACTATCTTATGGCAAAAAAAAAAGATTTAGGATTTATCTTTGATAATAATGGGTTGTTAACAGCTTTTCCTGATAGAGTTTTAAAAGTCATCCCTAAAAAATTGTACAAGTTGTTACCAGTGGAAAAAAGAACTTTTAATTTAAGTCATACAGTAGCCTGCTACAAAATTAAGAATATTTTAGAAGAAAATGTAGATGATAAATACTTAATTCCAGAAAAAATTCTTTCTAAACATGGACATCTTTTAGACATAAGAACACCTGAATCTAAAGGCTCTTGCTGTTTTACAAAAGCTTATAAACATTATGTTGAAGGAACTGGATCAGTTATATCGCCTTACTTAGATATCAAAATGAAAGAAAGTCTTAAACTATATGATAATAAAGAAAAACTTCAATATTTAGTTAATCTGAAATTACGTTATTTTACACCAAGAGAAATATCACGAATCATGTGTTTTCCAGAAAATTTTAAATTTCCGAATGAATTGACTGATAAACAAAAATATAGGTTATTAGGCAATTCAATAAATATTCATGTTGTCAGTCAGTTGATATATTTATTGAATTATGAAGATAATGTGTCTCAAATTACTTGTTTTTAAATTTTACAAATTGTATTATTGTAAACTGAAAGTCATTTTGGCATAAATAAAGTACACACGGTTAAGTAAAATCTTATTAACATAGGACTTGTATTATTTATGAGCAAATAAAATTATTAATAAAAACCGATCTTTCAATCGGTAACTTTACAAAATTTGCAATTCATGAGGAATCACCATTTCTCTTTCAGCTGCAAACTTCTTGAGAGCCATGTACTTAGAATGTACAGTATCAATTTCTTTTCTTGATCTAACATTATCTTCTTGCATCCTTTCAAGTTCTTTATATTCTCCAGACTTCTCTGACTCAAGCTCGTCCTTTTGTTCAATTCTCTTAATACGACAGCTAGCAGCATATCCACGGTTTTTTAGTGTACGCCTACGCTGTTTCATACGAACTATCTCTTCGCGACACAGGCCTCGCATTTTTAACTGACGATTTAAATCTCTTACAGAAATAGTTACAAGATCATCATCACTTATGTCCAAGCATGGTCCTGGAGACAAGGGATCCTGTAAAACAAATATCTTTTATTGCAATAATCAATACATTTACGAATATTTTTCTAGTCTGCCAACTGATGACAATTACATACATTAATACGAAGGTAATATAAAATGAATTCTCAAGTTTTTTTGATTAACTTAAAGCAAATACAATGGGCTTAGAGTGCATTAATATAAACTGAAGAATACGGGATATATTGCAGACTCAGACTTTTATGGAGCGAATCTAGAGTATGCAATCTCATTATTTTTCTTATCAACTACAATTACACTATACGTAGGTTAATCGTCATAAGTAGTTGTTGCAACACTTAGACTCATCACAACTTTCCTTAACCACCTGGATAGGAAGTTTCAATGACAAGCTGAGGTAAGGTATGCCAGGGTGGTTAACATTTCCTTACCACTCCTGGTATTTCCTTATGACCACTACCCTAAAATTCCTTTTCTACCTTAGTGGGATATACTTTTTACATGGTTTGTAGTCATGGTTTTTTTTTTTAATAAAGAGGTTCCCTGTAATTTTTTTTTATATTTAACTTTTCGATGAAATCTAAATAAACATGATAAATGAAGATAAGGTGTGAATTTAAGGTAAGTAACAACGGAGGTTAGTGTACATATCAATTTATTTTAGAATTAAAAGCTTCTGCAAGTGCTCTTATATGAAATAATAAAATGCTCTATACAAAATCATATACATGTTCTTTTGATAAATACTCATGCTTTGCAGTACATATTGAAACGACTTTTTTCATACACACTCTCTACAACTCTATCATTCATATCTCTTACAATTTGCTTTAAAAAATCAGGTTTATAATAATTGAATCGTGCTTCATGCATACTATCATCTTTTTTTTAAATATGATCCATAAATTTTTGCGTAACAGTAGGCATAAAACCTGACGAATCACTCAATACAAGTAAATTATAATCCATGCGTCTTATAATGAATTCATTTAAAAAAAATTTACTCATTCTAGAATCAAACTACGACGATGCTGCTTCGCGACGCTGCCACTTGCTCATTATTTACGTCTCTTTTCAAGCTCAATATAGCCTAACAGTTATTGCTTATAGTAAACTTCAGGGACCAGTTGGGGCCATAAATCTCTACATCTTGCAAGTTACTATCGTTCATGGTAAAATACTTCTAAATGTTTGTAAACATAAATTTAAATTCGCTTCAATCCGAAATTTTGAAAGGAATTCTTTAAAAATCTATACTTTACGAAACTACAGGTTTCCAATGGTTTTCGAGCCATTTTTTATATTACAAGCCAATCATGGCTTTTTCAACACATGAATTATTTAAGCCTAGGAAAGGTGACTGTAGATGCTGCTTTACGCTTTAGAGATTGATTGCTACAGACTTCCTTACTCTCTTTTCTTAAAGTCCATTTTTCTGTTTAACTGTATTACGTTACGGGTGTTACGATTAAGGAGGCTCCCTTGTGACGGTTCCCGAACCAAGACCAGATGAATTAAATAGTTAAAAATGTGCTGAATCCAACGGTATAATTATTTATATCCCTTACCCTGACAAATTTCGAAATATTATTCATTTAATGTAGCGGTTTCTAACACCTATTCTTGTGGTAGAGCTCGCACACGCGATGAAAACAACTTAACAACTCGAATAAATCAACGGTTTCCGTAATAAGAGTACACATATTTTGTAGAAAAAAATCTCTTTCAAATGACGCCTAGCAAAGCAAGTGTTACCCTGGAAAATTTTGAGATATTCTACATATCTTCTAAGTCAAGTCATTTTATTTACACAGGTTAGTCTGTTCCTTTGCGTCAGTGATGCCAACTAGACCTGAGTTAGTGAGCAAATTCGAGACCTACGACGTGGGTTGGCATTTCTGCACGAGAGAGCCTCCTTAAACAGAGACTAACGACTAACCTGGTTTTTTTTATTAATTACAGCTCGAAAGAGAGAGGGTGAAACACATTTAAGACGCGGTTTAGCACAAAAAATTGCTTTGACAACACTTCAAGCACAGCGTTAGTTCAAACAAGTATAATCATATATAGTGCGCTAGTGAGAACGCTAAGGGTGGATTTTTTTTAAACTGTAAGTATTCAGTAGTATGATCGCAAAACGCTCACATTGTTTATTCTTAAAATGAATAAAAACATTCGCCACTACACTTTTAGGGGTACGCAAGCGACAGCTGGATACACTTATCTTACACACATTTTACTGCAACTAATTTTCAAACATTTATTAGACAATTACTGCCAACCGAGACTAAGCTTTTCAATTTTTTTTTTTTTTTTTTTTTTTTTTTTTTTTTTTTTATACTTCAATAGACTGAAAAGTCTGGAAAGTTTAGTATTTTTCTCAAATAATCAGAAAAATCATCGAAAACCTATTCAAATAATACAGACCGCATACGTATGAAGGTGTTATATGTAACGGTTTGATATTTGTTAATTCCAACGCAGTTTCTTGTAATTAACAATAAGGTTACAAGATACTTTAGAGAAGGAAGACCATCCCGTCGATCCAGAAGCCCAGCTGCAGGAGGAGTTTTAGTGAGAAGTTGCGACAGATTAAGTACGGTAACAAATATAAGAGCCAGGGCTTCCTATCCATACGACGTGTAAATGTTCACACCATGAATATTAAGACAGTCACATTATCAATTCCTAGGGTTATTAGATGGGTTGGTAGATTATGCTACATGATCAGATACCAAAAATAATAGATATATCGAATGATACTGAAGTAGAAAATATAAATATATACATGCAGTCATGATTTTAACCTTGTAGTTTACTGATTATTTATAGAGGTGTATATAATTTACATGCCACTAGCAGCCCGCGACCATAAAAAGGCCAAATAAGGCTGTATTAATTTTGAGAAAAGCATAGTTTCTTTAAAAAAAAGGTAAGACGTATCGCCTCGTTCCCCATAAATAAGAAGATGCTCCGAACAACGATAAACTTTTAGAAGTTTTTGTGTGACTTTATCAGTGGCATAACAAGCAATATTTGTGATTCGTATGTATCATCAAATTTATAGGCTCGTATATAGATGGAGATACTGTTCCTAGCACCCTTAGCCCATTCATGTCCTTTCATGATGGTAAATAATTTTTTAATGGGATATTAAAAAGTTGAAAGATGTAAATTTGACAAAATTTCAAACTATTTGCAAGGAAGAAAAAAATCTTTCCCCGGGTGTGGATCAAACATACAACCTTCTGTACTCTAGACAGCTGCTTTACCGCTTGAGCTACCGAGGAGTCGTGCACTCTCATACACTGTAGGTTCTGATAGATTTCATTCTTGGTTTTGAGCTATTTCAACTATAGCTCAAAATTCTTATATTAATAAGGTATTTTTTTTCCATTCTTGCAAATAGTTTGAAATTTTGTTAAACTTACATCTTTTAACTTTTTAACATCCAATTAAAAAATTATTTACCATCATGAAAGGACATGAATGGGTTAAGACTGCTTGAAACAGTACCTCTATCTATATATGAGCCTATAAATTTGATGATACATACGTATCATAGATATTGATTGTCATACCAACGATAAAGTCACACAAAATTTCTAATATCTAAATTTATCTACAACTGAGAAAATCATTCTCTAATCGCACTTTGTTAAGAAACGATAAACTTTGTTCAAAAACAAAGAAATAAAATATGACACCAACAAAAACGATGCAAAAGTAATAAAAAATTAATATACAAACAGTCCGGTGACATTATAATCACTTAAGTAGAGAAAGACTTTCCAAGCACGTACGTGGCACACAGAGTTGTTGAAGTTGTCTGTGGTTCTCGCTGTATAATATTATCGAAAACAAAGTGCAGAAGTTTTCAAACGAATTTGGAATTGAATATATTAAGCGTTAACTCGCGTGATATCCACTGAATTACAGGGATAATTAGAAGAATTTCGATGATGTAGATGACTATCAACCTCTGCATCTTGCTCCAGGTTAAATTTAATGATATAAAAACAAACAACTTGGTAAAAAGGGGACCACATACTTTATTTTAGAAAATGAAGTTTTATCGAACCACGTCGACCTCTTCAGAAACCTACCAAGTATTAACAAAAAATATTACTTATAATATTAAGCTGTGCAAATCAACACAAAATCATAGAGACTTGTACACGAATATACATACCTACGGGAAGCGCCTCCTTGACTACTTAATGACGATAACATAGTTATATAATTACTAACAAATAAAATTTATAACGTGAGGACATTGTATAGTAAAAATAATTAAAAGTCGTCAGAAAATCCTTAGTAAAATTGTGGTTGCAACAAATGATCCACAAATCTGACCGCAAATAACAAGGTCCATACAAGAACCGTCTATAAGTGAAAGATCAAAGGATCACTAAATATACAACTATAGAGCTCTCATACGTACACACACTGCAAGATTTTCAGCCAGTGACTAAGGTTTCAGCTTAAGACTAAGGGAGAACTGTAAGTATCAGGAACGGGAACCCGAAAAGGAATGAAGTGGTTCGGAGAGTGAAATCAACAAATCTGTTATTTTTACACATATTTGTTTATATTTTTTCATGCGTAATATTATGGGTCTCAACATTTACATATTAAGTTCCTTTCTTTTTTACACCCTTATGATACATTTTTTTCCAACCTTAATTTAAACTTTCTAATTTCATAATTTTTAATTTAGCTAAAAATTTATTGCAAGGTAAAAATGTAGATAGAAAGAGTATTTTTGAAGCTGATAAAAACACTGAAATCTTTACTATCCAAAGTCTAATTCTTTCGGAGTGTAAAGAGATTAAGTCAGAATAAGCCTAATAAATTTAGACCAGTTTGTGTTAGACTTAGATCTAACGATAAAGTGATGCTGGTTGTAAGAAACAGTAAAAAAGCTCTTGATGTGAAGATGTCAAATGACAGAACTCGTTGGCAACGTCAACGTTTTACTGCTTTTAAAAGTTAATGTATTAAGTTGAAGAAAATTCAGAAGGAAAAAGAGAATTGTATTTATAAATTCTTTGCTAAACTTAGTAAATATCAGCCTCTAGTATTAAAAGTGATTTAATTTTTTATTATCAAAATGTCAGAAGTTAAGATTAAATATTTTTAATTGCCATCTATCACTACACGTTATTATTTTGACGGAGACTTAGCTCCAGCCTAAATTACTCAATAAAGAATTAAGCTCATGTTTTATCTTATCTTACTAATATATATAAAACAAAGTCGTAAAAACTGTTACAATTGCTAGCCGCGAAATCTACTCAATCGATCTTGCTAAAATTTTGCATACTGATTCTTTACATTTCCTAGACAATTTTTGTACAGTTTTTATTTCGAAAAAATTTATAACAATAGCAATAAATAAGATTAAAGTTTTTTAAAAATACGCTAGCTTCTCACTTCAATCCAGTAAAATCTGCTAAGTGGCATAGAAGTAATATCGAAGCCACCTACAATCGAAGTGAGTGGGTCTGGTTTCAATAACCCAGCAAAATATCGATCATCATAATCGTTTAATGGCAGTTCAAGAACATAGGTGATAGGTGTGCAGCTAGGTATCCTGGCTACCAAATACAGTATTCTCTAATGGACAACCGACTTACGTCGAATAATATCCTAAATCGCTAGGATTACCAAGTGACACAAAAAAAGCCTTCTAAACGGTAGCGCCTTCGGCGTAATATTTAGAGACGTGCAGCCAGATCACAATCCATTCTAACCCTTCAGGGTTTTGTGGCCGTTCTTCCAACCAATCTGATACTGCCAGAGCACTTTTTGCTAAAATAGCAAGACAGGGAAAACAACTGAGGAGTTCGGCTAGCCACATCGGCTGGAAATTTCATCAGTCTCTTTCTCAGTGGATCGTTCCAATGGCACACAGTGGGAGATTTTCGATTTTTTCGTGAAACAATCAACTGTGCTCGAACGAAATATAGCAAAATAATAATTCTTTTTAGAGGATAGTGGTAATGTGTTATAGAATAGAGGAAAATTATTCAGAAAGCATAAAAAAATTTTTTAAGGTTCTGAAAACCATAAAGATTATTGATTTTTTGTTAATTTCCATTCCAATCAAAGTAATTTCAGGTTAGAAATTCATTTCTTCTAACCCATCGACATTCTTGATATAAAAGAGAATAAACTGTACATATATGATTTCCACCAGGTTTTATGACACATAACCTTAAAAAAGCTGTATATCAACCATTTTTTAGGTTTTCTTGTAAATTAGAAGAAAAAAAAAAAAAAAAAAGCCTGAAAAACGAAATTACAAACAAGGTTAGGTAAAATATGTTCAAGACTGATTATATTTTCTCATGACAGCCTCAAAAAACCATGAAAAGTATTTTTTTTTCAATTTTTTTCCTTTTTTAAATTATGTGATTGAGCAAAACAGGCCCATACAATTATTTTTCTTTCATGAATAGAATTATGGGTTGCTAAGTGCAGGAATATTTACGAGTAAACACCAAATATTTTTTTAGGTTAGGGAATTGACAAAAACCATTAATCTTTTGAAAACTCCAATCCAATCAAAGCAATTTTGGTCTAAAAATTGGAACCCTTTTCACTTCTTCCCTATCAATAATATTGGCGATAAGAGATCAAACTAGATAAGGTGCACGATACACTCATGACACATAACCTTAAAAAAGCTGTAAACGAACAATTTTTGATTTTCGATGAAAGGAATCTGGCTAAATAAAATTAAAAATAAGTTAAGATAAAATATGCCCGTGAATTGCATATGAATTTTAGTCATCATAATCTCAAAAAAATATTTTTTTTTTTTACTATTGTGATTAATCAAAAAACACCAACATTATGATTTTTTTTTTTTTAATAAAGATGACGGGTTGTTAAGTACAGAACTGTTAAAAAAATGTGCAGTTTTTTTTGGCTAAGAAATGGGTAGAAATCATTGATGTTTTAGAAACTGCATTTTAATCCATGCATTTGAGACATCCCATGTCATATAGTTAATATTTATTACGTCAAAACACAAAGTTTCGTTTTTGAATTATAAAAAGCAAAAGCTCAGCGATCTCGAACCATCGAGCGGTATACCTGATTTTGTAATCGCGTGACATATAACTTACTTCTTTAACTTATACAAGCTACCGTCGTTAACGACGTTTAAACTTAAACAATCTTATAGAACGCTCATCTTACAAAATTAATTCGCATCAGTACACCAAATAATGTGATTGATCAACAATTTCAACATTCTTTACTGCGTATGTACACAAGAAACATCGTACACAATTTCGACTGCAACTTGTACTTAATGTAAAATCCGAGAGATCAGAAGTTTTAACTATCAATTACTGTGAAATTATTGCACCACGACTGTACTCTGCCAGTCGAGGGTAATTAGGTTAAGCTCTGATTGGTCGTTCGGATCCCCAACTTGATGCGTCCACCTTAAACGCAAGAGTATAAAAACTCCTCACACATAACAATATTCGCCTTTTCTCTTTCATCAAGTGCTCCAAAGTAACTATAGAAGTTGGAGAGTGGGTTCTGTTGCGTCTTTTAAGCAAATGTAAGACTTAGTTCGGTGACTAAGCTGTGTAAGAAAAGCTCGAGCAAACCAGGCCACTATAAATTCACTTAAAAGTGAATCAAGGAGGAACACGAAAGATAGGACCGTCGACTTAGGTTTCTACGTTAAAAGCAGAAGTCTAATTATTGTCATCGCCACGAGTGCTCTCGTGTAGGATTAAGAACATCGTTGCGGTCAACCTTGTAAGATCTTGCGGACGCGTGCGCGCAAGCAGCGGCTAACCAACGATCATAGAAGTAAGTTAAGTAAAGGAAACTATAAATTGTATAAAATTGTAAATGCGAATCTGAAACTTTATTATTTATACCATTTGTAAAATTAACTATTTCTGGCTTTTCTAAATTTATTTAATCATGAGATAAGACATAACTTCGTTGTTGATTAAATTAATTTTCTTAATTCAAAAACATTCCAAATACTAAATTACATGAAAAATTTCAAGATCTAATAATTCTAATTGATAGACACATAATTCTTACCTCAATGAATACATTGAATATCGAGGAAAAATAAAATAGACACTGTATGACAAAGACCTTTACAAGGACGCGAGATAAAACGACGAATAAGATACGCTACTACCGTATGACATAAAACATTAACTCTAACAGTAAGTCAACGCCAGCTCAGCGTACACCACTCTATACATATCACTCGGTGAAACTTAACACCACAACGCCGAGTCAACGATTTCAAAGAAAAGTATACTGTAAGTAAAAGCAAATAAGGCATTTGGGCCGATGGCTAATTCCTGACGAACAAAAATTAAATTTATTTGTTTGTAGAACGAATCTACGAGTTCCGCCCTTCACTTATAGAAGTTCGGACGTAACACATTCTTTTTTTACAAAATATCAGTTTCTTTTTGTTGCGTCAAAATATATTTTTAATTGAAATAATATTATTGATGTATAAAGCAGAATATTTACTAGTTTATATGTTACATAACTTTAAAAAGCTGTAAACGCACAATTTGCGATTTTCGATTAAAGAAATCTGTTAGAACATAATTAAAAATAAATTAAGATAAAATATGCCCATGAATTGCATATTAATTTCAGTCATCATAACCTCAAATAATTAAAAAAAAATTTTTTTTTTTTTTAATTTTTAACTGTGTTAAAATAAATCATGCTCTATAGTTATATTTTGCAAATAATAATGATGAGTTTTTTAATACAAAAAATTGACAAAATACAGAAAAAATTCTGTGTAGGTTAGAAAATTTATAGAAACTATTGTTTTTTTTTTTTAATTTCATCCAATCAAAGTAATTTCAATTTTATTAAATCTATGAAATTTTTTTATATTTAATGTAACACAAGTCTATTTTTTTTAACGTACTTCTCCATTTCCTCTTCAATCTTATTTTCCTTTCAATTATTACTCATCCTCCCTCCTATATTAACTAATGATATCTTTGGATCCGATAAATACAGATTTCTATTAAATAAGTTCGTGAGCTCATCTTTTCGGCTTGTTTGTCGCGCATGGTTGATCATATTTTTTCGATTAATCTTATGCCACGTTTCGCTTGCATCCTTTGAATAAAATATCATTGAAATTTCGAATTATCTTGCTACTTAGTAACCGTGTACAAGAAGTTTATGATGGACTTTGCTTAGCCCCTGTGTATAAATCGAAAAATAATCAGTATGTTTTAAAGCACAACTTTTCTAATACATTATAATCTAATTCTTCTCCACATCTAAACAATGATAAAAAAAGCGATATGTTGCAAACAAGGTCCTCGTTAACTCCAATTTAAAGAATTTAGCAAATTTTTTCGGCTCTTTAAACCTGTTTTTTTAATTTTAAAATTAACAAACCGTTTTTGTAGTTTATAATGAACAAGTTGGAACTTGTGTCTCTCATTTTTAAATATGTATATGAATAATTAATGAATTAGAAAATGCATTTCTGTATTTTTGGTGTAGGTTGTATTAATATTATACTGTCGCAGATTTTATCTGCCTTATTTTGCACAAAATTTTGTAGAGTATGTTGCAGTACTTTAAACAACAATAATTTTTTCGGTAAAATTTTTTTTATTTTATACCTTTACATAACACATGAAAATATTGCAACTAAGTAAGATGTTAAGTAGTACGTCTAAGTACGATAAATTAAAAAAAGTGTAAAAAGAATATTACTTCTAGTTGGAGCAAAATTGGTGGCGTCGTCTGAATCCTTTCGTAGTCTGAGTTTTTTTTTAGTCATGCCCATTAAACCGCACACAATGAGGATATTTATGTTGCTAGCGAGCAACCGGATCATAATTTGTTCTAACAATTTCGCTTAACCAAATTAGCCAGTTTTTTGGTATGAAAAAATTATACTCGTATTCTTTGGCACATTTGGAAAAAAAACAACTAATTTGGATGTCTAAATTTCAGTTTCCGAGTAAAAAATTTCCAAAGTTTTGACAAATGCGTTTTTTCCGACTTTCAGAGCCGTGAAAAATTATGAAAATAGAATATTTTCACGAGGCACATTACGCAAACATCAACTATCTCTCCCCTACTGTCTCCAAAAAAGTAAATTTTTATGTACAAAAAAAGTGATTCAGGACCTAGTGGGATCGATAGAGAATTATTGATAAAGCAAAACTCCATTTTCCGTCAGACATTTTTTTTCTCTTATAAATATATTATTGGGACTTGTAATATTTCTCGGGCGTCTGGCGAGGAGAAAAAGGAAATTTCGACTGAGTACAAGCCATGCTGGTCGTTGCCCTCTCTCATCTCCACGCTCTGCCCCACCACGTATGGTGGAGAAACTGCTGCTGGCATTAACTAGAGGGCTAGTGTATATATATATATATATATATATATATCTATGTATATTCATGAACGTAATTTTACATTCAGTTTCTCACGGCCGTTTTTCACAAGATTTTATGTCGGTTAAAATCGAAAACATAATTGTTTTCTATGTATTCTTTTACTTCTCTTTCGAATGGTGTAAGCTATTTTTTAATCCACATTACCGTTCGCGAGATATATAAGTATTTCTTCACAAAAAACATAGAATCTATATACTTAGAAAGCTAAAAAACCTGAACAGAAATCTATTGAGGATACGTCCTTAGTTCGTGAGGACTTCTATAGGTATCCTACAGCGGACCTACTGAGGCAAAGTAACGCGGCGTACAGTTGGTCTCCTTTAGGTATTCTAAATGACCGCGCATATAACCAAACTTGAAGCATTTTTCCAGTCAATAAATATATGTGTAAATTCAATAAAAGTGAGGGACAGAAATAGAGTTAATCTGTCAGAGTCAGAGAGCTGCTAGATTCAGTAGACAAATTATCATGACAATCGTTTAATAAATGAAAAATAATCTAACCTATATCCTATCTTAAAGTTTTGATGGCCTTAAAGTAAAGCCTCTAATAGGATTGGCTGCTGACTATGATGTGGCTTACACTTGATTGGTCGCTGCCATAAAAGTGCGTGAATTTTAAATTCAGTGTGTATAAGTAAATATTTTAATTGTTTACTACGATGCTGTCTTATTCATAAATAAATATAATTACATAGATGGTATTTAAGCTTGATTCGTGATCATTGGACTAATTGTTATACAATGTACATTTTTAATTATATACAATAAATTACGCTATGGTATGTTACATTCTCAGCCGGCACAGCAGGTACTGCATGTATTATATAGAGATATGGATATACTCATGTAAGTCAGGTGAGATCTGCAGCCGGTATAGCTGATAGTGTTTTGTATAGTATACACACATACATACATATGTATGTCTTTGCCGAGAGAGAGAAGGAGAATCAGCTTTGTACGCGTCTAATCCTCTAATCTTGTTTAGTTAGCCAGTGCTTGTTAGTTGCCATAACGTGTTTTTGAGTGAGTGAACCTTCGTCGCGATCAAGCAGGTAATCTATTAACATCTTTATTCTTATTACGTATCTACATGTATTTTATATTTAACTTCATTAAGTATACATAATTTTTTAAACATTTTACAATATTTTGTGAATAAAAATAAATATATTTGTTTTTTAAGGTGCTGTGTTGCAAAACTATCTTTTGTTATGGATATTACGTACTCCCCTAACGAATTGTTTGATGAGATGTACAACAAGGACATGACCGCGTGAGTTCATTTGTGTTTAGTGAAAAATTAATTTTTTTTAATTGTAATAGTATTAATATACTGTGAATTACGTTGTAGTGAGGTCATAGGTTATGTTGATGAAGTAAATGCCCCACAAGAAGTTGGCTCAAAGAAAAAATATAAATTGATGAAATTCATTCTCAATAATGGTTCCGGAAAACGCTTGCAGTGTTTGATATGGGGCGATGAAACAATCAACAAATATCAAAGTGATATAACCGTTTGTCGTGTAAGTTGTCAAATTTATATCTTATAAGTATTCACATTTTTAGTCCCACATGTATTAAGTACTACTGATGAATTTAATATACGCTGTCTTTCGTTAATAGATTGTACACATTGAAAGAGGTTATCTTAAGGCTGTCAAGACCACGTACTCAAATCAGCAGCAATCGTTAGTGCCGTTTGAATTAATAGTTCAAAAAAATACGATCATTCACTTCCATGAGACTCATACTGATGGAAGCATGGAATTGACAACACCTGCACCTGTACAAGTGAATTTTGAATCGATTAATATTGCCGGTGGCTTAATCCGTAAGTTTTTATGTCAATTGTTACTCGTACAATGTTTGAAATATTTTGTTCGAAACAATTCTTTATGTTACAAAATGAACATAGAATGATTTTTCACTTCACAATATTATTATTATTGTTATTATTACTATAATTATTATAATTATATTGTTTCAAACATATAACCAGAATTACCAGACTGTGTTAAAATAACATGTACACTTTAAAAAATTTATTGCAACCTAAGCTTACAAATCAATAATTCTGAAAATTGTTACAGGTATCGAAGGTTATATAAAAAACTGAGTTTGAAGCAGTCGCAAGCCGATTTGGAAACTCCTCTTATGGTTGCGGAGCTATAACTGATAAAAGTTGCAAACTTACTGTAAATATTTCGAATTATACTCCACTTGATATTGAAAAAGGGTCCTACGTTCAGGTAACCGGAGAAGCAAAACATAATGGTAAACTGTTTCCACTTTTATTGTATAATGTAGTTTTTATTTTTAAAATCATTACTAAAAAAATTTTTTCTACAAATTTTTCAGATGGACCAATCCATATTTTATGTTCTGATTCTTTCTGCATTGTGGAAGATAAGAACGTTCCTCGAGCATCACAAGAGGATCTTCGTCAAGGCATCCGAACACCAAAACGGCGTAAGCTCGATGTCTAAGGGACAAATTTATTTTCATACCATCAAATTATGTTTGAAACTTTCAAAATATTTTTTGTCATTTTTTATGTTCCATAATTATATTAGTTTTTGTACAAACTAATTAATAGTTTTTATACAAGCTAAACTTCCCATCAACTTACAACATTCAATAATAACTTTCGAAAATTTATTTATTTATTTGTAATTTAGAAATATTTTTAAAATTTTGTTCTTTCAAAACTTATATTATTCACTTTTCAAAATTGTAGTTAAAAACTGTTTTCATGTAACTTTTTAATTTAGTATACCGTTTATTTTAAGCAAGCAATTTTCTTTTTTTTTCCGTTTTTTTTAAATCAAATATACATGTTGTAAGTTGATAGGGTGGTGAAAAGGCTGCACATGAATAGTGTTCAAATTAGACTGTAAGACAGCAGTTAGATTTGTAAGTGAAATCAAAGTCAAAATTGATTTATCCATTATAATTTGTCTTGATTGGTTGTGGAAAAGTCTGCACATGACTGAAAAAAAGCAGTCAGATTTTTAAGTGAAATGAGAGTCAAAAATGATTTATCTGTCATATTTTTTCTTTTATAATTGATCATTCTTACTTACATTGCAATAATATTGTTTTCCCAATAAGTTAGATTTCGTTGAAACTTACAGTATGACAGTGTAAGTTATTTGAATGAACAATCTAGAATAATTACTTATAAACAAGATATTAAAATTGTTTAACGTTTAATGTATTACTAGATTTTCTGTTTAACACCTAAGTTGCGTAATTATTTATTTTAACATTAATTAAATGGGTTACATTATTGACACTTGAGTTACCATTGCTATCGTACAGTATTGTTACTCTTTATTTAAATGATACTTTTTGTGTTATGTAGTCGTTACATTAAGTACATAGCAAAATGAGTTGTTACGTAATGTTTCTATGACCTGACAAGAGATTGTCATAAATATTACTATAACATGTTTTAAAAGTTTAACGAACCTGCGCTGTACAAAATTCATAGTGAAAATGAAGGCTTTATTAATCCTTAAAAATGTCAATTAATACAAATAAAATTTTCAAATTTACTTTCTGATTTTATTTTCATTATTTGGCCTTTTCGTACATACATCTGTTTATTGAAATAACTATAACCATCTCCTTATTTATTTTTTATTACTCATGAAGTGCACAAAAATAGTCATTACCTCAGTATGCATTCAGCTGTTGCAAGTTGGGATGACATTTTCTATTACTAAATAAAGATATGTACAAAATTATTAACTTTTCATTCGTTAAGATAGTAAAAAAATTTTTTCCAGTCTACAATTCTTGCTTCACTGCTTACTGGCTGGCATACACCAATTATTTTTCTTTAAACTTGAACAGATCATGAGCTTCAAATAATCTGGTGAAGAGGAACAGCAGCATCAAAGCATTCATGTACCTAATCAAGATGTACATGATAGACAAGAGTGTAATGGAGAGTCTGTTTTACCTCTGGAAGCAATGGATACTGTTAGCAAGGAGTTTGTTTGTGTTATTAGGTGATTAAACTGGTATCGTGTCATTGAGCCTGCGGCACGTACTATTTCTTTCCTTGCGGAGCCCTGATTCAACTTTGGCTGGTAGCCTTGGGTGCATTGACTCTTTTTCTACTTAACTACTCCTATTCATGTCCACTTCGTAGACCTGATCCAATATTGACTGGAAGTTCTGAGTGGATTCGCTCTCATACTTACCTACTCATAGGCATACACAGTTGATAGATCTGGTTGAAAAAAAATTACTGGTTTTGTCTATCTGATGGGTTACAAATTCTGATAAATATGCCTAGATAAATCAGCCAGTCGGAGTTGTTACAAGTCTATGGACTAGATATGCCTAAGTATGAGCAGAGCGATGAAGAACAACAGCAACAACATCAAAGCCTTTACGTACCCAATCAAGACGTACAGAATGGACAAGAGTGTGATCAGTGATGGAAAGTCATTTTTACCACTGGAAGCATTCGATGATGTAAGAAAGGAGTTTGTGTTATTACGTATTCATCATGTAATGACATTGGGGCCTGCTGCACGTTGCCACGTACTTTTTCTTTACTTCTGGAGCGTTTATGTATATATATATCGTTCAATGTAGCAGTCAGCACTGCTTGCGAGGGGTGGTTCATTTACTCGTAGGTCAATTTTCGTTCAGAAGAAGAATCAAAATCTTGCCGCAAATGGCACTTTATCGTCATAACTTTTCATTCTCTATCGATTGTATCAGGTTGCGGCAATAATATAATTATGACCACATGGTCATTTTTATATGACAACATAACTTTTGACCAAGAATGTGGATCACGAAAATACTTTGGATCTCCACGAATCATGAGTTTTCTTAATATTGGTGAAATTCGCGGCAGTAGCTTTGTTTTCACCCTCCCCCCTGTCCTCAGCTCTTAGTCTATTAGGTTGGATACGATCAAGGCCGTATTCGCTATGCGCCTATGTCAGGTGGCGCCGTCGAGTGAGAGAAATTGTCCCTCGCTAAAATCGCCAGAATGCATGGAGCCTTATAGGAAAACTTTTTAATAAGTTAAAAAAACGTTTATTAAGAATGGATTGACCAAATGAATCAGTGATTTAAGTGTGTATTATGTTAATGTACAGTAATAAGTTTTGGTTGGTGTTGTCATATGTACTACAAGATTGGGAAAAATATAAACATGGATTGCGACTGTGCTAACACAACATATATATGTGTATACACATGCTTGCACTCGTATGGAGCTTGAGAAACACAAGTACTCCTTACATTTATCTATTTCTCACAACACAGTGTTCAATAAAAATTAATACTGATGACAGGTTAGGTTAACTTTTACACATTTATACTACGTTTCCATGGATTACTTGTGATTTTTAGCTTTACACAAGTATAAGCATGTATATGCACTCAAATATGGTGTGTTCTCATAGTCGCAATCCATATTTTCATTTTTTCCAATCTTGTAGTACACATGGCAACACCAAACAAAATTTATTACTTTACACCAACATAAGACACACTCAAATCACTGATTCATTTGGTCCATTCACTCTTAATGACCTTCTTTTTAATTTATTAAAAATTTTCCTATAAGACTCCATGCATTCTGGTGATCTTAGCGAGGGACAATTTCTCTCACTTAATGGCGTCACCTGACATAGGCGCATAGCGAATACCACCTATAGTAGTTTTTCTTGCACCTAGCTTAACATCACTAATCACGGTGTAAAAAACGATTCTCGGGGACGGGGACACTGAGACAGCCAGAGTCTGTCAGCGACGACAGAGACACTCAGAGAAAGAATAATTGTTCAAGCTATTCTCCAGATGCCCCCGAAAATAATCATTCAGCCATCAATCGAAAGCTGAGCACCTACCCTACAGTGTAACGAGCGATTCACCAGCTGACCAGCATCAGGTCATCGTGTTCAGGAGCATCAGAGTAGTTTGGTATGTACATGCATGTATTTTTGGGTTAGTGGCGAGACTGGCGTGTGCATGCACGTGTAAAGAGATAGGTGTCGAGTTCAGGAGTTTTGGACACTATGAACGTGAGGATCATCAGGATGATTCATGAAGGCACGTGTGTGTGTTTGAACGAGGAGAAAGTATATGTGTGTGTGTGCTCTGGAGGAGCTAGAAGGCGCACATGTGTGTGTGTGCTCGAGAAGAAGGCATAAATCTCGGTCAAGTGAGGGTGCGGGAGTGCGTTTAACAAGAAGGCGTGTCCAGTCAAATTAGCTCTCAATTAATATTGTCAAGAGGATGGTTGGATTTCGTATTGTTAGATTCTTTGAAGTCAGCTGAACATTTTTCTATAACGTCATATCTTTCTATTTTTGTCTTTTAATGGTGAAAATCTTGAATGAATGATGAAATTGCTTGTTTGGTCAGCGGCAGGAAAAAGAGCACTCGCCTGTATATCCTATATATACAGCAGCTCGTATACTTCTGCTACATGAAATGACAGCTCGTGTATGCTCCTTCTCATCCATGAGTGTATACTTTGTTATTTTCTAAATTTACGCTACACCCTTGTATGTTTATTGTCCTTTATCCTGCTCTTTTTTTTCATGATAGCTTGACATAAGGAGTTTCCCTACGTTTATACGTATAAAAGTCAAAGAATAGCATTTCATCCACGAACTTTATGATTATGTTAATAAGAAAAGCCCCAACCTTCCACTGAAATTTGTTTTATGATTAATTATCGACATCAGAGAAATGTCCCATTATGTTTACTTATGATATATGGCACGCATCCATAAAAAAGTTGATGCAACCACGCAATCCTGACACATGTTAGGCAAACAATTCCAAAGCCATGCTTTCAAACTTGCAGGGCTTTTCAACTTATAAAGCTCATCCTCTCTGCCATGTCATGCTCTCAAAACATGAACGATGAGCAAACATGAATGATGAATATTTTTTGTTTGCATTGCAAAGCACAACACTTTGAGGATGAGAAAATTTCAAATAAAGGACTATCTTTTAGCGATTGTTGCAGCCACGGCTCTGTTATATTAGACCCATTACCAGATTTTCCTCCTGACTTATTAGCATTATTTAAAGAAGAAAATGAAAAGTCACGTCTTTTTTTCGAGCGTATTCGTTATTATAACAATTCTTTGCTATTTGCTTCGTTCAATGCTAACTTAGTGAATTTTCAATCTCGACATCCTGGACCATACTGTTTTAAAATTCAAGGTCAGATATATTATCAAATTAATACTTCATTGTATTCTTCTATTACCGACAATCCAAGTCATGGACAACTTTTTATTATTGATCAACAAGAAGCTATACGTTATCGAATTATCGAAAATCCTGTGTTAGATTACAATCTCATTTCTATGTTAGATTCTATCATTCGTATTAATATTTTTGCTAAGTCTTATGAAATGATGAAACAAGAAATTAATGCACAATTTTTGTTTAATAACAGTAGTCGACAGCCTGATGAATTACAATTGTTGTTTTCATTGAAACCAGGTCAAGATATGCGAAAATACAATTTCCAAAGAGTTAATGAAGTTGCAGCTATTTTTTCTACAACAGCTGATGGAGAGATTCCGGAATCCTACGTTACTGTGCGGAATAAGAACACGAAAAAATTAGAATTTGTTAGTTGCATGGATCCCAACGTAGAACCATGGATATATCCTTTATTTTATCTATATGGTACACAAGGATGGCACAGAAATATGGTCAGAAACAATAATGAGCAACAACGTATAACTCGAATGGCTTACACCAGATACAGAATGGCTATTAGACCAGATGAATTTGATCCTTTTATAATGGGTCTAAGATTATATCAACAATGGGTAGTGGATTATTATGTTAAAATAGAAAAGGATAGAATTCAATATTGCAAAGATCATCAAAAAGAGTTAAGGGCTGATACGTATAAAGGCTTACATGATTATATACAAATGTCTGCTCGTGATGTATCGGCTAATGTTGGTAAAACAGTAATTCTTCCTTCATCATTTAATGGATCTCCACGTCATATGCAACAATGTTACCAAGATTCTATGGCAATCGTTAAAGAAAAGGTAAGCCGGATATTTTTCTTACAATGACATGTAATCCTAATTGGTGTGAAATCAAGGAAAATCTCTTACCAGGTCAACAAGTTTCCGATAGACCAGATATAGTAGGGCGAGTATTCCATTTAAAAAAAGATCGTTTACTTGATTTTGTTATAAAAAAATTTTTTTTTGGAAAAGTTGCAGCTTATGTATATGTTATTGAATTCCAAAAAAAAGGTTTGCCTCATATGCACTTGTTAGTTACACTAGAACGAGGTTATAAAATTACTACCTCTGATATAGTCTATACATTTATATCAGCTGAAATTTCTGATCACGTATCTACTCCTCAATTGCATGAAATAGTTATGAAAAATATGATACATGGTCCGTGTGGTGATTGGTGTACAGTAGGTGGTAAGTGTAGTAAAAATTTCTCTAAACCATTTGAAAATGAAACGACTTTAGATGAGAATGGATATCCTAATTACCGTAGAAGAGACACTGGCATAACTTATGAACGTCCTGGAAATCATTTGGTAGATAATAAGTGGGTTATACCTTATTCTCCTAAATTATTAAAAATGTTCAACTGTCACATTAATGTAGAAGTTGTGTCTACCATTTCAGCAGTTAAATATTTATACAAATACATTTACAAGGGTCATGATGCAGCTACTGTGATTATAAGAGAAACAGATGAAAGCAACACAATTAATCATGATGAAATTAAAAATTTTATTGAAACCCGATATGTTGGTCCAGTAGAGGCTTGCTATCGTATACTAAGTAAACCATTGCAAGACAAAAGTCACACTATTACTAGATTGCCAATACATCTACCAAATGAACAATGTGTTATAATTCCAGAAAATGTTGAAGACGTAGTCTTAATGAATAATTTAAGTAATTTAAGTAGTATGTTACTTGATTATTTCAAATTGAATGAAAGTTGTGAAGAAGCAAGGCAATATTTTTACACAGAAATTCCAAGTTATTTCACACATAAGGAAACAAAAAGCAATAATTCCACAATATCTTCTTGGAACCCTCGACAAAAACATTTTAATTGTATAGGTCGCATGTTCTCGGTTAGTCCAACTCAAACAGAATTGTTTTATTTAAGATTAATATTACTACATGTGAAAGGTGCTAAAAGTTATAATGAACTAAGGACAGTGAATAATGTTTTACAACCAACTTTTGCAGCAACTTGCTTAGCACTTGGACTTATCGAAGATGATGAAGAATGGATTAAAGCAATGGAAGAAGCAACGCTTTGGATGATGCCTCAAAGACTTCGTCTCTTATTTGTTCGTATACTCATCCATTGTCAACCAATTCATCCTGAAGAGTTGTGGAACAAATATCACATTGCAATGTCCGAAGATTTCTTTAGAACAAATGATCGTGAAGTAAATTATCAAATGGCATATGCTGAAATAAATAATTTGCTAAATAATGAAGGTCGAAGCTTAGCTGATTTTCCTACTATGGAACAATTTGTAACGAACACAATAAACTGTAACAGTCACGTATCACCAGCTGACACATTAGAAGAAAGCGAACGTCAGTACAGTCAGTTAAATGCCGAACAAAAAGAAATCGTTGACATCGTGCTTAAAGCTTCCCAAGACGAAAGTTATGACGGTCCGACTTGTTTTTTTTTAGATGGACAAGGAGGATCTGGGAAAACTTTTGTTTATACTACTATTTACAATACGTTATTTTCAAAGAATATTAAAGTATATTCAATGGCATTCACAGGAATTTCCGCAATTTTACTGCCTAATAGTAAAACGGTTCATAAAACTTTTGGGTTACCAGTTCCTATGTTTCATAATTCTTCATCACACATAAAAATACAATCTAAAGAAGGTAAATTGTTGAAAGATGTCAAAGTTTTTAGTTGGGATGAAGCACCTATGGCACCGAGATATGCTTTAGAAAGAGTAGATCAAACTTTAAAATATATTATAAATAATGATTTGCCTTTCAAAAGAAAAATGATGCTCTTAGGTGGAAATTTTCGACAACTTCTCCCTATAAAAAATCATGGGACTCGAAGTGAAATATAAAATTGATCCATTAAATATAGTTCATTATGGAAACATTTTTCCAAATTTCAATCAAAAACAAATATGAGGGTCTTACCACAAGAACTCGAATTTGCTCGGTTCTTATTAGATGTGGAAAATGGTACTATAAATGACCAAAATGATAATAACTTCCTCATCACTGTATACTACCAATGGACAGTTGTATTGTTCAAAAAGTATTTGGAAAACTTATTCAAGAAAATAATTTTAAAGAAATGAGTAAATGTGCTATTTTATTGGCTAGGAATGTTGATGTTGATGATATTAATGATCAAATTACTAATTTATTGGATAGATCAACCGAACATGTCTATACTGGAATTAATAGCATTAAAAATTGTGATAATGGTGAACTTACTAATCTTCTTTTACCAGAGTATCTTAATACTTTAAATCCACCAAGTCTGCCTCCATATAAATTACATTTAAGAAAAAATTGCATCAGTATGTTAATTAGGAACATAAGCATAAATGAAGGTTTATGCAACGGTGCAAGACTGTTAGTTATCGACTTTTCGAATCATTTATTAAAGTGTAAAATCTTAACAGGAGATAAATGTAACATTATTGTATTTTTGAATCGTATTACTCTTTATTGTGAAAATGAGTACCCATTTACGTTTAAAAGAAGACAGCTCCCAATTAAATTGGCTTTTGCAATGACTATAAATAAGTCTCAAGGACAAACATTTAAGAAGATAGGAATCGATCTTAGAAGAGATGTTTTTAATCATGGACAATTATACGTTGCTATGTCTAGAGTTAGGTCATGGGATTCGTTAATAATATATCTTGGATATCAAAGAGAAAGCATGCATGTGAAAAATTACGGATACAAAGAATTATATCAATAGTACATCAATTGAAGACGGTAAATTCATTTAGAATTAAATTTTTAGGCATTTTTTTGTTTTTGTTTAAAAGTTAGTTTATTATCTCTTAAGTATGCTCAAAAAAGTTCAAGTCTGAATTAGATATATAAATGACTTTATAGTGAATGTAAGTATAGCGTGGGTTATACAATCAAAACAAGAGTACGATTTCCCGGGCGTTACCGTTAGACTGTATATTTTTTTGGTAAAAAAAGTGATTTGAAGATACTTTTATTGTTATGGAAAAATCGATATTTGCTAAGTTTTCGAAATGTCGAAGTCGGAAGTTTTATGGTAAAAATAAGCTACTTAGACCAATTTTGAAAGCATTTTCAATGTATTATATAGTATTTGGGGTACTTTCGAACGCTGACTACGAATTTGGTATTCAAAATTGATGCAAATGGCTGTGATTTTACTCAAAGTCGAATTTATAGTAATTTTTTAAAAAATAATTTCAAATAAACTGACATTCTTTTTATGATTTAAATAGCGTACCTCACCCACAACCACGGGTGGCCGAACCTGGACCCCACTAAAACTAGATCATCCCCTGAAATGCCATAAAGCATCAAGAACATTACATATTTTTTTAATAAACATTTTTAAACTGGTAGTATTTTATATAACGCTCACACATACACTTACATAACACACATTTAAACGTTCACAAACACATACAAATACATGTGGAATGCGCCGTAGGTCTACCTCCTCGTGGTGCATTCTGGGTAACGCTAAAAGACCTACACATATAACAGTTATTATTTGATGACCATTTTGATTAAAACAGAAAATAAAATTATCGTAAAATCAGCTTTAAATAAAACTATGGCCATCTGCGCCAATTCTGAGTACTTAATTCGTAATCAACTCAAATTTACACCCAAAAACTATGTTTTTCATTGAAAAAGCATTTATAAATGGTGTATACAACTAACTTTTACTTCAAAATTTCCGATTTCAATATTTCGAAAACAAAGCAAGATATCGATTTATTTATAAGACTAAAAAAGTATCTTAAAATCACTTTTTCATAAAATGGTGGCACCCGGGAAATCATTCTATCCCCGGAATTTGAAACTTAAAACGTGTTTTTTTAAAACGTAAAATTTCATCCCAACTTTCGAACTCTGACAGCCCGAAATATAACATCCCACAATAATTCTAATTTGCTCTTTCTATTGCGTAGAGTCTATTCTGCAGCTCTATTATGCACTGTGTGACTACAGCCTTACGAACACCCCATATTTTTATGCTATTCTCATATTATACATAATGTAGTTATTAAAATAAACTACTACATATACATTTACAACAATTTTACGGCGCGCGTAGGTCGCTTATTTAGTTTCTAGTATACATAAATTATTAATTAAATGAGACATTTTGTGTCTTCAAAGTACTTACATTGCTTATACTTTTAATACCTAATGTAGTTATTTAACATATAAGGATACATTGAAAAAAATTCTCTACAATTTTGGCTGAACACACCACCACCGTTTCAGCAGTTCGGCCAGTGGTAGTTGGCTGCAATACTAAAACAGCAGTGTGCCAGGCCGTTTTGGCTTGGCTCGTCTGCTATTGTTACACTGCCGCCACATACAGTCTGCTACACAGCCGAAAGTAAATTAAAACCTAGCCTAAAACCCAAGTACGTAATATTAATATTATAATAGCTTTAGTTTATATGTATATGTGTAAATACGTCATAAGAATTAATATCGTTTTGATGCATATACAACTGGCCTGTGGTGTATATAAATCAAAATTAAGCCATAAACACTTTAACTTTTTGTATGTTTCTAATATATCATGTTGTTTTGTGTACATACTAAAAAACTGAACTTAAAATAGTTATTTATTACGTATATATTTTGTACAGTTCATTGATTGACAAATGAAACTTCCTGGAGCATGCACTTCCTGAATGGTTTGTTTACACTGCACTTTCGGCTGTGTAGCAGACTGTATGTGGCGGCAGTGTAACTATAGCAGACGAGCCAAGCCAAAACGGCCTGGCACACTGCTGTTTTAGTATTGCAGCCAACTACCACTGGCCGAACTGCTGAAACGGCGGTGGTGTGTTCAGCCAAAATTGTAGAGAATTTTTTTCAATGTATCCTTATATGTTAAATAACTACATTAGGTATTAAAAGTATAAGCAATGTAAGTACTTTGAAGACACAAAATGTCTCATTTAATTAATAATTTATGTATACTAGAAACTAAATAAGCGACCTACGCGCGCCGTAAAATTGTTGTAAATGTATATGTAGTAGTTTATTTTAATAACTACATTATGTATAATATGAGAATAGCATAAAAATATGGGGTGTTCGTAAGGCTGTAGTCACACAGTGCATAATAGAGCTGCAGAATAGACTCTACGCAATAGAAAGAGCAAATTAGAATTATTGTGGGATGTTATATTTCGGGCTGTCAGAGTTCGAAAGTTGGGATGAAATTTTACGTTTTAAAAAAACACGTTTTAAGTTTCAAATTCCGGGGATAGAATGATTTCCCGGGTGCCACCATTTTATGAAAAAGTGATTTTAAGATACTTTTTTAGTCTTATAAATAAATCGATATCTTGCTTTGTTTTCGAAATATTGAAATCGGAAATTTTGAAGTAAAAGTTAGTTGTATACACCATTTATAAATGCTTTTTCAATGAAAAACATAGTTTTTGGGTGTAAATTTGAGTTGATTACGAATTAAGTACTCAGAATTGGCGCAGATGGCCATAGTTTTATTTAAAGCTGATTTTACGATAATTTTATTTTCTGTTTTAATCAAAATGGTCATCAAATAATAACTGTTATATGTGTAGGTCTTTTAGCGTTACCCAGAATGCACCACGAGGAGGTAGACCTACGGCGCATTCCACATGTATTTGTATGTGTTTGTGAACGTTTAAATGTGTGTTATGTAAGTGTATGTGTGAGCGTTATATAAAATACTACCAGTTTAAAAATGTTTATTAAAAAAATATGTAATGTTCTTGATGCTTTATGGCATTTCAGGGGATGATCTAGTTTTAGTGGGGTCCAGGTTCGGCCACCCGTGGTTGTGGGTGAGGTACGCTATTTAAATCATAAAAAGAATGTCAGTTTATTTGAAATTATTTTTTAAAAAATTACTATAAATTCGACTTTGAGTAAAATCACAGCCATTTGCATCAATTTTGAATACCAAATTCGTAGTCAGCGTTCGAAAGTACCCCAAATACTATATAATACATTGAAAATGCTTTCAAAATTGGTCTAAGTAGCTTATTTTTACCATAAAACTTCCGACTTCGACATTTCGAAAACTTAGCAAATATCGATTTTTCCATAACAATAAAATATCTTCAAATCACTTTTTTTACCCAAAAAATATACAGTCTGACGGAAACGCCCGGGAAATCGTACTCTTGTTTTGATTGTATAACCCACGCTATACTTACATTCACTATAAAGTCATTTATATATCTAATTCAGACTTGAACTTTTTTGAGCATACTTAAGAGATAATAAACTAACTTTTAAACAAAAACAAAAAAATGCCTAAAAATTTAATTCTAAATGAATTTACCGTCTTCAATTGATGTACTATTGATATAATTCTTTGTATCCGTAATTTTTCACATGCATGCTTTCTCTTTGATATCCAAGATATATTATTAACGAATCCCATGACCTAACTCTAGACATAGCAACGTATAATTGTCCATGATTAAAAACATCTCTTCTAAGATCGATTCCTATCTTCTTAAATGTTTGTCCTTGAGACTTATTTATAGTCATTGCAAAAGCCAATTTAATTGGGAGCTGTCTTCTTTTAAACGTAAATGGGTACTCATTTTCACAATAAAGAGTAATACGATTCAAAAATACAATATTGTTACATTTATCTCCTGTTAAGATTTTACACTTTAATAAATGATTCGAAAAGTCGATAACTAACAGTCTTGCACCGTTGCATAAACCTTCATTTATGCTTATGTTCCTAATTAACATACTGATGCAATTTTTTCTTAAATGTAATTTATATGGAGGCAGACTTGGTGGATTTAAAGTATTAAGATACTCTGGTAAAAGAAGATTAGTAAGTTCACCATTATCACAATTTTCAATGCTATAAATTCCAGTATATACATGTTCGGTTGATCTATCCAATAAATTAGTAACTTGATCATTAATATCATCAACATCAACATTCCTAGCCGATAAAATAGCACATTTATTCATTTCTTCAAAATTATTTTCTTGAATAAGTTTTCCAAATACTTTTTGAACAATACAACTGTCCATTGGTAGTATACAGTGATGAGGAAGTTATTATCATTTTGGTCATTTATAGTACCATTTTCCACATCTAATAAGAACCGAGCAAATTCGAGTTCTTGTGGTAAGACCCTCATATTTGTTTTTGATTGAAATTTGGAAAAATGTTCCCATAATGAACTATATTTAATGGATAAATTTTATATTTCACTTCGAGTCCCATGATTTTTTATAGGAAGAAGTTGTCGAAAATCTCCACCTAAAAGCATCATTTTTCCTCCGAAAGGCAAATCATTATTCATAATATATTTTAAAGTTTGATCTACTCTTTCTAAAGCATATCTCGGTGCCATAGGTGCTTCATCCCAACTAAAAACTTTGACATCTTTCAACAATTTACCTTCCTTAGATTGTACTTTTATATGTGATGAAGAATCATGAAACATAGGAACTGGTAACCCAAAAGTTTTATGAACCGTTTTACCATTAGGCAGTAAAATTGCGGAAATTCCTGTGAATGCCATTGAATATACTTTAATATTCTTTGAAAATAACGTATTGTAAATAGTAGTATAAACAAAAGTTTTCCCAGATCCTCCTTGTCCATCTAAAAAAAAACAAGTCGGACCGTCATAACTTTCGTCTTGGGAAGCTTTAAGCACGATGTCAACGATTTCTTTTTGTTCGGCATTTAACTGACTGTACTGACGTTCGCTTTCTTCTAATGTGTCAGCTGGTGATACGTGACTGTTACAGTTTATTGTGTTCGTTACAAATTGTTCCATAGTAGGAAAATCAGCTAAGCTTCGACCTTCATTATTTAGCAAATTATTTATTTCAGCATATGCCATTTGATAACTTACTTCACGATCATTTGTTCTAAAAAAATCTTCGGACATTGCAATGTGATATTTGTTCCACAACTCTTCAGGATGAATTGGTTGACAATGGATGAGTATACGAACAAATAAGAGACGAAGTCTTTGAGGCATCATCCAAAGCGTTGCTTCTTCCATTGCTTTAATCCATTCTTCATCATCTTCGATAAGTCCAAGTGCTAAGCAAGTTGCTGCAAAAGTTGGTTGTAAAACATTATTCACTGTCCTTAGTTCATTATAACTTTTAGCACCTTTCACATGTAGTAATATTAATCTTAAATAAAACAATTCTGTTTGAGTTGGACTAACCGAGAACATGCGACCTNGCTGTGTAGCAGACTGTATGTGGCGGCAGTGTAACTATAGCAGACGAGCCAAGCCAAAACGGCCTGGCACACTGCTGTTTTAGTATTGCAGCAACTACCATTGGCCGAACCGCTGAAACGGCGGCGGCGGTGGTGTATATTAAGTATAAGCAATGTCAGTACTTTTAAAATGCAATATCTCAAAACTATACGCAATAGGCTTCGGTAAGATGCCAAAAGCTTACATTTTTCATCACTCTGCACATTTCCATTAAATAATGATTATAATTGCGGCGTTAAAGTAGTCGTAATTTCTTTAATTATTGTACAGCACGTTAAAGTCATTTAAACAAGTATACATTTTTTGCACCAATCTATTTATTATTCTATATAATAAAATAATATAACACCTGTAGGTAAAATAGTGTTTTTCATTATAATTCTATCTCACTCTCTCACATTGAATTTATACATATATTGTAACTCTAGAGACTCTGTAAGTTTGGTTAGGTACACAGTTCTTTAGGATACCTAAAGAGGACCAACTGTACGCAGCGTTACTTTGCCTCAGTAGGTCCTCCATAGGCTATTTAGGTATCCTCTAGAGGGCCTCTCGTTCGCCTCACCAAGATTTCTGTTCGGGAATTTACCATCATTTTGTACGACTTCGATTTAGCTAAATAGAAACAATACAGATACTTAACGCACCGGATTATTAAAAACAGGCATAATTTAGACACAAATTATTTGACAGAAGCTTGAATTTGCTACTGGTATAATCAAAAAATGCTCTTACCCATCTAATTCCTAAAATGTAAAACAAGCAAACAAGCGATCAGGTGTATAGAAATACACAATGATACTTCTTAATATTTTATTTAGATTTGAGCGGACTTTCTTACTCGAATCCGATAAGTCCTGTAAGTACAAGCTCCTTCATTTCTTCAGGTCTGCTAGTCAGTTCTCCAATTCTTTATAATCTTACTAATTTAAAAAGCAAAGTCACTAAGACCGTTGTAATTGCTAAACGCGAAAACTACTGAACCGATTTTGCATACCGATTCTTGACACTTCCTAGATGGTTTAAGTATGGTTTTTATCTTGAACAATTTAATAACAATAGCAACAAATAAACTCAAAGTTTTGCAAAAATACGCCAGCTTTTACTTTAGTTCAGTAGGATCCGTTAGGTGGCGTCGACATAAAATCGAAGCTACCTGCAACAGAATTGAATAAGTGTGGATATAATAGGCCGGAGCGTCGCCGAAATTTGTGCGATCGTCTACTGGCAGTTCATCGAGCTGCATCGAAAATGTAGATGATCGTCGTGCAGTTGGGTATCCCGGTTACCAATGACGCTCTTCTCCAATGAGTAAGTGATCTAGGTCTTCTATCACCCTAAATCTTCAGGATTTACGAGTGCCAAAAATAAAATATTTATTCTAACCGATGACGTCTCCGGTGGAATACCCGGAGACGTGTCTAGCCAGAGCATATCCTGCTCCAACCCTTCAGAGTTATGTGGCTGTACCACAATCTGGCCTGGTGCCGTCAGAGAATTTTATACTACGAATGTAAGCCAGGAAAAACAGCCCTGAGGGCATGGGCAGCCATAACGGCTTCCTTCTCAGTGGTCGTGTCCCCAACGGTGCGGCATCCCCACATTTTCTCGACTAACGATGAGCGGTTGGTGATCCGGGGAACAACCCAAAGACGAGATATTTTTTTATCAGCAGCGTACCTCCCTTATGTACAGTCTCCATCCACAGAGACTCCGAGGGTACGATCAAGCTACCCGCAGCTGGCTCTCCATCATCAAGAATAATAATAAGAAATAACTGAAAATTTTACTACTGGTTTTTTTAGGGCCAATTAAAGCATTTACGTTCCCTACTTAACCATTAATCTCATCGGTCCTTTTAAGGGCCACCTAAGTTTAAACTACCTTGCAAACAAATACATTTTAACAACAATTTCTGGAGACTATTCGTCAACTAAACGGATATGTAAAGCCGGCCACTATTAAACTAAGTCAGTCATTAACTGGCATACGTCGCGAGCAGAGTTGTTCGTCGCAAGGCTGGGAACCCCGGTGATCGACGACCCTATATTACCCTCTCAACTCTAAGCATTCAACCAGGAATCACCGATCCTCTCCAAGGTCTGCGCTGGGCAAACCTAACAGCTATGAAGGAAAAAAAAAAACTTGAGCCAACGGGAGTCTCCAACGGGCAAGCATTACGAACCAATCTCTATTAATCTCTCCACCTTAGATCATCAAAACAACTGAGTCTGCAAAAAAAGGTGCTTCAGACACCAACGTTTTCGATGTTATATCAAGAGACGTTAGGAAAGAGCACTACAACTAGCCCCAAAGCTTCGGACTTTGTAATTTTTCTCACGATCAGTCTGGGGCTTCAACAGCAGGCCAGAGAAGATCACCCTGAGGTATCCAGGCAGTCACAATTGCTGTAAACTTCAGTCAAGAAAGAGTTTACTTAAGAAGCTCAACAGTCTCTTTTCGGGGCCATCAGATATCGAACTACATTGCCAACAAATATATTAGAACTTAACAAAGTTGACAGAAAACAGCCTTTAGGGGTCACAAAAATTTTAAGCATGCCAAAAGTCGCAAGAGGATGAATTGGAAGAAAAACTTCAAATGTATCTAATAAATACAATTTTACTTAGGCGTCAAGAAACTGACGCAGAAAATTTATCGAGATTGAAACAGCAGCGTCAAAATCGACAAATAAAGAGTCCATTACGTGAGAGATCAGCTTTTCATTTTACCTCCACAGTAATCTCTTAAATCTTTAAAGATCTAAATTCAAATTTTTAAATAAGTAGACAATATATTTGTATTTTTGTGGCAATAAAAATGTAAAGATTAAGCTCCAGGACTTTGTAGGTCTGGTAATAAAGTTGTGAAAGAAGAAAGAAAAAATTTTTTTTACTATAGATTTTTTGGGAGTTTTTAATCTCAACAGCTTTGAAAAATAGCCCTTTTCGTAAATTATACGGGAGAGACTGCAAATCAACCGCTTTTTATGGCCAACGATTATTTTATGACATAACGAACGCACGGTACTTTTCAGCGTAGTTATAATTTTTCAATTCATACAGCTTATTATTTGACCAAATAAACTGTATGGATTGCGAACAAATATGTTTTTAATAAGAAGATTTTTGTTCTGAGAAGTGTCAGGAATAAATATAAAATTTCTAATTGAAAACGTTTCACATTACATGTCAACACACTACGGTGTTCCATTTAGTAAGTCTCGGGCGAAACCGAGACAGGGAGCCGCTAGTATAATATATAGTCCAAGAAACGTAGCCTAAAGCCTACATTGTTTCTATAACGGTGGAAATTTGATAAATGAAGTTTTTGAGGTCACTGATCAAGAGAAAAATAGTAAAAAAGTTTTCTGACTCCGGTTTCATTGCGAATATTGCATTTATTAGGCAACTTTTTATAAAGACGCTTATATCTCGCGAACGATAAGTTGGACCGAGAAACAGCTTACACTATTCGAAAGAGAAGCAAAACATCCGTTAAAATGGCCGTGAAAAATCTTATGCTAAATTTTAAGATGCGGAGGATATACATACGTGTATAATTGAGATTGAACAAACTTCAGGTGAAGTTCAATCATAATTGTACGAAGGACTTGTTCGAGGATATAATTTACATATATTTAATATCCTCGAACAAGAAGTGTAACAGCGGACGGCCAGTAGCAGCAGTTCCACTACCACGTGCACATGCGCTCTGGCCCCTCCATAGCTCAGGAGAGTGCGGCACGTCTGAGCTATGAGAAAAGAAGGGAAAGTATCTGCATATGCAGTTTGAGCCGATTACAGCAGAAATTTGAGGTTTTCTGGGCGTTGCGCGTCCGCAAAAATATTACAAGTCCCGCAACATTTTTATAATGGGAAAAAAATTGTCTCTGAGGGACAGTGTTCTATAGCGTTATCAATGATTCTCTACTGATTGTACATGGTTCTAAGTGAGATTTTTTTGGAACAAAAAAAAAAAAATTTTGACAAATACTATTACAATTCAGTAATTTTGTTGATGTTAATTGATTTTATGTTGTATTTCAAACTAGCTTGTTTAAAAACTTTTTATGTATCATTAATGTATTGTAGAAATAAGATTTATTTATTTATTTCATAATAAATAATGGAATGAGATAAAGTAATACTGACAAAAATGGACTCACGTAATTTCATTTTATATTTACCTTTGATCAGCTATTCTATTTGATCAAACACTAAAATTGGATATACAGACAGGCAGTTAGAGGAATGAAACGTCACCTAGAGAGGTTATTTTCGCTTTCTCTCTTTGAAGGTCATACATTAAAAACGATTACACGATAGCACGACATCTCGATGGGGCATGTTATAACCACTTATCACTATCTTTCATTGCGGCTAGCTTCAATTTTACCTCGAAGCCACCTAGTAGAACTAAAGGGCAAAGCTTGCTTATTTTAGCAAGACTTTGAGCTTGTTTATCGCTATTGTTATTAACTTTTTCAAGAAAAAAAGAACTATGCGAAAACCATCTCAGAGTTATCAAGAATCAGTATGCAAAATTTCAGTAAAATCGGTTCAGTAGTTTTCGGGATTAGCGATTACAACGGTTTTAGCAACTTTGCTTTGTATATTAGTAAGATAGTCGGGGATTGCGACTAACATGTGTAATTATTAAAACTTAACCTTTAATACTTTTATTCATGCTATGCCATGCAACTTTTTGTTAACGTGGATTGGGAAAGGACCGGGTACAGCCAGTATTATGCAGCACCAATTGCAGCAACAGGTGGTGCCGTACAGCAATCGCAATTGGATAGCCTTTTGCTTTATTCAGACGAGACACGACAAAAAGACACACTTGACTATTAAGTGCTTATTTATTTATGTTGATAACGGTCATTGAGATTACACTTATGGCGCGATACACCACAAAGGCGACGATTCCTGTGTTGTGGCTTGCTGTTACCACTAATAAGTATATCGTGGTGTCATTCACCTGGGAATTAGCGATGGGGGACTCGGGCTGACTCTGGGCACTGGGCTCACGGCTTCACGACGTCGCAGTAACTTGGCAGGCGAGAGTCTGCTGAGGCCGCGCCGTGATGCTCTGGTGCCAGCCTCGCAGCAAACTCAAGTGTCTGTCCTTATCTCGCCGCGCAGACGCACTGCATACTATGCAGCCCAGCACACACTATCAGCCAATACAGCACTACAGATTGGCCATCATTACTATACCTTTGCTCCCGGGACACCGATACACCGATAGCTGTCGTTTACCGATACATTCCCTTAACATTGCACACACACATTCTCAAGGTACGAGTATAAGACGAACGGAAAGAGAGTCAGACCAAGCTCAGTAGTTACTCTTACTACTATGGCCTCCAGGCCTTATACCGGGATTTTGTACTCTTTAGCAAGCCACATGCAGGAAAGAGAGAAGGCTACCTACGAGACTCTCGCCACTTATTGCGGGTGACAAGGGCTGTGTGACGTGTTTGGATGTATTTCCAATTCACCACGTCACTACGTCACTTTTTCGGTCTGACTTACCGTTCGCAAGATACAAGCGTCCTTACAAAAAGTTGGCCAAAAACAAGATTTTTGCATTGAAATAAAAATACTTCTCCGCATCATTTTTCTTGGTAGAATAATAAGTAAATAACAATTTCTAAAAACAACATCAACAAACTGTAAAATGTTTCCATTTTTGTTTTTATTAAGTGGACGTTTAACGTATATTTTGGGATCATGATACCCAAAACCTACAATTACTTAATTATATGAGTGTAAAACAGAGATGAAAAACAATTCTGAGAATCCTATATAGCCATCTAATGACTAATTATTCAAAGAAATGTCAGAATCCAGGCAATTTTTTTCAAGTGCTCATTATGTTGTGGCTTAGAAATAAATTTCCTAAGTCTTGGAGAAAACAGGGTAAGGTAAATTGAGGTGTATCAGGATACTTAAGAAGGTGTGAAATTATTATCCTCAGTTTTTTAAAAACTATATCACAATAGTACGTAAAATCGTTTTCAACCGTTAGCGCACATTTTTTTCTATCAATTAGAAAAAAGGTTATTGATTTGTTCCTTTATAAGTGTTTAAGAATGAAATTTTTAAACTTATGTCTAATTCAGCTGTAACGAAACACACTTAATTTGTATTAAGGTAATTCGGGACATCGATTACGTTAATTCTGGACCTACACCCAATTTCCAATTCAATTACATGTAATTCATTCTATATTGCTATTACAGTGATTATTCCTAGATAAATTAACTATTTATAGATAAAACAATAAGAACTGGAACTTATCTAAGCCTACAAACTGGTAAAAGTTGTTTGAAATGGAGAGAGTGTATCCTCACTTACGTTATCTATTATCACGTTCTGAATCCAAGTTTTAGTGATAAGTAGTAAAAAAATGTGAGATTCAATTTTTAACTAGTTTTTATGTTACAAATCCATATTTTCTTTGCCACCGCATAGACGACAATCACGCACGAAAAATTTGAGGTTATGGTTTAAATCTTTCGTATTATAGGATACGATAACTTGGATTGACAATTCTACCAAACTTTAATGTTTATGATATTGTTACGTCGGAATTGTGGAGTTTCGGGGTGTAAGGGGATTGAATACACGTGGAAGAAAGTATATGTTCGTTTATTAGAGTCTCAAAGCGAGAGCAGTCGCGTGCATGGCGTTAGGTTCGGAGGCTGATCAGAGAGAGAGAGCGCGGGAGAGCTGATAACGCTCGGGCCCGCCGCCGAAAGGTGATCATCATACTCTGTATCCGCTGCTCATGCGCCGTGAGAGGTGAGTCTTGGACGCGAACTTACAAAAGTTCTAGATACTGTACGTTACAATATCTCTAACTCCAGTAACATTAAAAAGTACGAGAAAACGTTCATATTTGTAGAATTATGCGAAAAAAAAGTACGTACGCAATTCTGTCCCGCTAAAGCTGAAGTGATTTAACTTTTATAGTAAAGTGGGACCCATATTGTTTGATCACCACATAAGAATAATCAATTTTTGTTAATTTATTCATTTAACTCATACATTTTTTTTTTTTTTTTCATATAAAAGGTCTAGCAGAATAAAGAAAAATTATTTGTTGCAAATAATAATTTGTTTAACACTGTTTTTGACGCTGTCCCGAGTTCCCTTGAACATTTTTCGTGTCCCAAATTACCTGAATTAACCTTAATGTGATTGAGAGCCTTAATTATAATGAATTTCGTTTTGCAGAAACAATACCACCAATGGAATTAGTTTGCTAAAACAAGTATTATTTCTAACTTTTTTCTAACTTACGCATTACAATACATATTAAAATTATGTTTTCAAAAGCTAGAAATCACTGGATGGATGAAGTATAATACCAAGATTTTGAAAAAATTATTAAGACCCTCTTGAGCAACCTAATTGCATGCTATTAATAGAAATGACAGAAAATTGACAATTTCTTTGAACTGACTGTCAGTGTGCGGGACGAGGATGGGTTTCCTACATCTGAAAAAAATTCAGATGCTCTGTTAGAGAGTTTTCAATGTATTTATCCATGTTTTACATTAATCACAGCCCCTAATGGATGTAGGTAACTGAATAACGTCTTTTTTTTTACTTTTTTCTAACATTAAGAGTACATAACCAATCGAGGTTATGTTTCCGAGAGCTAAAAATGACTGTATGTATTTAGTTTGATACAAAGACACTAGAAAACATTTTTGAGACTGTGTACAGACCCCTAATGGCTTATGATTACCGAAAACGGCAGAAAGTAGGGTATTTTTTCGAATTTCTTGACATTTTGCGAGGTGAGGTTCGGTTTCCTAACTTAGAAAAAAATGAGGAGGATTAGTTTGAATGCCTTTATTGTATATCTCCATGTTTTATATCAATCACAGCCCCTAATGGATGTAGGTAACTAAAAAACGTTTTTTTTCGATTTTTTTTTAATTTTAGGAGTTTATTACTCTTTGAGGTTATGTTTTCTAGTTTTACAAATTACTAAATCGACTTTTTACAATCATAGATGTGAAGAAAAACATATTCCGGCAGTTTTCTACCATGTATTACTGAAAGCATTAGTGCTCAAGTTCTGTTTCATAGGTATATCACTCTGATTGTCATTAATTGCGTTTAAACTGGTTACATGTTGATAATTTAATTAGATATAAATCAAGGCAATAGATGCATTTTAAGTTTTCCTTCCAATTCGCCCTCTTGCGGCTTTTGGCATAGTTAGGACTTTTGTGAGCCCTAAAGGGTGGTTTTTTTCAACTTTATTAGGTTGTAATATATTTTTTGGCAAGATAGTTCAGCGTCCGATGACTCTAAAAAGGACCAATGAGCTTCTTGAGTAAACTCTTTCTTGACTAAAGTATCCAGTAAACGTGATTGCCTGTATATCTCAGGGTGATCTTCTCTGGCATGCTGTTGTAGCACCAGACTGATCGGGAGGACAACTACAAAGTCTAAAGCTTTGGAGCTAGTTGTAGAGCCCTTTTCTGACGTCTCCTGGTATAACGTCGAAAACTTTGGTGTCTAAAGCACCTTCTTTTTTTGCAGACTCAGTTGTTTTGGTGATCTAAGGTGGGGAGATAGGTTCGTGATGCTTGCCCGTTGAAGACAATCCCGTTTGCTCAAGTTTATTTTTTCTTTATAGCTGTTAGGTTCTCTCAGCGCAAACCTTGGAGAGGATCGGTGATTCCTGGTTGAATGCTTAGAGTCGAGAGGGTCAAATAGGGTCGTCGGTCACCGGCGTTCTCAGCCCCTTGTAGAAGAGTGTGGTCGGTAGCCGGGATACCCAGCTGCACAACTAGCAACTTTGCTCTCGGTGTATTGCCAATGAACGACTACGATAAAATCGACAACTTGATGAGACATCTTATAATCACTCTTTACAATCTTTGATAGCTGGTGGCTTCAATTTTACCTCGACGCCACCTAGTGGATCCAACTGAATTAAAGCGTAAAGCTAGCTTATTTTTAAAAAACTTTGAACTCATTTATTGCCACTGTTATTAACTTTTTTAAGAAAAAAAACTCCGCAAAAACCATCTAGGAATCATCAAGAATCAGTATGAAAAGTTTCAGCAAAATTGGTTCAGTAATTTTCGAAGTTAGCCATTACAACGGTTTCAACGACTTTGCTGTATATATTAGTAAGATATCCTTGTATGACTACATTTTTTCCGGAGACTAATATAACATGAAATTCCGTTTTCACTTTATAATAATATTACTTAGCAGACGAAAAATACTATTTCATAATAAAAGAAATATTTAACAGTTATTTGTATATTTTTTTTAGCAAAACGAAAACTCTGTTTGATATGAATAATCATGTAGCTTGCTCCTACCCTGCAGAGAGTCTAAAATATACTCGGAGGAAGCAACAGAATAAGCGACTTGAGGGGAAAAGCAAGTTTTCGTGTGAGCAAGTATTAGTAAAGGAAGGCAGTCTTAACGGATTGTAGACTTATAAAGGCTTGATAATTAAGCTCGTACCACTCCTTTGTTCCTTTGTCGTGGCTCTGCCGTAAGCCGAAAATATAGGTACCTCATTGAATGTTTGTAATTATTTTGTATTACAATCGATGATGAATTTATTCTTTACATAAAATCAAGCCATCTAACTTTTATAGCTTCTTGGTTTATGGCAAATCCAACCCTATACAGTACGTTGAAGGACCGAGGTTCAGTGTAAGACTTTAAAAACCAGTCCTCCGTATCCTTTCCCCATAATCTTATTATTAAAATTACAAGAAACTTTGGAAAAGGAAGACCATCCCGTCAATGGAGAAGCACCGTATCGCCAGATCAAATATGATAACATATAATAAGGATCAAAGCTTCCCGTCCGTCCCACATGCGTCACGTGTGAATGTTCGCTCCATGAATACTAAAACACCATTAGTCTTTTCTTTCTCTCCCATGATTTAAGCTCTCAGGGTAACTATATGGGTTGGTTGAGTATGCTACATTATCGGATAGCTACGATAATTAGTTGTTATATCGAATGATCTCGATGTACAAAATAGAATCATAAATACAGTCAAGATTTAAACTTTGTATGGCAAATGCTTATACTCCATGTCTCGTGAGTTTAGTTTGCTTATTAACAGAGACGTGTACAACACATATGCTGCCGGCAGCCTGAGACCATAACAAAGCTGGTCAAGGCTATATTACGTCCTAGAAAAGCATAGCTTCTTAAAACTAGGTAAGACGTATCGCTGTCCCGCATAAATAAAATTACACTTATGTCGAAGTGGGGATCAATACAATTATATATAACTCATAAGATTATTAACACAATGAAGGCGGTACGTATAAAACAAGTCAACTTTGAAGTTACGCAATGGTCTTTTTTTTTAATTTTCCATTACTACTTTAGTCATGTACATTCTTGCATTAATTCATTAATTATGAACTTTCAATAATATAACTGTGTGAAAAATTTTTAATTAACACCAGGTATGATTTGAGAATTTTTGAGGGAAAAAACTTTTGAAATCTGATAACTTTTTTAGGGCAAACAAATCTACACGTACAAAATGATTTTGAGAGTGGCATTGATAATAAAAATTTGCTTTATACTGAATCAAACAATGTTTACTTTATTTATTTCATGATTTTGGTTTGATTCGCTTTTTCGTCAAATCAACTATCTTTCTCAGACCGGAGTAGGTTGTACGGATGACTGGACCTTGGGGTTGTATTGGAAAAGGGTACTGTTCCAGGTAGACAAGGTGGTTCCAACTCCTTGGGGACAAAATGTGCGGGTTTCAGCTATTCTGTGAACACAACGAGAGGAGAGCTATTTATCTAGATTTCGTAATTAAGATCTCAAGTGTATTCTAGAATCTTATGAAGCCTTGAGTAGGGTCTCTTCAAAGATTTTTTGATAGATTGCTTCTTTAAATAAATGTGGGAGTATGCTCTTAAATCTATAAACAAAGCCTTTTGATTTGTGTCGGTAAGTTCACACTCAATCAAAAATTGTAGTTCAGCGAAAGAAGGTCCCCCTTTGGTTGCCGGAATACCGAAGGTGGGCCTACGATAGCAGCATGAGGGGGCGAACTGTTTGTCTGAGGTTGGCTGACGAAATAGTGAAGATCTTATCAAACACAAAGCTCCTTTTGATGGTATATACATGTAAGAGTAAAAGAGCAAATACTATTACAAATGAGATGAATAACTTGAGTCAATAATGAAATAAAATAAATAAATAAAACTCCGAATACATGAATACTGTTTTTATTTTTAAATAAAATAAATTATTTTTTCACGTAAAGGTAATAAAAAAAATTACTTATATTCACATAGCTATAAATATTTATTGTGTATGTTTTTTTTAAATGAAAGCATTATTTTTCATTTAACAGTTTAATAAACTCAACGTTTTTCTTATTCATTCTGGCTACCCTCCCTCTTTCCTAGTCTTGAGAATTTTTTAAAAAACTATTCCAAAAGAAGTCAGTAATAGTCTTTTATCACGCTACGAGCCCAAGATAGCATATGAGTGTACAAAAGCATTTAAAAATGTGTAATGTCAAGATTTTCAAATAGTAATTAGATAAAAACAACAAACTGTTTAAATTTAGTATACCTATGTGTGTCATAAGTATGCTTTTTGCTGCTTTCTTCATTTAGTAAACAATATCTTTTAACTTTATCACTTATTTTCAAATAAATATTACAGAATGTTTGCTTACATTTCATTCTAATAATATAGAGATGTTAGAAGTGTATTCATAACCACACATTATATACATACGAATGTGTATAAATATATACGTATATATGTACCTACATTTATATATTTTTAAGTAGGATTAGGCTAGGTTACTTCGATTATTTTGGCAGCTTACCTCGGACCGGCCGTTTGCCCTCTCACGCTGCCACAGGTGGAGCCCACTTTCAGTTGCCTACAGAGGAAAAAGGATTTGGAGAAAAATCGTTTTCAAGAAAAAATTTACCTGGAACACGTAGAACAGGACCATTACAGAATTCCAAAGAGGAAATCTGTGTATCTAAGTGCCCATGGATTCTTGAATCGAGAAGAAAAGTTGATAACTCACGAGTCTTATTAGAGCCACTGCTGCGTAACATTAACACTGCCTTAGAACTACGGTGCCAGGGCTTGGCCATGCCCTTTACAGCTGAGTGATAAGCGGAATTTTGAGTAAGCTTGATTCCTAGTAACTTCAAAAGTGGCTGGAAAATTTGCGATGCAAACTGGGAGCCTTGGTTGGTGGTCCGAAACTCGGGTTCACCATAACGAGAGATCCAGTTATAGAAGAACCCTCGTGAAACGGTTGTGGAAGTTACATCTTTCAAAGGTATAGCCTCTGGCCAACATGAAAATCCATCGATTACGTTAAGTAGATATGCGTAGTCTTTGATATTTGGCAGCAAGACCACGATATCCATGTGGTTGTGTTTAAATCGAGCATCTAGCGCTACAAAATGACGTGGAGAGTTACCTTAGATGCTTGAAAATCCAAGCAACCCTTGCACGAAATTTTAATATCTTTACGCATCCCAGACCAAATGTACCTTAGGATATGTCATGTTAATAAAAATATCGAACACAGCCTTAAAGAAAAAGGCAGGAATATATGGGCAAAGAATATCATCTGCGATGTCATAAAACACACGATGGTGCTTCTGTCCACATTTAATACCACGAAATTTGAAAGAATACTTATCCGAATTTGTTTGAAACTCTTAAAACTAGGCATCTGTTTTTTGCAGATTTACCGGCTCTGACTCGATTCTATAAGGTTGAATTGTACAAGCAAAAAACGTATTACTACAAGGAGACGGTTTAAGTTGGCTCGTAACATCGCGTTTATGAGCAAGTTTAAAGATCTGGTGACGTGCTCGATGCGTGAATTATAAAATATAAAAGTTGATGGCACTGGCAAAGTGAGGCTGTGTATGCTGTTTGATTAAAAGCAAAAGTGAGTAGCACATGATTAATAAGAAAACCAAATCTCTTCATTTGAGAAAATATTAAAAATAATTTACGGATTAAAAAATTACAATGAGTTCGCGATAATAAGCGCTGTACCTTGTTTGTGCAGGTGAACATTATTGGAAGCAAATTCTTAAGGTTTCCACTGATTGCCCTGGAACTGATGGAGAGACACCGCCCATTGCAGAATTTGAGGCATCAGTTACCAGTCGAGTTTTTGAGATATCCTAAACTTTTTCTCAAGTCAGACGGAAGCCTTCTTTGTTAATTAAGTGACCGAGAAAATCAAGCTCTGATTTTATAAACTGCCACCTGCGTTGAGACAAAAGCCAAAGTAACGCAATCGCCAGAACCCAGTAAAAGATATTTAATAACTCCAACAGTCCATTAATCAGAAAACATTTGTTGAGAAGATTTTTACACAACTGTCTGTAGCTTATAAGGGTTTACAGAAAATATACCGGACACAGAAGCCATAGACGCGCTTCACGAGAAAGGTTATATAAATCCAACAGCCATGAATAAAGAAAATAGGAGGGTTGGAGAGGTCTTCCTATCTAAAGCAAGAAAAGTATCAGTAATGCAGTTATACGTGAAAGAGCACTTTGACAGTGCGGGATTAAAATCAGATATTAAGAAATGCATATCGTCTTTAAAACAGCTCATACTGTTTAACAAGTTGACTTCAGTAGGTATTATACGAGATCTAGCAATACTAAGCGTATCACAGTGGGACTATTTCGCAGAGCAATTTGAAAACACCTCCGAAAACACAAAAATATCAGCGGTGTTGTACTTGAACAATTTAGTAGTACCACCAGTGGAGCAACGATTTGATGTACTCAAAGAATACCACGAGTCATCGGTAGGAGGCCACAGAGGTATGAACTAGACTTACAACAAAATTGTGAAGGATTATTACTGGCGAAATATGCGACCGGACGTACGTCAGTTCGTGTTAGGTTGTGAATCATGCCAATCTAAGAAACTTGTTAGAGTAAGAACAAAACAGGCTCTAGTTGTAACAGATACACCAGCTAGGCCATTTGAAAAAATATCAATTGATTTTTATGGCCCGATAAACAAACCATCGGCACATGGCAATAGTCACATATTGTCAATTCAGGACTGGCTCACGAAATACATAATTCTTTTACCAGTGAAAAGAGCGACGGCTTTAGAAACAGCAAAAGCACTTTCAAACAGAGTAATTGCATACTTTGGCGCCCCAGAAAAAATGCTGTCAGACAGAGGTGCACATTTCCAAAACAAACTGTTGGAAGAGTTCGCAAAAGTATTTAAAATAGACAAAATGGGAACAACAGCCTTTCATCCACAGAGTAACGGCGCAATAGAACGAATGCACCATACATTAACGGAATATTTAAAGGCGTACGTAAATGAAGACGACTTTTGGGACGATCATTTGGGCATGTGCATGTGCGCTTACAATTCGACAAAACACTCAGCAACAGAGATAGCGCCTCAAGAAGTACTGCTGGGCTACCCAGCCAGAATCCCATCTAGCTTCAAGAAAACAAGGAATGAACAAACGTATGATGAATATGTAGAGGACGTAATAAAAATAATGACGCGGCTAAGGACAATAGCAGCCATGAATCAAGTTCAGGCAAAGTACAGGTCCAAATTTTGTTACGAAAAAAAATTGAACTCAAGATTTTTCATGGAAGGGGAAATGGTCTATGTTCTTAAAGAGCCGAGAAAGAAATATAAGGATCACTACGAAGGACCATACGAAATCGTAGGAATGAATTACAAGAACCACAATATAAAACTCAAACGTGGCGATGAAACAAGAATTACACACGTGGATAAAATCAAGAAAGCATGTGTTATAAAAACCCAATTGTTAGACAATAGGGAACTCAAGGAACAAAGCAGGGTAACAAAAACAAATCACATAAGAGTAAGAAGCAAACAAAAAACAAGATATCAGAAACAACAATACCAAAATAGTATACTTCTCTCGTAAGCGTGGCCTTCGGACGACTTACGAGATCAGCAATCAAAACGGTATGAACAAAAAAAAAATATAAATCTTGTGTTTCAGGGCTGGAACCATGCTGGTGACACAGCAACCTGGAGAGATAGAGGAAATTGAAAGAAACCCTGGAATATTGGTGGAGAGCTTGGGCCCAGTCCAAGCAGTCGCATCAACTTGGAAAATGATATGGTATGTAGATTGGAATGACGTTGTCGAGGAGGTAAATTCGTTTTTAGACGCGAAATTAAGCAAAATGGAAATGCAGGGTGACGGTGAAAAAGGATCACGAATGTATAGAACAAGTAGAGTACACGGCAGGAAAAGTCCTAAGGGCCTTGGATAGGGTAAAAGAGGCATATAGAACAGTAGTAGGCCAAAAGATCGGTGATCAAAGCAAGACGGTGCAAGCGCTGCAGGGGGTGTGACTGACGCGGAAAAAGAGAACATACAAAAGCTAGTAGAGGCGATCCCGACTAACACAATGGAAACAACTAAGTACTTAACGGAACAAATTAGAGTCATAACATATGGAAACCATGAACGATACCTTCAAGATATAAAAACGTATAAAGATAAAGCTGGAAGAATAACGGAGGAAGGTTTAAAAATGTTTGCAGAGTACTTCAGCAACTATGACAGAGTTACAGAAATGGTGGGCGAATTTGAACACTTAGCCGAGAAACTTATAACAAAATTTGGAACAACGGTGGACATAATATACTTGGCGAGTCGGGGAACGACGCATATACCAGATGCGGCATTGAGAGCGATTTTGGAAGCAAAAATTTTGGCAGAGCAGCTGAGACCAGATCTACAGTTCCCAGTAAGGGAAAATATAACCACAGAAGAAGAAATTGGAGAAATCTCAGAAATAACGACCATGGCATTTAACGGCAGAATAATATATTACATTCGGATACCACTGGTTACGAAAGAAAATTTGGACCTTCTTAGGATATCATCATTGCCAGTGGAACAAAAAGGCTTAAATACTACGGATTTAGTGGCATACTTGCAGCCAACATACGAATACATAGCGAGCAGTGTTAGTGAGAGAATATTTACGCCAATACCGCAAGAGGTGATAAGACTATGTAAAAGACTAGGAAAAACACGAATATGCACACAAATGGAGCCAACACAGGAAGTCGAAGAGGACCACCCCTGTGAGATACGTATCATATTGGGGATTGCAGTGAAGAAACCAGAAGAATGTCCGATAATATTAGCCAAGTTAAAGGGCACATTTTGGACACGTCTCCATGCTAAAAACCAACATGCCTTTACCACCACGAGAAAGGACAAAGTCCACATACAGTGTGAACACACCGAACACAAGACACTGAAGGTGGTGGATTCTGGGGTAGTCAGCTTAGCAAGAGACTGTATAGCTCAAGCATCGAATACAAGACTGGATCCAGGACAAGAGGAAGGTGAAAATCGCATAATGAAGCTTGAAAGCGCAAATCTAAACTTGAAGGATATACTACAAAAGGTGAAAGGGATTGAAGGAGGTATGTTACTGGAATTAATGGAAGCAGTGATAAAAAGAGACGGACTACAGGAACTCGATAACCAGGAGCACGGACTTGACGATAGGATAAAAACAGGTACTAAGCTAGTGGATATACTCCAACGGGCACACGAGTTAGTACAAGCAAAGGAGGAATTCTCAAATTGGAAGGAATACGCATTGTTGGCAGCGGAAATAGCACTAGGAGTGGCAGCCGGATCTTTTGGATTTTTAAAATGGGGGGGGGGGTCCAATAATACTTAAAGGTTTGAAAATGATTACAGGCGGACGGGAGAGGAACCGCGGAAACACCAACTCAGTACTACAAGACTTGTCAACCCAGAGGGCCATGTTTAATGCACGAGAGGTACAAGTGCTACTGGGCGAGCGGGTAGGATCAGAAGGCAGAAGACTACCAGCTCAGTTAACAACCAATCCGCGATGATCATTGAGATCGACGATGTAATAAAAAGGGTTATACATAAGATGTTTACAGATTTAAAAAAATAAATAAATAAATAAATAAACAAATTTAAAAAAAAATAAAAATAAAAAGAATAATTAAATAAATGTTAACCATACAAAAAATATAATCATACAAAAATAATGTAAAGAGAGCAGCGCAAACAAGAACAATTATGTATACACAAATAATTCACAGACAACATAACACAAATATACTCGCACACACAAACCAGTATGGCCATCGAGGACGATGACCGCGTGGCCTCGGACGTGTGACGAACAGTATCTAGAACCTTTGTAAGTTCGCGCCCAAGACTCACCTCTCACGGTGGATGAGCAGCGGATACAGAGTATGATGATCACATTTCGGCGGCGGGCCCGAGCGTTATCAGCTCTCCCGCTCTCTCTCTCTCCGATCAGCCTCCGAACCTAACGCAACGCACGCGACTGCTCTCGCTTTGAGACACTAATAAACGGACATATACTTTCTTCCACGTGTATTCAATCCCTTTACACCCCCAAACTCCACAATTCCCACGTAACAAATATGATTAAATGTAAAAAGGATTATCAGAATTATTTACAAAATATTTAGGTGTCATGTGACAAACTTGACCTCAAATTTTTCAATAATAATTCGCTTTTTTTTTTTTACTCACAAAATAGGCACTAAATAGTGCTGAAGAGAAGAGTTTATTGTAGTATTAAATGAAAAATCTAAAATTATTTTTGTTCCAACAGCTGCTTTGATTAATTATCGTACCGACTTAAAGCAGGTAAAAATGTTTTTTCGCGTTTGTTTGCGCCGGTAAGTAATGCTAGGATGGCAGTTGTCGCGAGTAGGAATCGGGATCAGCTGGTTAATAAATTGTCACGTTGCTTAAAACTATGTACAAATGTATTAAAAGAAATTTACTTACAAATGCTCGCTGTGAGAGAAGCGTTCTCAACAGCAGCCGTGATCTGACTGACTGTTGCGCAGAACAGTTGAATTTAAATATCTCAAGCATTTTGGGTCTGTACATTGAAATAATACAGTGGAAATAGCTAGCGGTTAAGAAAAGATAAATATAAGCTTAATACAGGTGAAAGTCTTTGTTTTGATTCTGCACGTAGAGATAGTAGAGATAAGAAAAGCGTTACTATTGAAAGATAGAGAATTTTGATGCAAATGTAGCGCAATGAATATAACTTGTAAACTGGACAATATTTACAACAATTGAATTTTTGATTTTCAGAAATCTTTGCCAGAACGTTAAGAAAGTTGACAGAATACTTTGTAGTACATTTAAAAATGCTGCTATTGCCTTAGGTTTAGTGGAACACGATTTTAAAATTCATGATATTTTTGAAAAAGCATGTAATGTTATGCTGCTATGTCAGTTGAGAAAACTTTTTGTGTGGTTCTTAATGTCTAAGGATATTCAAGGCAAAAATTTATGGGAAAAATTGAAATTATTTTGATAAAAGATTTTAAAAAAGGAAGAAAAAAGCCTAATTACAGCTAAATTCAATTTTCGATTCGAAAGAAAATTAAAAAAAAAAATCTTAAAAAAGCCTTGAATTGGCAAAACGTTTTTTAAATTATTACTTGACATTGAAGAAGGAAAAATTAAATCATTACATGTGCCAAGTAAATGAAAAACCACTGATGTGTGTTCCGATATTTTTAGTAAAGATAATAACTCTTCAGTAAATAACGTTATACTTACTTCTCAGATAAAATGTACTTACTTTTTGAATGATACAATTCTAAATCATATAAATGGAGAAATGAAAATATTACAGCAGAAATTATGCTACTTACAAGGGTGCTGATAAATCTGATAGGTAAAATTTATAGAAATTTATAATTAAATTTTGTTGGTCAAGACTTATCTCTGCATTAACTTAATTTAAAAATTGAAATAATTGCTATGTTGACACAGAATGATGCAATTAGTAATTTATTGAGAATTGAAGATAAAACAAACCAGCGCACTATAGCACTACCTCAAGGATAGTGTTGAAATGTGTTAACAAATTATACAGACAAAATAATTATTAATGAAGTGGTGGAAAATGTCTAAAAAAAAAACTAGAAAATGTGACTAGAATTTAATGAAATTTAATGGAAATTACACTTAACGCTATAATTATCTTTATTGATTTAATTTTTTCATCGAGTGGTTTCCCACGTAGGCCTACTCCACTTGTAATATGCCGGAATCAATTTGTACATAATGTACATGTATATATTTATTACTAAAAGAGACTAACTGAGGGTTGAGTTGTTTAAAAAGTTTTGAAAGTTTACTGTTAATGGTAAATATTAATAAATTAAGTAATTTCAAGGTCACCATTGATTCAGACATAATTGCTGTGTTACTTAATTGCTAAATTAATAAATTTAAAAAATCATCAACGAAGAAGTTAGCTAAAGTACATGGATACAGTATTTAATATTCAACTACAAACATGTGCATAATACTGATTGTTAATATGTGAGAAGCAAATAATATCTACAATAATTTACAAAAGCGATGGCAGTCATGCAAATATTTACATCATCAAGTACTCTGAGACTCAACTTTTGGAGTAATTTGGAACTTATGTTTATACGTTTTTGAAATAAAAAATTCAAGTGGATTTTTAGATATTTTAAAATTTAAAGCTGTACTGCCACGAGCTGAAAAATAAGACCTTATAAAACAAAGTGCATTTAATAACTCTATCTAAATTATATTTTGTTTTGTAGACTTAACGTCTCTAATGATAGAAAATATTCTCTTGGGCTCAGTATTTAAATGAGGCAAAGTTGTAACTACTTCAACTAAAATCTTTAGATTTTTGAATTCCAAATCACCTGTTGCAGTTCACGTACTCGTAATTTTATTCCAAAATTCTTAGACTTTTAAGTAAGAAATTTTTTTTGGAGATCTTGCATTGAATTAAAATTTATACTCCAAAATTCAGCACTCAAAGCATTTACAGGTTCTTAAAAACTAAGCAAGCTTAAAATATCATTTAAAAAAAAAGTATTTTGTATTTCTTGAAAAGCTGTAACGTAAAAATTCAAGCAATCTTTTCGAATTCTTTTTTCATCTGCTGTCGGAAGACTTTGCAAAATTATAACGCATACATCACTTACAACCACATTTTCCAAATTTTTCAAATCCTTATCTTTAACTTTATAATTATAATTTTTTGCGATCTCTTTTATAGCATTTTTATTGAGAAAATAAGAGCTGGTATTTATTAGAATGTATGAACATAAACTGCTTAATTTATGGATAATAGTTTTCTTTGTTTGAAAAGTTGTGTTAAATTTATTAAAATGATGCAGACTAAAATATAAAATCTCTAAATACGCTATCACTTTGTCATCATTTAATAAACTATAAATATAATCTGATGAGCTCTTTTTTTCCTCACTTTTACTACTTAAGGTATTTTCGTGTGTTTCAAGCATGAAAAACGACTTCAAAGCTGGCAAATTATCACAAACGCGATCAACACAATTGAAAAGAGACAGCCACTGAGTGTTAGCTAGATTCAAAATTTTTTCAGTTAAAGTCTGATAAAAAATTTGAAAATCTTTTTAGTTCAAAAATCTCTTGGAACTGTTTGAAAAATACTTTAAATTACTTTGAAGCAAAAATTTGACATTCGGAAGGAATGTTTCACAACTTTTTTTGGCAACTAAGACCGAAGTAGGGCAAATGCATGGCAATAAAATTAATGGAGATACTTTTTCTTTTAAAAGAGTATAAAAAAAATGTTGAGAACCGACCATAATGCTAGCATTATTACTAGCTACGGTTACAATATTGCTAAGAGGAACTCTATTATCTATAAAAAACTTTTTACATGAGTTAAAAAGTTCCTGAGTTAAAAAGTTACTGTCGGGCTTTAAGTTTAATTAATGTTAATACATGTGCCATTAATTTACCGTTTTTGGATTCTGTGTAATTTACAACTATGCACAAATTTTTTTAAAAACTGATTTCGGTAGACTTGTCAAAAAGAACTGAAAAACGTTGCTTCTTCAAAATATTTAGAACATTTTGAAGTTCACTAGCACTCAGTACATTCGTTATAAAGTCAACACACTTGTCTTTTTTCATGCCGATTTTTTCATCAATCTCTGATTTTTTGCAGAGTTTTTGAATAAAAGGGATGAGATCATCTACAAGACGAATTGGCAGGTTGTGCTGCGCTATGAACAGAGCAATCATCAACCCAAACTCCTTGACTTGATTATCAAAATCTTCCTGAGAAATTAAAGGCACGTTTTGTTTTGGTGCAATAGTGACGTTATTTTCATGCGTTTGAGTTGCAGCGTGCCTGAGTAAGTCTTATTTGTTATAGCATGTGATATTCACGCTATAAAGGAAGCAACGGGCAGGTTTTTTTAATTTCGATTCGTCTTTTAAAAGCCAGTATTTGAACTGCACTTCTTCTAACCAAGCATCATGCAGAATACAAATTTTTTTTTGCTTCTTTGGCACGTCAATATAACAACTTTTCTGTGTTTTTCGTTTTGAAGACTTTGCCGTTCCAGAAGATATTTTTTTAATTTGTGTGTCGCACAAAAACGCAGCTTTCAAAAGCACTATACTAAACACAATGTTTCTACAGTATATGCAACGAACATGCATTAAAAATAGTGTTGCACAAGTACAGTTGCTAACAATTAAAAAATACACAAATACAACAAGCAAGCAAGCAAACATGGTCTCTTGACAACTACTTAATCAATAAAAAACATCAAAACAAAAAACTGTCTGCATGTGCATGAATGAGCACTTTTCCAGAAAAAGCGCCATGCAGAGATTGCGAAGTCAAAACAAACAGCTCTGCAATAGAATAACAGGTAGCATATATATTTACTGCCAGATTTTTCGGTATGTATGTAACTACTATTATGAATGTGACTACTTGCTCACTTTTGTATTTACTAAGTGCATTAATAGGAACATTAAAATAAATAAATAAACCATCTAAAATAACAGATACGATACAGAAAAAATATAGCTATTCTAATAGCACTAAACATAATTTCCATTAAATTTCGTTAAATTCTAGTCACATTATATAGTTTTTTTTATTTAAGAATTTTCGAGGGATTTTAATTTTTTCTTTAAAAAAAAACGCACCAAGATACTTACCGCAAGGTGGTGTGGAAACAGTATCATATTATTCTCTGCACAAGCACGTAAATACATGATAAAAACGTTTATTTACAAGTAAAAATGTTAGAAACTTACCATACCAAAAAATTGTATTATATTGATCATAATGTTATTTAAATAATAAATCCAAATTATAGGCTTTTCAAAAAAACCTGATAGAGTTTTGTCTTATTTGGAAGGGAGCTGAAAGAGGGTTGAGGAGGGGCGTATTAAAATACAGCAGTGGGGTTGAGGAAAGAATTTAACTCAACAAATATAACGTTAAAACTGTTAGAATTTAACCTTTTTTAGTGGGGGGAGGGCGTCGAGGAGAGGTGGAGGAAGGGTTGTGTGGAATGACCCTCTAAAGCTCCTATATAACATATTAAGATTATAGTATAGTAATGTATCTTCATATACTATATAGTTAAATGCATGGGGCATTTCACATAACCCCCTACTACTTTTCTACGCTCCCCAAAACACCCACATCGTCCCCTAACCATCCCATTCACAAATTAAGGGAAAATTCGTCTTATTTCAACTGAATAAATATTGGATCGAGCCACTCTCCCTTTCCTCTATTGCCTCCCAATTTCCCCTCCACACGATTTTTCTTGCCCCTCACCGTTCCGTCAACTGCGCCCTACACAGTTTTTCTACTGTTTCAATGCACTTTCATTGTCGGCGTAGAATAGATAAAAAGGATGGATAATAAACAAGCCTGTCCTAAAGATATATACTGAAGATAGTATTAGTAACAATAAAGGAAAGCTCTTTGTAATAAGATTGATTAGTAAATGTTTTCTTATTGAGCAAAAAAAATCAAAAATTATAGCTATTTATTTAATAATCTCAGGTCAATTAAAGAAGGCCTAAATGAAGGATTGCAATGCATTAATAGGGGGTTGACGCGCGAAGTGGGCAGGGGCGTGGAGCCCCACTAGTATATATTATACTAGTGGGGGTTTTCCCCCTGCGTGTTTTGCGCGCTAATCCTCCAATACTTTATCTCAAACTAAAAGTTGTATGATTTAATGAAAACTACTTTATTATCAGTTTAAATTATGAGTCATGTGATTTTATGTTTTTAAAAGTAACGTATATTGCATATAAGTATTTTTATGTAAAGAAATGACATTTTTGGAACAGAAATTAAATTAAAATGTTTTGTTAAAACTCATGATATTTTTGTAACGATTAAATATAAAAATTGAAATTTCACTCATAGTAAGGGGGATGTTTCAGTACGCGCTCACTTAAGTAGACGAAACGTTTCAACAGTCGCTTAATTTTTTTTGTATGCCTTCTTTATATTTTCAAATGGGTACACACGTTAATTTGTATTGAAAAAGTAATTGTTTTGTGTCTGACTACCTACCTAATTTATCTATGTTTTAATCATTTATTTAGGAAAAACCAGCCAAATATTGATTATGGGTAGATGACCGAGTACTGGGATATTAACCTTATTAGAAATAACTCAAGTAATTTAAATTTAACTCTGTGTTTCTGGTAATAATGACGACGGGCATTATGACTTATTACAGCATAATGATGCCAGAATGAAAGAGAAACTTGAGATAATTAAGGTCGTTTATGCCTTAAATCTCCGTATTTACAATATTCTTGAAATTAAGAGATGATGTTTTTTAGTACATAATCTATCGTATATCTCAATTCCAAAAAGCTCAACCGTACCAAAGACAAAATATAAGGTATCAAAGTTGACTCTTTTAGCACGTCAACCCAACCTCTAAGTCTTCACATGTTCAGTTAAAACTGATTCAACAAAAAACTGTATTGACAATAATTATAAAAAACGAGCAATCTATAGATACGTTTTATGCCAATTAATTGTGTTAAATGTGGGCCTACCACCCGTACCATTTTTTAGTAAGTTAAATTTTAAAATAGCAATTATTCAAGTTTAGCAGACGTCAAAGCGTTCTGAATTGCGCACTATCAGAGAATTGGCAACATGGCATGTGATAAAGCAAGTGGCCTCATTATGGGGATTTAAACGTATGATTATACCATCGTTTTTATGAAATCGATTTAATTAATTTGTGTGACGTGTACTTGTAATATCATAAAAAAAGTCTTCGGAATAATTGTAGATATCTTAAGTATAATAAAATGAGGAATATTATGTTTTTGTATCATTTCTTATTTTTACAGGTTATAATCATATAAAATTTCTTTAAATAGTAAAACAAAGTGATAAATTAATTTTCAATCAATAAATTCAAACAATTTAAGTACTAAAAAATACGTGAATAAATTGAGGTTTTAATACATCTTCATTTATATTATTTTATATTGAACTTTTCAAGTAAGAAATGATTTTATTTAAAGTAGATTTGTGGTTTGTTACTTTGGGGTTTCCATAACTCATTCTTTCAGTCGAAACATCTATCACTGATTGGTCTCCACCTTCGATCAATGTACATAAAAGAAAGTAATACGTTGTATTATTCCTAGCCAGTCGTTTAATCATACTACTAGATACGGATCCCTTGAAAAAATTCAATAAAGGTGAAGTTTTAACTATTTCATCAGCATCTATTTCTTCTTTGACATAGTAAGCATACGTTTTTTTACTTTCTAAAAGTACGCTTTTTTTCCAAAATAACGTGTCAATTTTTGCAAAATTTTTACATCAAATAGTGCATCATGAAAGCTGCTCTCTTCAGCTGCATTTTCTTATAAGTAGTTAGTTGCCAAAGTTGTTAGTTTAAACCTACCTGGACCCTTTCTGCCAGGTGTGTGTTTTTTAAAAATACAAAGTGTATCAGTAAACCCAAGCACCTTCCTTCAAAATACGCTTCCCAAATGGTTTTGTACAATAGCCTTGATAATTTGTTTCGTATCCAATTTTGCATTATGAGCTATTGTAACATCAGTGTATCCACATTAATTTTTTTTTTCCTTTGCTTCAAAACTTTCCGTGACGATTTTAGAACACTAAACGCAGGGGCCAATGTGCATCTGAAAAGAGGGGAATCACCTACAAGATTGATCGTAGCTAAGGTACTACGCCCATGCATGACTCACATACATGCACACTGGTCCATGCTGACCGGAAAAGAAATCAAATGAAATACTTTTCAAAGCGTAAAATAATAATATAACTTTAAAGAACTAACAGATGCAAAAGGTTAACGGAGAACAGCTGCGCTGAGGCTTAATATTAGATATTATTATATATAGATCGAGTTTAAAAGACGCAATGTTACAAACTAGAATTACTTAGAGTTAAGACCCATAGACTAAGCGAGAATATTAGCAAATGCTAGAATTATTACATATGGCTAATACAACCTGTACACGCTACACCATTACACCTGTATACCATTAGCCAGAAACAATATAATTACATAAACCTACGAAAGCAATCTTATTGACTTTCAAAGAATTATCCGATTTTTACCATTCATGTTCGCAGGCTCATGGTTTACTGTACAACCCTTTTGTATCGCTTTAACAATTTCATAAACATACTGCAATGGCCCAAATTTTAATCTTGTTAAAAACTGTCACTGTTTCAAATGTAAAGGACAAAGGGAAAGTCACGGCACTTCCCCCTTTTCCTGACGCAGAGATGTCGAGAGAGAGTCCGCACTCTTGCCCCCAACACGGGTAACGGAATTCCCGATTCCCCAGGGCACCCCGAGCCGACTTCCTCTCCTACGACAAGTAGAGAAAATCATAGTTGACCAAATGCTACTAAAATTTTGAAATACATTTACAATTAACAATGAATGGAAACCACCAGTAAATCTAAGTAAGTTAACAATATAATAGTTCGCGACGAGCACCCCACTACTATTTCTATAGATGTACGTGTTTTAACCACAGAAACCGCTGTTGTTCATTAATCATTCAGGATTATTTATTAGTCCGATCAATGCTCACGTGTACAGCGGAAAAACTAGCAATTATTATAGTTATTAATATCTAAAATTAACTACTACTAGGACTATTATTAATACCACGAAGTACTGAACATTTATTCAATCAAACCTGAATATTAAGCGATTTTCACTGCTCTTTTAGCACTGGGTTCGATTGAATGGGTGAACAATGGTTACTATTTGTTAATGATGATAATACCACATCTTAACGTTAATATTAAGTTATGATAAAATCTTGTAACTTTTTGATGTAAAAGAGAAAGGAAGGGCACGAGTAAGTGAATCACCTTCCCTTCTCTTGACGCATACAGGAGAACAAGCTGGATGTGGGATATGCCAATTTCTGAGTGGCTAAACTAGAGCAGTTCTAGCCAATTAGATTTTCGGCTATTGTCTTTTCTTCAAAATTTTTCCCCGGCAAGTTTTCCTGCGTTTTTCGAGCCAGTGCGTGGTAGGGGTCCTCTACTCCTTATAAAAAAGGCCTGAAGGAACAGAAAAATTACAATTAATTTTAACCCTCGAACTGTTGACTAGGTAGCTAGAGTTCACCTCTGTTATCTGACGGTCCTCCACGAGTGCGGTTTTAAATCTTCGATCTCGGACACCTCGCGCTGGCTCACTCTGCTGTGCGTTGCATATCAACAAATAAAAGTAAGTCGAATTCAAATACAAAGTGACAAGTTCTTTTCCTTTTTTCTCTCAGTTTCAAACGCGGACGTATTTTTGTTAGAGTTTGAAATTCGGTATCGGTAAATACCACGTTACGAGATTAAATAGACTAATCAGTCCTCACGTAAAGTCTAGGGCAATCACATTTACTCCGGATGGTACTGGTGGATCCTAGACCGGTGGCGAACTTAAACCATTTTGCCCCCTTGCGTAACCTCTAGAGTGTAACTACCTTTGCTTGTTACGGCACTGGTAACCTCCAGATCGCGAACGGGATACGGTTCAACACATCACACCAGGTATCCTCGATAAATCCGAGGCGCGCCGCGAACGAGTGCATCACATTATTGCTCGATAACCGCGTCGATTTAATCAAAACGGCCGTCCTCGCTCCTTTTCGAATACTTGAATAGAAAAATAACTTCCCTTTAGCCCCGCATCCCACCTACGCGCCCAGTGCGAGTCCCAAGTTATCAAGCGAAAGCTTAGGCTCAAATAATAAGTTGCGCCGACGTAACACCATTAAAATAACTGGATTTCTCCATTTACTTAAAAATTGATGAAATGCAACTAATGCATCGCTAATACGTCAGGTATGTAGCTCCTCACCCTCAAGAAATAATTTATTTTCTCCATTATCACTCTATTTTGCAACTAAGCCTGTTACCCTTGAAGCGTTACTACTGATTGCTTTTGTAGGTGATACATTTGTACAGAAATTATCATCATTACACACTGCATGGATTTGAAGAATCACATCTGACTCATAGAGTCCACATGTTTCCAAATCAAAATGTACTAAACAATAATCTGTTGGTGAAAAGCGATCTTGGTCAGAGTTATTTTGCGGAGTAACATTAGGAGTTACATTATCGAATCCGCAGCTATGCATCCGCATGTAACATAGCTCTAATGGTGATGAGACATGTTTCACCATCACTCTTTATATTTACAGCTTGGGTAACTCTGTAATCAGCAGAAGCTGATCTGCTCAAGCAAACATTTTTTGGTAGTGTATGAGCAATGAGATTGTGCGTATACTCATTGTTCTGTGTTGAAGCTAGAACACCGAACTTACGAGCATTGTTTGCATACTTGTTAAACAGAGCTTTAAGTTGTTGATATAAAGTGTTACCTGATAGCACGATTGTTTGACCTTCAGGATTTTCTTTTCGTTTACGTCAATTTTTACAGTGTTCATGGCTACCAAATGCATGATCGGGAATACTTCGCAAACCTTTAGCTAGTTATTCACTTCTACCTTTATTTTTTGAAATGCAATAGCCAAATAGTTTCTCTAAATATTTTATTATACCTCGTTGCTTAAGCTGTTTGTTACTGTTAGCAAGATAATATAGTTCTTTTTGAAAATTTTTAACGATATAGTTCTTGTCTGAAAGTTTGAAAACAGGGTAGGCTAGAAGTCTATTGAGTATTAATAGAACACTACTATCGTCATCGCCCACAAGAATTTTAATTCGTATTTTGTGTTCTTTAAAAAGTGTACTTTGTAATATCTGCAAAGCTCCATGTGCTTCCATTGACTTGGCACTTCCAACAAAGTTTTTTCTACAATTCCGATGCCTTTCAGTAATGCCTCTTCGTTTACAGTTCGCACGAATACGAATCAAACTAATGTAAGCCACAACTTTTTTCGTGAGAAAACCGAACATCAAACCATAGCCATTCAGACTGTCGTATGATCTTTCAGTGCCTTTTGTTGACCATGCCATATCATACATTCCAATCACATTCACAAACTCTTCTAATGATTCATCAAACTCACAATCAGGTGTGTTCTCAGCTGAACATGAACGCAACTTGCGTACCAATGGATATACTCCTTTTCCAATCTCAGTAGGCCCTACAGATACAATTAAAAACATGCTTATGTAATTAAAAGAAACAAAATATGTTAAAATTATAAAAAGTAACAAGTCAAGAGTGTAACGTCGAATAGCAGTGCACCATATCTATTTTCAAAATAACTAATTCATTAAATATTTATGGCAGTCGACACGCGCAAACATCATTAAAGATTCATAGCACACGCTCACCGCAGCATTTAAGTCCGGCCACAAAACAATAACTGAACAAAGCAGCAGCATATTGTGCAATGCAGTAACTTTATGCAAAAACGGTGTATGATCCTTCGTACCCTGAAAACGATGTGCCAAATATATTAGCAATAAGTATTAGCAATAAAATCGAGCAATAGCCAGAGCCGTTAAATGCCTTCTGGCAATCTTTCATCGGATATGCCGATTGTTACCATTCAAATTGGTACTAGCTATATTCGCCGAGATAATTCTAAAGGCAATGATATAGAAATCAATTGATTAAGAAAACTAGGATAGGAAGCAAATACAACGATTTTTACCTGTGTACAGAAAGACGGAAAGAGATAAATAATACCAAAACTTCTTTCCCTCTTTCTGACGCGATTAGAGCTGAACGCGGGGGAAGTAGCCTGCGTGTGTGCCATACAATTGGCTGATAAACACTCAGCCCAATCCTATTTGACCATAAGTCATTAGGAACTTCCAACCTCCTCCTCCCGCCAAACCGTAAAATTTTTGTATAAAAGCGGCCCGTACGGGCAAGAAAAATCAGTTCTCATCGGGTTCCTACCTCTAGTGGTTATCCTAGAGAATTAGAGCCCTGCTCCCTGGTGCCGAAGTTGCATCTGATTATATCAAGTTAATAAATAAAAGTAAGTCTTCCAATTTAATTTTTTCATTTTCTTATACCCTAAATCGTTGAGCGCAAGGTTCCAGTGTGTGATCCTGGTACTCTCGCGCAGCTGTACAAACTGCCATCAGGTCCCAACGATATCGCTAACGTTACGTTAGCTGGCGTTAACGAACTTTTAACGTCATTTCCAGACGCACAGAGATCGCGAACATCGGGACTACGAAGAACTCCGTAGCCCCTTTAGCCGCTGACGCGAAGTTAGAATAAGATCGTGCATTATCGAACAATCAAACACGACTAAGATCAGGTAGATGAACTCCCCAGATCACCGTGTACTGATGGATAAGTCCCAGTTAGAACCGAACGCGAGCCGACGGATTCAGTCGAAGTCGTAAGTACCTCCAGTCTCCGCGCTATCAATCGCAGGATATAAGGCGAAAGCTTTAGCCAAAAAATTACGTGTCACGACATAACAAGAGAAAGAGAAATATCCTTCAAGATATTTTTATTGTAAACACAAAGTTACTCTACCAGAAATTGCCAAACGGTATGCATTTACTTTTCTGAAGAGCTCATAAAATCAAAGTATAGCTTTATTACGTACAACAGTTTGTATCAACATTTCATTGCCTTTGTAAAGATCAAGTAAGAAGCAAGTTCATCATTATTTGAAGAAAAATATAAAAAGGAGTATAATACAAGTTTGTCACAAAAAAAACAAAATTAACAACAAAGAAAAAATTGAAAGAGTTGTATACATTATAAAAATCAATCGATAATGTTAATATTAAGAAAAATATGGTTCTCTGAATAAAAATCTAATAAAAAATGAACCTTACAAATAATCATATAATTCATCAGTTGGATAAAACAAAACGCTTTTCTTCAACAATAGCCATTTTACAACTGTCCTCCGCTGATTTTTTTACAGCTTTTCCAACATGCCTTTCACACGTCTTGTACAGCTTTTGCGACATTGATGTTATATCCATGGGAGAAAATATTTTATCCATCTTTGTGTGACCACTGCCTAAATGAGTGGCTCCTATTAAATGAGTATAATATGCACTGAAACAGCTTTGTTCAAGAAAAATGGAATAGAGAAAAACCATTTTTTTTAATTAAAATGCTTTAAATGCTTCAACAAGTAATAAGAAAGGCTCCCAGCAATTTTTTGATCATAAAAATGTACTCTTCTTGAGATATAAGAGTTTAAAGATTGATTCGAGTCTACAGGCGTAAACAATGCGTTAAGGCTTTTAAAACTATTGAAGTGATATTTATATAGTGTATATAAATCAAGGTAAGTATTTGTATACGCAATAACTCATAAAAACCATTAAAAAAAAATTCCTCTTTATAATACCGTCACAATATAGCAATGACCCATACAACCAATAACCCAACAAAGTTAAAATAAACTGTATACGCATGTAAAAATGACTTAAAAAATAAAAAATCATCCATTCCAAAACTATATTCTCAGTGTTAGTAGAAAAAAAGTAACTGAAAATGTATATATCCCGTCCTCGAAAACTCAATATATAAAATATTTAATTGTAGAAATGTCCATGATAAACCAAANACTGATAATGTAAATTTCCAATCTTCGAAAACTTAATATATTAGATATTTCATTGTGGAAATATCCGTAATAGACCAAAATTTTTTAACACTCTAACTAAAAAGGCTGTGCGACATCAGAGATGGCAGAAAAAAAACAAAATAATATATAAAAACGTACAACAGTTAAAGCACTTTTCGTCTTTAAAAACTTCTTATTTCTTAAGTTTATCGCTAAAAAAAGACCTAAAAATACCTACTTTTCGAAGGAATCTGATATCACAAGCTGCACACCACAGAAAATGCTTAAAGTTGCAGTAATATGATGAGCTACATATGGAATAATAAGTTCCAATAATTTTCTTCTTCCGAAATTACTAATTTCAAGTGTTATATCACAAAAATGACTGAAAAGTGCAGTAATTTAGGGAAAATTTATGATCGCAGACTGTACGCCACTGATAATGCATAGAAAATGATAAATATGACTTGATACATACGGAAATTATAAGTTCCAAGAATTTTCGTCTTCCGGCATTATTAATTTTGAGTATTATATCGCAAAAATGATCGAAAAATACGGAAATTTAGAGAAAATTTATCATCACAGGCTGTGCGCCGCTCATAGTGCATAGAAATTGATTAATGATACTTGGTACGTATAAATGTTATAAGTTTTAACAATTTTCGTCTTCCGAAATTATTAATTACGAGTATTACATCGCAAAACTTACCGAAAAATACGGAAATTTAGAGAAAATTTATTATCACAGGCTGTACGCCACTGACAATGCATAGAAATTAATTAATATTACTGAGTACTTATGAGGGTTATAAGTTTTTCTAATTTTCGTCGTCTGGAATTATTAATTAAGAGTATTCTATAGCAAAAATGGCCGAAAACTACGGAAATTCAGAGAAAATTTATTATAACAGGCTGTACGCCGCTCATAGTGCATAGAAATTGATTAATGATACTTGGTACGTATAAATGTTATAAGTTTTAACAATTTTCGTCTTCCGAAATTATTAATTACGAGTATTATATCGCAAAACTTACCGAAAAATACGGAAATTTAGAGAAAATTTATTATCACAGGCTGTACGCCACTGACAATGCATAGAAATTAATTAATATTACTGAGTACTTATGAGGGTTATAAGTTTTTCTAATTTTCGTCGTCTGGAATTATTAATTAAGAGTATTCTATAGCAAAAATGGCCGAAAACTACGGAAATTCAGAGAAAATTTATTATAACAGGCTATACGCCACTGATAATGCATAGAAACTTATAGACATTACTTGTTACATATAATGGTAGCAAGTTCCAACAACTTTTGTCTTCCGGAATTATTAATTACAAGTAATATATCAAGAATTATTAATTACGAGTATTGTAACGCAAAAATGACCAAAAAGTACGGTAATTTAGGAAAAATTCATTATCATAGGATGTACGCCGCTTGTACTGCATATGAATTATTTAATATTACTTATAACGTATAAGCGTTAAGAGTTTCAACAATTTTTGTCTTCCAGAATTATAAATTACTAGTATAATATTGCAAAAACGACAGAATGGTTCAGAAATTTAGGAAAAATTTACTGACACAGGCTGTACGCCACTGATACTCCATAGAAATTAATCAAATTACTTAGTTAATATGGGAGTTATAAGGATTAACCAATTTCGTCTTCCGGAATTATTAATTACGAGTATTGTAACGCAAAAATGACCAAAAAGTACGGTAATTTAGGAAAAATTCATTATCATAGGATGTACGCCGCTTATACTGCATATGAATTATTTAATATTACTTATAACGTATAAGCGTTAAGAGTTTCAACAATTTTTGTCTTCCAGAATTATAAATTACTAGTATAATATTGCAAAAACGACAGAATGGTTCAGAAATTTAGGAAAAATTTACTGACACAGGCTGTACGCCACTGATACTCCATAGAAATTAATCAAATTACTTAGTTAATATGGGAGTTATAAGGATTAACCAATTTCGTCTTCCGGAATTATTAATTACGAGTATTGTAACGCAAAAATGACCAAAAAGTACGGTAATTTAGGAAAAATTCATTATCATAGGATGTACGCCGCTTATACTGCATATGAATTATTTAATATTACTTATAACGTATAAGCGTTAAGAGTTTCAACAATTTTTGTCTTCCAGAATTATAAATTACTAGTATAATATTGCAAAAACGACAGAATGGTTCAGAAATTTAGGAAAAATTTACTGACACAGGCTGTACGCCACTGATACTCCATAGAAATAAATCAAATTACTTAGTATATATGAGAGTTTAAAGGTTCAACAAATTTCGTCTTCCGGAATTATTAATTACGTGTAGTACATCGCAAAAATGACGGAAAAGTACGGTAATTTAGGAAAAATTTACTATCGAAGGCTGTACGCAACTAATAATGCATAGAAATGAAATAATATTACTCAGTACTTATGAGGGTTGTAAAATTTACTAATTTTCGTCTTTCGAAATTGTTGATTAAGAGTATTTTATGGCAAAAATGACTAAAAAGTACGGAAATTCAGGGAAAATTTATTATTACAGGCTGTGCAATACTAATAATGCATTGAAATTAATTAATATTACTTAGTACGTACAACAGTTATAAGTCCAGACAGTTTTCGTCTTCCGAAATTATTAATTACAACTAATACATCACAAAAATGAACGAAAAGTTCGGTAATTTAGAAAAAATTCACTATCACAGGCTGTACGCCAGTAATATTGCATATAAATTAAATAATATTACTCAGTACTTATAAGGGTTATAAGTTTTACTAATTTTCGTCTTCCAGCATTATTGATTAAGAGTAATATATCACAAAAATGACCGAAAAATACGGAAATTCAGGAAAAATTTATTATCACAGGCTGTACGCCACTGATACAGCATAGAAATTTATCAAATTAAGGTAACTGTACCAGTGGTTGGCCACTGCCCAGTCGTGGAACACTTACAAGAAAAATATAGATTATTAAGCTTTTGGCCCATAGTTTCATAATAATATGTGTTGAATATTACTGTATGTACCTTTATTTAAAAGTATAATAAGAACCTGACGTCAAGTAATGGTTTGTAAGGTGTATAATAATGTACAAATAAAGCCATCATAAGTCAGCTCAAGCGAGCTTCTTAGATAGTTATTTAAAAAAGTCAATTTTTTTATAAGGTGACAAAAGTTGAACATAAAATTTTTTCGCATGTTTTAAAATTTTACAATGACTTATATCATGTCAAATATAAATAAAAATTAAAAACTGTTATACTCGATAACATTTTGTATCGAAATTGTAAGTGCGCATGTATTGGTACCAATAAATCAGTTTGAAATTTTGCGCCCTAGTGTTTGGCCAGGTGGCCATCTATTAGGCAATCAGACATCGGACAATGAAAATTGCAGTCCCAATGCTTGACACATCGTAAATAGTAAGTGCAAACACGGCTGTTCAAAGACGTCTTTTGTATACTGACTTAGGTTTTTAAAGTTTTGTACATAATGTAAGTACTTAAAACACGGAAGTTGCCTGTATACTTATTGCTTACTATTTATGCAGTATCATTAAATGTTATCAAGTAGTTAAACTCAATGAAAAAAATATAAATAAACTGTACTTACAATTTAACCTCAAAGCAAATACAACCATTGAACTTTTGTTACTTTGTACTTAATTACAGTTGACTAAGATGGGCAAAGAGAAGAAAAAAAAAAAGAAAAAGAAGCCGTATCAAAGAAATTATACACAAGAGGATGTGTGTAAAGCTGTAACGGCTATTGATGGAGGTATGTCACTTCGCCAAGCTTCTCAAAACTTTTAAGTTCCAAGAAGCACTTTATTTACAAAATGGAAGGAATTAGTGCCTATTGATGCTTCTATGGGAACATCAACGATTTTGCCTTATAAGGAGGAGGAGTCTCTAGTCAACTGGCTTTTGTACTGCTGTGATCACGGTTTTCCAGTAACAAAATCTTTTCTCTTGGAGCGAGTCCAAAAAATTGTACAAAAATTAGGGAAAAAAACTCGTTTTACAGATGATAAACCAGGTCGGCACTGGTATGACAGCTTTCGTCGAAGACATCCAGAAATTGTTCCTAGAGTGGCACAAAATTTGTCTACAAGTAGAGTGTTAGCGACGAAAGAAGATTTAACCAGCTGGTTCATTAAAGTTGAAAGCCATTTGGATAGACTTGGCTTAAAGAATGTGGATGCATCAAGGGTGTTTAATCTAGATGAAAGTGCGTTTTTTTTGTGTCCAAAAAGTGACAGGGTGTTGGCACGTAAAGGTAGCTCAGCAGTTTATAAAGTAATATCAGGTAATGAGAAAGAAAGCCTTACTGTGCTCTTTAATGTGAGAGCCAATGGTGTAATGCTGCCGCCTTTTGTCCTTTTTTGGTACGAGCGTATTTCTGTAAAAATTGCCAAGAGTTTACTGAAGAATTGGATTTGTGGAAGTACGGAGCGAGGCTGGATGACAGCTGATAGTTTCAATTAATACATCACTATTAATTTTTACAACTAGTTGGTAAAAAAGCAGATTGAGTTTCCAGTTATTTTATATTTCGACGGACATTCGTCACATATTTCACTCGAATTGGCCAATTTCTGTAAAGAGAAGAAAATAGAGCTTATAGCTCTTTACCCAAACGCAACACATGTCTTACAACCTCTTGATGTGGCAGTTTTTGGCCCTCTGAAAAATTCTTGGAAGACAGTTGATGATAAGTGGCGTATGAATGAAGCTGTGCAGTTAAAAAGAGAAAATTTTTCAGAAGTTTTGAAAACTGCTATAGATGCAATGCCTAACTTATCTGATATTGTAAAAAATGGATTTGCCACCTGTGGCTTACTTCCATTTTCTGCCAATGCTATTGACTATGATATTTTGAAAAAATATTTAAAACAGAAGAAGAAAGGAGCAAAACAAGTTGGACAATAAAATATAACAGATGTTCAGTCCACAATAAGTGATGAGAATGAACACGAAAAGCATCTCAAACAACTCGAAAGTAGATTAGCTCCCCAAGAATTATTGGAATTTCAAGAAGCTGTTGGAAAAGGGAATGTTACACTAACAAATACTTGTAATCAAGGTCTTTTTGACTATTGGCTTGAATCATCGAGACTTTGCGGTAAGTTGCCAACTTATAAGCAATAGCATCCCTTTTTAGCTTTTTGATTAATACTGATTTTTATTTCATTATTTACTGTAGGAAAATGTATGATTTCTACTACCACCGAGAAGCTTCGACAGGAGCCTCATGACGTTCACAACGACCAACTTTCCCAAAATATATTTCATGAAGTATTCGTTGAAATAAATCAAAGTAAGATTCAGAATCATGATGTTTTATATGAGATCGAGATTAAAAATCGTGATCCACCTGATATGGTGCATAACCCTGCTGAACATGATAATGCTGATGAACCCATCAATCTCGAAGAGGGTGCGTACAGCTCATGGCTGTAAGGATACAATTTATATTACATTTGTTGCATTGTAGTTGTAATTATGCGTTATTTGCTTTATTTGCAGTTATAATTATTACGAAAGATCAGGATCATACGCCAAATCAAAATGTTTATACGCAAAAGCTGGGTTTAGTTCAAGATGAGCCAATACAAAAGGCTGCATCGTTAGTAGTCAACACTAACTTTGAAATTCAAAGTGGAATGTGTGAAAAAGATAATTTAAACCTAGACAGTTCAGACAACACAATGTCCTCTGTTGACAGTGGCATCGGTCTCAGCGATTGCAGCGCCCTTCATCCACTTGAAACGAGGGATGAAATTTATGCGGATGAGAGTGCGCTTGATACATCAATTTATGAAAGTATCGATTGCAATGCAACATGTTCGAACATTAATCAAGAAAATGGTTTGGTTGTACCCAAAGGTATTATAAAATATTTATCTTACTGATACGTAACTCGTACAATTTGTTCAAATACTTTTTTAATTTTTAGATGATAATTTAGTCAATATTGATAACACCGATCCAAAAAATGTTGAGCAAATATTCCAAGAGTTATTACCGTATCCACAAAAAATTGTAAAAAACAAAAGCCAAAAAAAGAAAGTTTCCCCAATTTTAACGTCAGAAGAGTGGGTAGACTACCATACTAAAATTAAAGAAGAAAAAGAGAAAAAGATAAGGCAAGTACAAGAAAATAAAAGGATTCGGGAAGAAAAAAAATTCTGGAAGAAAACGAGAAAAAGAAAAAAAAATTAGAATTGGAAGAGAAAAAAAAAATTAGCGCAGAAATAAAGAAGCTCGTGCAATTAAGAAAAAATGTTGCAATAAAAAAAGAAAAGACTGACTGATTGTTGTACTTTAAGTAAAAACGTATTTTTCAAATGAGTCAGTGTTCATTAAGCCAGCCGGTCTTAATTTTAAGCGTTAATTTCAATCAAAATATTATATGCCAAAAGTGTATACTTGTAAGTAATACAAATTTATCATTGTTGGAAGTTCAAGAAAATAATTTAATAAGAATGTCTTGTTCAATGTAGTTATAAATTTCTTAAAACTTAATAAATGCTTTTATATAAGAAAGAAAAAAAATTATCGCAGAAATGAAGAAGCTCGTGCAATTAAGAAAAAACGTTGTAATAAAAACATAAAAGACTGACTGAGTATTGTACTTCAAGTAATGAAGTATTTTAAAATGAGTCAGTAATCATTAAACTAGCTAGTCTTAGTTTTAAGCGTTAATTTTAATCAAAATATTATACGCCAAAAACGTGTACTTGTAACTTAATAAATACTTTTGCATAATTTAGTTGTATAATTATAGAACCCTTTATCAATTTTCTTACCGTATGATTACATGAGATTTCATGTACTTACTTAAGTACTTCACACCCTTCTAAATATAGATCTAATGTGACTATTAAGTACAGTGGCCAATTACTAGTACTAATATTTTGGGACACTAGGTCATCATTTTTTGCTGGTCCTACTACTGGGACATCGTACAGCTGACTATTTATGTCAATTGAGGGATTTTCTTTCGGTTAATCATAATTTTTTTTGGTTAATATTGCAAATAACGTTTTGGCTATTCAATATATTGAGAATTTCGCATTATTTTTGTCACGTATTTTTACTAAAATATGTTGTTATAGATTTCTCACGCTTAAGCGTCCGACCACTGGTACAGTAACCTTACTAAGAAAATATGAGATCTATGACTTTTAACAAATTTCGTCTTCCGGCATTATTAATTACGAGTATTATATCGCAAAAATGACCGAAAAGTACGGTAATTTAGAAAAAAATTATTATCACAGGCTGTGCGCCACAAGTAATGCATAAAAATAAAATANGTTAATATGGGAGTTATAAGGATTAACCAATTTCGTCTTCCGGAATTATTAATTACGAGTATTGTAACGCAAAAATGACCAAAAAGTACGGTAATTTAGGAAAAATTCATTATCATAGGATGTACGCCGCTTATACTACATATGAATTATTTAATATTACTTATAACGTATAAGCGTTAAGAGTTTCAACAATTTTTGTCTCCCAGAATTATAAATTACTAGTATAATATTGCAAAAACGACAGAATGGTTCAGAAATTTAGGAAAAATTCATTTTCTTAGGCTGTGCGCCACAAGTAATGCATAAAAATAAAATAATATTACTTAGTACTTATAAGAGTTATAAGTTTTACTAATTTTCGTCTTTCGGAATTAATATTTTTAAGTATTATATCGCAGAAATATCCGCAAAATACGAAAATTTAGGAAAAATTAGTTATTACAGGCTGTACAAAACTGATAATGCACTAAAATTTATAAATATTACTGTGTACTAATGGAAATACGTTTGCTCCACTGTCAAATGTCCATCATCTCTATAAGGAACGAGAACATGCTTCTGGATAGTACGCTGAGTCCCCCAAGATGTGTTGATGATCTCTGAAGTATACATTGTTGCACATTTGCTGCACACCAGAAAACTTAAACACCCTCATGTCGTGAACAGAATCAGGCATCCCACAAAAGCAATGGATGAACTCCAATTTATCGTTGCAAATAACCTATAATACATGTATTGATGTTTTATATGAAACACGTAACTACTATTAACAGATTTAATAGATTATAAATATGTTGCTCTTTACTTGAAGTTGTACTGTGTGTCAATTTTGTTGATTTTCCGATCAACATAAGATTGAGCATCTCGTTTCGGAGTTGGAATTTTTATATGTGTTCCATTAACAGCTCAGATTACTCCTGGAAGTCTATATTTTTCTTCTATTACTTGAGAAATTCTGTTTGCTTCTTCAGGACATGGCCACTTGATGAAGGAATTACTAATTTTACAAATTTCTTTCACAACTCTCTTGACAGATCTCCACGCTGTAGCCATTCCGACCCCAAATTTAGTTACTAATGATCTATACGGATGAAGAAGTGAAGTGGATTACGTACTATTTGTATTTTAAGTATAAATAAGAATTATTTACCTGTAAGTGTCCAGACTTCCTAAGAACCACAATGCTATAAATAATTGTTTTTCAGGTTCAATGGGCATATTACCTGTAACTCCAGGAGTACCCTCCAAGTCTGGCCTTATCAAGGTAAGTAAATAATAAAAAGTATCACGGTTCAATCTATACACATATAAAGAACGATCAGAATCATAATTATATTAATTTGTTAGACAGTTGCACTATGCCATAATTTACCTGAAATTTTCCTTGAATTCTTTGTCAGTATATCTATCAACAGTTTCAATAAAATTTGTAACTCTGAGCTTTGGTCTTCTCTCATTTTCATCCTCACTGTCATCAAATAAACTATCATCGGATTCACTAGAACTGGAGCTACTGGAGTCAACAATTATTGCTACCATTGGAGCTTCAATCTTTATTTTTGCAACACTTAATACTTGCAAGCTTGTGGATAGCTATGAAAAAAAGCTATGTGAGTTAGATATAAGTTTGAAGTTTTTGTTATTGTTTTGCTGTTAATTGTCGTCTGCTGTTTTAACTGGCCAGATTACGGAACAGAGCGCCGGTTAATTCAAGGTAGTTGACTTACCGACCTGACGGTAACGTAGAGCGCAACCTACAATTACTTGCTGGTGACGATTGCGGAAAACACCCCTCGCCTCAAGCCGTCGTAGCTTTAGGTTATACTTATCGTTCCTGTTAGTCATGCACGGAAAGACCGAGTTCATTGAAAATCCTCTACTATACTTAGTTATGAGTTTTTCATAGCTTGGTACGGTTTTTTCCCGTACCACGTCTGTCTAAAAGCTACGCTCAAGTATGTTATGTAAAATCTCCTTCTACTGCGTTTGGTATAAGTTTATATGAACACTAAGTACGGTATTATCTCATGTAAATAAATAAGTAATTGAATAATTTTACTCTCATGAAAAAATATTAGTGAGACATTGTAATTTCCAACTCACTAAAACATTTTTAACAAAGTCATCCATGATCCACTTGGAGGTTACTTTTGATATTTATAGTAACAACATTAACAATTCATCACTGCACCAGTATCCTAATTAACTGTCACTTATTTTTTTAACGCTGGTACATACATTTATTATGATAAAAATAATATTACAATGAAAATGGATAACTTTTAATGTACCTACAGCTATATTAAAAATGCATACCACAAGAAAAAAAAACTGCTCTGCGCACTATAGTACGTCGTAAACACCTACTGGATACATCTATTTTTCATAGCTACAGTTGGTAAGGGAAAAAACCGTACCACCGTCACTAAATACTTGTACTGATATCTTAAAACCTATATACTTGGCACGAAATTTAAGACCACTTAAGGTGACACTAAAAATTCTTGTGTTAGTAAGCAACAAATATAACGTTGGTGTAGTATTTCTTACGATCAAATATTGTAGTAGGGGATTTTCAATGATCTCGGTCTTTCCGTGTGTCTGGTGAGTGATTTTTATTGCTTTAATTACTGTTTCACATTAATTACATCAACATTGTCTCAAACATACAGTTGTAATAGGCACAGAAAAACTTACTTGTATTAACTTTATTCGCTGCATATTGAGACATGAGTTATTACAGTGATGAAATCACGTGGTTTGATTTTATTTCCATAGAAATGGAGGATTTGACAATGGAGTTGAACCGTCTTAACACTCAACTCAGCATCAAAACTGAACGGATTCAGGTACTCGAAGCCTCTAATGCCGAGTTACAGGGTGAGTTACACTTATTATTTACGTATTTTTATCTAAGACAATAAAAACGTACTTCTTGTTTGCGGGCGGGTGTGTTAACATGCGCATGTACGTATGTGTGAAATGTTTAGTTATATTTGCTTTCAACATACGCCTGTAAGTACTTGCTAATTTTTTTATTGTTGTATTACAGAAAAAGTTGATGCTGTTTTTAAATCAAACAAAAAAATTCAAACCCTCTACGATGAATTGCTCAGCACTACAAGAACTTAGGTACAACAGTGTGGCTCTCCATGGAAAAGTGGACTTGTTGAGGTCAATGGTCTCATCCTATGACAAGCTGGAGGTAAGGTTATGGCACGTACTTTATTAGGCTCATGTAACAAATTATGATTTGTTTAGCCCACAATAAATCAGGAGGTCACAAGAAAAGAAGGAGGAGGGGGGGGGGAGCCGCAACAACGTATATCAGCGAACATCGAACCGTTGAGGTGGTGAAGGTAGTCGACGCGGTAGTTACTACAATCATGTAGGTTCCAGGACTTCGAGGGTACCCTCTTTTTTTCCCCAGTACAATGGTACTGAAATGTACTCCGATCGGAGGGAAATGGATATGAGTGGGCCCTCAAGCCTATACTTCTCATTGGGGAACGAGTTCATGCTTCCAAAAGTAAGTCTTACCGTAGTGTTTTATCTCATTCTATTTTTTCTAATTGAAATATTATTTGACTAGTACACAAATATGTGTATACGTAGACTTGTTTTTCTTTTAAATAATATGGCACTATTTCCATTTTACTTTTGTAGCAACAGCAATATAATCCACTACCTAGTCAAGAACAATACGGCCAACATCTGCTGAACACACCAAATTCACAATTACAGATTCAAGACCAAGTTGCCGCTGAATAGACAGTAGCAGCGATACTAAAAAATACTAAGTGTCACTTCTATGAATAACGGAATTTGTAAAAATAGATCTTAAAATAAAGTTCACATTTGAAACTCTAGCATTTTTATTTATATATTTGTAATTTCAAACAATCGCCCTGAAACTAAATTATTTATTAGCATGATTTAAAAATACTTGAAGGTATGTGAAGGTACAGGTAAGTCTGGTCAAAGAGAACAATACCATTGTATAAATTGTAATAAATCAGTAAAAAGGTCAAAGTCAGTGATTGGCTCAGCGAACACTTATCATCATAGTATGGAAAAAGTATAAAAGGTCATACGTACACATCATCCTGATCAAACTGATGGCACAATTATTTTTGGGTGATTGCTTTTGATAAGTGACTTGGAATAACGTCATGTGTCATGTCTGTGGTGATAATTTTGTCTGAGTCATACAGTGTGTATGAGCCCTAACACTTTTTCCCGACTAGCTATCCACATGTGCATTCCACAACACTACAACTACAGCTTTTTATATGATTCTCACCAGGCTTATTACTCTTGAAGTTAGCCAGTTATACTTGAAACGCATCAACTATCTTTGACCCTATACCTAGGATGTTGGATAAATGTTGTTTTTCATGTTTTTTTCATAAAACAACTATCATGCCATATCTGAGCTAATGTTTAGTCGCAGAGAGCCAACTCATATTGCCTTTGACAAAATGGTACAGTATTAGTAATTAGTAGCTAAGAGGACATCAATGTTTGGTCTGCCAATCTTCAGAACTCAGTTTCTTATTTCAATACCCATGTCTGCAAACTTATGTCTTAGCAAAACAAATTATGTATTTTTAATGATTATACTATTCATGAGGTTAAATAAATTGCAGTAGCCCCCAAAAGTGTAAAAAATGAAAATCAAGAACTTGTATAAAAAATTACATACACAAAATTATGTAACCAATGTTTTGAAACTTGTTATTTTACTACAATTGAAAGTGATTCAAGTCTTGGCGATAACATTGTTTTAAGTTATTAATTAATTACTATAAGTTCTGACTTGGAATGCACATGATTAACAACTAGATCCAGTTATGTGGAAAATACATGTGATTGTGATGATTTTGTCAGAGTCAAACAGTATGTATGACCCATAACACTTTTTCCAAACTAGATATCAAAATTACAGTGTTCGCTCAGCCAATTACACTTTTTTACAGGATTATTCAAATTCATGCAGTGTGTTTATTCTGTTTGAACATAATCGCATGTATTTTCCACATAACTAGATCTAGTTGTTAATCATGCGTATTCCAAGTCAGAACTTATAGTAATTAATTAATAACTTTAAACAATGTTATCGCCAAGACTCGAATCACTTTCAATTGTAGTACAATAATAAGTTTCAAAACATTGGTTACATAATTTTGTGTATGTAATTATTTGCACAAGTTATTGATTTCTATTTTTTACACTTTTGGGGGCTACTGCAATTTATTTAACCTCATAAATAGTATAATCATTAAAAATACATAATTTGTTTTGCTAAGACATGAGTTCGCAGACATGGATAATAAAATAAGAAACTGAGTTCTGAACATTGGCAGACCAAACATTGATGTCCTCTTAGCTTCTAATTACTAATACTGTACCAATTTGTCAAAGGCAATATGAGTTGGCTCTCTGCGACTAAACATTAGCTCAGATATGGCATGATTGTTGTTTTATGAAAAAAACATGAAAAACAACATTTATCCAACATCCTAGGTATAGGGTCAAAGATAGTTGATGCGTTTCAAGTAAAACTGGCTAACTTTAAGAGTAATAAGCCTAGTGAGAATCATATAAAAAGCTGTAGTTGCAGTGTTGTGGAATGTACATGTGGATAGCTAGTCGGGAAAAAGTGTTAGGGCTCATACACACTGTATGACTCAGACAAAATCATCACCACAGACATGGTGCATGACATTATTCCAAGTCACTTATCAAAAGCAATCACCCAAAAATAATTGTGCCATCAGTTTGACTAGGATGATACAGTATTTTTATGATTTAATACATTTTAGAATCGTAACTGTATAATTTCTCACAGCACGTAGTGTCCAATACCATATCAGAGATGAGTAGAGAGATTGCTAACGCAAATGCTACGATGCGAGACGACTTTTTGGCACTGATCGGAGCGCCCCGCCGCGGCCAGTCGACGAACAAGGCACACATCTTAGTACTCGTATCGGACAGCGTGCGCCTACGAGAAAAGGAGTGGATTTGCGTGGAAATGGTCATATAGGCGCACATTTTGGAGAGACGTGGAAGGGGTATACCGAATGTGTGTCTACGAGGAGAGAAGTGTAAAGTTGACTATAGCTATATATCTGAACGCACAGCCAAAGCAAGCGACAACACGAGTTTTTCTCTTTTGACTGCAACTGAGTATATCGTATATATATTAAACTGATTTTTGCTCTCGTTCTTTTACCTTTTTCCCCTACTTTTAATACTTATTATTAGAATTATTTTCAAATTCAGTATTATTTTGAAAAAATGTTCAGCTATTTTTTTAAGGATGGCAGTTCAGTTATAATCCCTAATTTATTATTTTTCCTCATAATTATTATGAACTGTAGGACAAGCTCCGAAGGTTATTAATGAATATAAGTGGCTTTTATATGTCTAGGGACCGAAGTTTCGGTAGATAAGTTGCTTGATGCTTATGCCACCGCTCGAATTGTTTTGCTATCACGGGATCGATTCCAACTTTCTATAGATTTTTTTTTTTTAATTCAGTTCATCGTTCAGGTTAAATTAATTTTGTTCACGTTTTATGTAAATTTATAAATAANTCGCCTATATTGAAACTCAGAACACACTTTATTGAGCAACTTACTTGTGTTTTATACAGGTGGTTAAACCGTCCGAAGCACTAATCAAAGCAGGGTCGCGCTCGACCCTCGAGAGTCAAAAATAAGAGTAAGTAACCTAGAGGTATAGGTATTATCGAAAATCACGACGCTTCTCCTCTTGACACGCTGTTGGCTCTCTCTCTGCTTCTTGCGGAGCTCTGCACTCTCCTTTTACAGTTTCGACAGGCTCCGTCGCTGCGATGGTGGCACTAACGTGTGACTAATTTTTCAGAATACCAAATAAATTTGTTAATAAAAAAAAGAAACTATAACTTATCAGGGTGATGCAGAATAACAGAGATTTTATTTTTTAAATTAAAGCGTTAAGAGCAGTGTTTTTTGGTTACTACGTATTTTAAATGATTTTCATGGATAATTAATCATCGTATAAGATATTATTGATCGGAGCAGCTTAATCATTTCCTTAAAAAAAATACACACACACACTCACTATAAATTAATTAATTAAATAAGAATTAGTTGTTACTACAAGGTATAAATTGTGAGGAACGTAAAAATTTTGCTGATAATAATCAAATTTGATGCTATTGTAATAAAAGTGAGTTTTCTTGTGCCTTTGGATTTATTCTCTCATTTGTTAATTGTATGTTTTTACCGATTAAAATTTTAACCTGCAGTAATTGCAGTAGATGGGCACTAATGTGATTTTTTACATTTTACAACAAAAGACGCAAATCAAACAGCTTTTTATATGATTCTCACCAGGCTTATTACTCTTGAAGTTAGCCAGTTATACTTGAAACGCATCAACTATCTTTGACCCTATACCTAGGATGTTGGATAAATGTTGTTTTTCATGTTTTTTTCATAAAACAACTATCATGCCATATCTGAGCTAATGTTTAGTCGCAGAGAGCCAACTCATATTGCCTTTGACAAAATGGNAAAAAAAAAAAAAGTTGGCAACATTATTTATAAATTTAAATAAAACATGACAAAAACAAATTTAAACTAAACGATGAACTGCATTGAAAAAAAAAAAAAAATCTGCAGAAAGTTGGAATCGATCCCGTGATAGCAAAACAATTCGAGCGGTGGCATAAGCATCCAGCAACTTAGCTACCGAAACTTCGTTCCTTAAGCATCTAAAAGCCACTTATATTCATTAATAACCTTCGGAGCTTGTCCTACAGTTCATAACAATTATGAGGAAAAATAATAAATTAGGGATTATAACTGAACTGCCATCCTTAAAAAAATAGCTGAACATTTTTTCAAAATAATACTGAATTTGAAAATAATTCTAATAATAAGTATTAAAAGTAGGGGAAAAAGGAAAAAGAACGAGAGCAAAAATCAGTTTAATATATGCACGATATACTCAGTTGCAGTCAAAAGAGAAAAACTCGTGTTGTCGCTTGCTTTGGCTGTGCGTTCAGATAAATAGCTATTTTTTTTTTTTTTTTTTTTCAAGGTGATGACTATCCCAGATATACTGCTGGGTTTGGCCAATTCCCAATCTTGCAGGCTCTGTGTTGCATTCTCTAGTAAATTTTCTCTCCTTTCCTTACAGACTGTATACCTACTGCTGCCAACGCTGGTAAAAACTGCGCCGCAGCGTAGCGCAGTCTGGAGAGTGTAGTTATAACCAAGCGCCGAAGGCGCGGGGTCATTTAGATCTTTGAATTTCCGTATCTTCATCACGACGTACATCCATATTCTTCCCAACCATCCATCAACCGAACCAGTAGCCCAGGAACGACATCCGTCGAATGCCCCAGAGCAAAACAGTTAACTCCCCCTCGTGCACCCACCTCAACAGTTAAACCTTGCGGTGTCCCTCGGGCCACAATCGCAACGGCAGGCAGAGTATATCAACACAAGAGGGCATCGACGTTGAGTCCAAAACAAAACAACAGATAGTCACCCCCAAAGTCACTGCAGGCCCACTGGTACATTAATTCGAATTCAAAACAAAGGCTTCTCCCGGTATCGGATCTAAACCTTCCATTCAAAACTGATATTTTTCAGCTGCAGACTATGAAAGGTCTTTGTCCTACGTAGCCATTTAGTGTAGGCTCGAATTGTTGTTTCACATGATAAGTCGAAAAATCACTTTCACTCAAAGCAAATGTCTTAAAATATCGATTTTTTATCAGCAGCAGTCTATAAAACGTCCTTGTTATACGTAGCCATTTGGCTATTGAAAATTTCCAACTAGATTACTTAAAATCCTCCCTTCCATATCACTCGAAGTACAAAACCACACTGTACAATCGAACTGTCGTTTCACATAATAAATCGTAGAACCACTTTTACACAAAACAAATGTTTAAAACCATTGATTTTCACTCTTGTAAAGATTAACAAATGAATTCCGGTCTGTAGCCGTCCAGTCGGGGTGGGGGAGACGGAGCACTGCTCCGCAGAGCAAGCTCACACGTCTACCCGATTCGCCCGCCGAGAGCGGAATCCTAGGTATATAGCTATAGTCAAAATTTCCACTCCTCTCCTCGTAGACACACATTCGGTATACCCCTTCCACGTCTCTCCAAAATGTGCGCCTATATGACCATTTCCACGCGAATCCACTCCTCTTCTCGTAGGCGCACGCTGTCTGATACGAGTACTAAGATGTGCGCCCGGTTCGACGGCTGGCCACGGGGGGGGGGCGCTCCGATCAGTACCAAAAAGTCGTCTCGCATCGTAGCATTGGCGTTAGCAATCTCTCTACTCATCTCTGACCATATAGAATGCCAGAACTTTGTTAACAGTCACTGTAACTGACCAATGCAAACTTGTTTTACAACGAGAAACCTGCCAATATAAGTAGACAATATTAAGTACCCACAAACTATAATGAAAATTTTGGTGTGATTAGTACCTTTACTTTTGAAGCAGTCCAATTATATGGGTCAATTAACTTTTTGAAACCTTTATTTGAGTTTCTTTGCATACATTTATAAGGATTACCTTTGTTTACATCTTTTTGCCGGCTCTTGTCATTGTGTTTCATATTTTGGTTCACAAAAATTTGTACTTAGGTGCTGCAGTTGAGTAATGTAGTTTTAACAAATTTGTTTTCATGCTCCTCTACAGACCTAATAAAAGGTCACCTACAAATTTGTATCCAGGTAAATATTATGAATAAAAAATTGTTAATAAAGCTCTAACTAAACAATTTTTTTTCAAATTTGTTTTTACACGCAGCTGAGCCAACGACGAGCTCCGTGATGACAGTTGAGCAGCAGAGCAGCCGGCTATTACGTACAGTAATCTGAAACGGCCGTCAGCTGTTCGGTTTATAGGCAGTGTCAGTGCATGCATGTGTGCAGGACCATGGCGCATCATTCATACACGACTGGACTATTTGATCTGATGTATGATATATAAAAAAGATCTGTTATGCGTAGAAGGGCCGTACCATTTAACAATTTTTTTGTACATCGGCCAATGTTAGAACATTGGCCTATACGAAGCGAAAAATAGTTATATGATACGGCCCCTGTACATACCTATACGGTGACGGTCAAAACGTTTTCTTACTGGAGGATTAATTTGTGCGATGAAAATAATTGGACAATGAGTTACAGCGATGTCCAATTGAATGGCTTTTGACTTCTCTCTCATACGGCCTGACAGTTTTCATCCAAACGCACCCTTACAGTTCTGCATATACCTACCTGTAGTTCTATCGGACACTACAAAACCGCTACAGAGCCGCCCGCTTTTTTCTCTTGCACCTGATTATACGCACGCTTTATCCGTTTCAACAAAGCAGCTAGTGAAATAGCATACAAAGTTGTATTGATCTTACAAATTGTTCGTTGTTACTGGGAGAAAATCAATCGCAGACAAGTGGGATAGTGTTTTTGCAGTACATTTCTTTTTGAAGACAGTCTTGAGTCATAACACGTGATTATTATTTATTTAATAACATACTTTCCTACTTTTTGTACGTTGAATTTTATCCTCATGGCTGCCACAAAGTTGAGTTTCGATGAGAAGTGTGCAATAATCATTGCTGGCGAGATCCAAAGTGTTGAAGAATTTGATTCGAAAAAATCGATTATCTACCTTACCATAAGTATTTATTTTTGATAACAATAATTCACGAAATGTTCAAATAAATTAATTTTTTTTTGGTATTTGTCCCGTCCTCAATTTTTTTTTTTTTTTTTTTTTTTTTTTTTTTTCATTAGTTGCTTATTTGTAGACAATTTCAGCTATTGTCGCTTATAGTAACATGATGGTAATTTATTGTAAGTGCTGTTACAAATAGTACATACCCTTGAAGTTCAGATTTCACATCACTTATGATACATTTTTAACCGTATAGGATGTACTAGAAAAAAGCTCTTACTGCTTACCATAAATTAGATTTATTTAAGGCTTTTCTGTGATCATAGGTTTTGTTCATAAAGGGGTTTTTTACACTTTGCTTTTTATAACTTAAGAAAAGACAAACTAGACTTACTGTCAGCTTATTATTTAATTTTTCATGAATAACTTATTGCACAAACTTTCATATGTTAAAAGTGCAGAGTACCAAGAGCTCTCAATTAATTGCAAAAAATATTTATGTCGCCGGGTCTGTATGTATCACGGCACAACAATTGGCTCATGACACGTTCAGGTCTTGGGAAAAATCTACTGGAGCGCTGCTGGTCTTCATCCTCACAGCGAATACAAGCTGAGCTTGAAATGTAAAAAAAAAAAAAAATATCTGCCGCAACTTCAACAAAAGTTGACAAACATCTTGATTCGTAGAAATCCCAAGTACTTCCTCGATCTTTTTTCTTAATCACGAATTATATGCTGACATAGAATGTGAAATTTGGTTCATACTATATAATAGCCGCAACCTAGTCCGCAATGGATAGAAAATATAATGTTGCTAATTACTACTGCCACTTGCGACAGAATTAGAACTTTTTTACTCCTAAAACATGCCCCCCCCCCGGAAAAATTTACCCTCCCCCCTTGTAAAAAAATTAATGCCGAAACTTTGTTCAACATTTTTGTATAACAATTTATACATACAACTAAAATTGTGACAATTTTCTGATACTCTGAGGGTGGAGAAATAATATTTTCTTCTTTGCAAATAGGAATCCGCAACGTTTATCTTATGCTTATTTTAGGTATGGATACTAATTTAAAATTAAGTATTGAATAATTAATGAAAAAAAGTTGATTCTTCAGCCTGACATTGATGAAAACTGTGGAAGGGTTATTAAAAGACACGCAGGATACAAGCACTGGCGAAATAGAAGGTAACGATAGAAAGGTTCACGCAGATGATAACAATACTAGCGTTAAAGTAAGTAATGATTTATTATCCACATTGAATGATCTTAGTAACAAAAAGGACGCTTGCATGCTCGATGGCCTTGATAAAATAAAGCATGATAAAAGTCCTGCAATTGAATGTAGTAGGAAAAGAAAAGTACCCAAAATCATTTCAATCGAGAATAATACTGATGCTTCGTTGACTGAAGGCTCTCTGGGTTCATTAGAAAACTGTTACGGAAAAAAATCTTTGGGAGAGCTTAGCGTTTCTGATAAGACGTATGCTTCCGTAATAAGAGCGAATGATAAAAATGATGTTACAAAGACAGTATGTGATTTGAAAAAAAAGAGACTAGCGACAAAATATTTTTGAATGATAGACGTGTCTCATCCGCGTACAGAACAAACGATGTAGTTAGTGATGGTCTCAATACGTACATTATAACAAATGTTAGGGGTGACGGTAATTGTTTGTATCGGTGTCTCTCTTTCTTTATGTATGGCACAGAGTCTGCTCATTTATTGATAAGAAGAAATATTATTAATTACGTTGGTGACCATTGGAGTGACGAAAAATACAACGTTTCAATATCAAATGAATATCAACAGTATAAAGATATAAACGAATGTACGGCAATAATGGGTAAATCGGGAGAATATGAAACTGTGTACGAAGCTGGTATATTTGCAAAATCATATAATATTAATTTAACACTGTTCCGTTGTTCAAAGACGTCAAAGAAAATAGAGCATGTTGATACCATCATTATGGCTGATGCGTCAAAAATCTCAATTTACTTATAATTGGCGAGACTGGCAACGGGCAATGGGTTATTGTAAATGCTTGTAATAAAACTGTATCGGCAACTGCTCAGTTTTTGAGCAACGAAGACGTATGCGAAAAAAAGCGAAATTAGTATGAAAAAACACAGTAGCAAAGTAACTCGTGCTACTAATGATAAGCCGGATCAAAGTGATGTGTTACCCTCAAGTAACAGTACAGTGAAAGCCAATGAGCCAATAAGCACGAAACTATCTAACGAAATAGAAAATGGGGCTCTCTCTTCTAATAACATTAATTTTGTGAGATTAAACATAAATAATAAACCTCAGAGAAAAAGGGTTAATTTCACAACAACAGAATATGGAAGTTCTGATCACGCATCAAAGTCATTATCAGCAATGAATTCAAGTAATGTGAATATCAGCGAGAAAGTAATTGATAATGTTAAAGCACCTGTTGATGACGTGCTTCGTATGAGTGATAATCCTATCAATTGTGACCATTCTAAAAACTTTGAGATTAACAGCTCCAAAAGTGCACATACTTCAGAAAATAAAAAGTCTTTACAAGCGACAATTAATACGGAATTGATATCTGCAAATAATAATACTGCTCATGATAGTACAAGAATTGGTGGTGATGATCATGTACTCCGCATACATGAGAATGATGCATTTGTCAATGGTACGAATGCAACAGACATTAACTCTAATACAATTTTGTCAAACATTGTCACGCAAAGTGTGAACAAAGTAAGGAAGCCTTTTTAGAATCAAGTAAACAGCAATAGTTCAAGTGATGATAACGATTTCAATACTTCTGAGTGTCGCGCTGAGGTGGTAAAAAATATTAATTCTCTTGAAGCTGACAACAACATCTATAGAGTCAATAAATCACCAAAAGTACTTAAAACAACTAATACAAATAGTGACAGCGCTAATCAACTCCTCACACTAAAGGATGACACATTTTCTGATATTGAGAATGTATCAGACGTTGAGTCAGACCCTAGTCTTAATAATGTTATCACGAAAAACTTGCAAAAAAGTAAGAAACCTTTCAAATTTTAAAATAAAGTGTACAGTGACAGTTCAAGTGACGATAACGATACCAATACTTCTGAGTGTCGCGCTAAAGTGGTAAAAAATTTTAATTCTCTTGAAGCTGACAACCAAGTCAATAAAGTCAATAAATTACAAAAAGTACTTAACACGACTAATACAAATAATGACCACGCTAGTAAACTCCTCACACGTAGGAACGATAAATTCTCTGATATTGAGGAAGTATCAGATATTGAGTCAGATCCAAGTATAAATAATGTTATCACGAGAAGTTTACGAAAAATAAAAAAGCCATTTAAATTTTACAATGAAGTGTACTGTGATAGTTCAAATGACAGTGTGGATTCAAATAGCTCTGAGTACCATCCTAAGTTAAAAAAAATGATGATTCCCTTACAAAAGATGATAAAGTAAAAAAATCGCAAGAAGCAGTTTACCCATCTCCCAGGGAAAAAAGAGTGGATAAATTTTCTGTTGACTTAGGAGAAGTGGTATTTTCGTCGCATTGGTTGAGAGAAGCTATTGGATACACAAGGAAAGATAAAATACGTACAGTAGTGAGAAATTTAATGCGGGAGAAAGTGGAGTGTACTTGTGTTTTAAGTTTTTAGGGAACAGTTCGTCATAATAGGCGAAACGATAACGTACTGTATGCCAGATGCTCTCGCGAGTCATTACATAAACAAGATTTTAAATTCAAGCTTATAGGTGAATGTGATTCTAACGCAAGATTGATTATTTCTAGTACAGATGAACTAACTGTCACTCATGAAGTTGTACAGCATGAACCATTGAGAGAAGAACGCGATATATACGCAGAAAAATTGAAAAATCATGATGTTCAAGATTTCCTCGATCAACAAATTCTAAATGCTGATTCTAAAAAAATTGCTGACGGACACGCGCAAGATATACGAAGAGCAACAGTTCTTTACAAGGTCAAGTCTGAAAACAACACGTCTAGACGTTTAAAACTAGATTCCAATGACTTGTCAGACCTTTTTGAGTTATGCGTACAGGATCAGAAGAAAAAGGATCCTTTTTTGCGGTTCACGGGATTTCCGCTAAAGGCAATCATGTTCTCACAAGAGACCCTTGAAACGGCAGTCAGCAAAAAAACTGTTATTATACATATCGATGCTACGGGGTCAATCGTTCGTAAGCCAAAACATATTACATGTAAAAAAATTTTGGTATACATGGGGGTAGTTAAACATGATGAAGTTATTTTACCATTAACCCATATGATTACATCTGAGCACAATATACCATCTATATCAGCATGGCTGTCGGAATACAAAAACTTTACCTTGCAGTTAGATATAAAGTGGCCAATAGCTCAAGCTGTAGTAATTGATTGGTCTTGGGCAACTATTCACGCAGTATTGCAGGTGTGGAACATAGTCACTATTAAAACTTATTTGCACTTAATGTACAAGTATTGCGAAAAAAATACCACACCACGGACAGGGATGGTTATATTAAAGCTATGCTGTGTCCATGTTATGAAAATGGTTTTCAGATCTATAGATAAGAATTTTCCAGATTATGTACCAACCGTTATAGAAACAAAAACATTACGTGAAGAAATAAAAAAATTTCTCTTGGAGTGTATGGGCCGGTTGTTACTATGTCGAACGATGAAAGAGCTTGATGAAGTTTTTGGGCATGTTTGTAATATTTTATTAAACAAATCTGAAAAAAGTTCTAACGATAGTATGTTTGTCATAGGATCTCATTTTACCAAACATGCTGAAAAATTAAACAATCTATCAAACGAAGTCAAATTGAGAGAAGAAAACGAAGATGAATATGATCACAATGAATTCGAAATAATGTCGAAAAAAGAAAATGAACCTATCTATACAACATCTAAATTTTACTTGAGGTATAATGAAATACTGACGTTGATTACACTGAGACTAAAAGATATCAATGAAAATGTACGAGAAGGAGATGAAAATCCATTTTATGCTCCAGGATTCATACAGTATGTGTTATATTCGTTGATGCCATACGTTGTTATGTGGAGTGCGCTGGATTTAAATCTCGTAGATCCAAAGCTTTCACGACTAAGCAATGCCTACATTGAATCTGACCACAACAATGTGAAGCATAGACTATTTAAAAACAAGCGCAATTCTTCTATCGTAGATGCAGTACGAAAATTTGATGAAGACAGTAAAAAAGCTGTCGGTATTATAAACATGGGTATACTTGTCAAAGGTTCTAAAAAAGTAAGGATAAACCATTGTACCCTGAAACCATCGCTAATCCAACATTAGTAGAAGAGTGGAACAAAAAGAAAAAGCAAAAAGAGGAAAGGGCACTTTGAGGTTCCATTAATGCGACATAAAATTAAAAAATTGCAAGATAGTACATATAAAAATTGTGAGGAAACGGTAATTGACAGGGAAAAAGAACACATTGATGATGGGAAAAAAATTGGATCATACGGAAAATGCAACTAATCAAGTGGCAAGTTGTAATATCGATGTTGAGTTGACGAGACTAAGAAAAATAATGCAAATGTCATTGACTCAAACAAGAGTACTGAAAAAACAGATGTAAAAAAATTGGTAAACATCATCAATTGTTCTATCGATAACGAAACTGACAAAGTGTTAGGCGACGGTAATAAAGACGAAATCATAATAACAGACGAAAATAAAAAAATGGATATTGACATAGTAACAGATAAGGTGGAAATTAACATTTTATTAAGCGAAAAAGATAGCATTGCAGAACCATTTAAGTATTCCAAAAAATTATTTAATGGGCTAATAAAAGATCCAAATTATTAGTATTTGTCACAATCTGCTTATGTTGCGATTGGGATTTATCGATCGCAAAATTGCGTAACTGGAAAAACATATGAATTAACAGCTAGAGAGTTTTGCACATTAAAAGATGCCGTATGGATTAATAGACTTGTTTTAGATGCATATGTAGCTGCATTTATTGATCAATGGAAGAATGTGACTAATATCTCCACAGATGATGGTCAATTCATAGTAGACGAGTGCAGCATTAAACGAATGAGTAAAGATCGAAAAATTTACACAGTCAACTGTAATATAAGAAAAAATATATTCATACCTTATTTTTACGCTGGTCATTGGCGGTTTTTGATACTAAATACAGAAGCACAAACAATAATGTTTATAGATTCATACGGATGTGAAGAAGATAAAGAACAAGCTCTGGAGGCACTCGCACGTTTCCTTGAGTTTACGGAATCATCGTTAAAAATATAACGGACTACAAAGTGGGAATGTATAGATCCACCTTCAAGACCCACTCAAGCACTTGTAGATGATGGGCATAGCTGTGGAGCTTTCCTACTCTTATACATAGATGTGCTAGCGTCAAAGAAGGTTTTCTAAATGAGTTTTGATCCATTCGGATACCGTAGGCATATCGCACATACTTTACTATTAATGTCTGAAAATATGGAAGACGCTTGTTTAGTTTGCTTCAAACTTAAACACAAGATGACAAGAAATGTATAGGTTGCGATAGACGCAGTCATGAAAAGTGTTTACCAAAGATGGGAACCAAAAGTGGCGATGAAGATAAGCCTAGTCAAAACTGTTTCCGTAGAAAAGTATGAGGTTAAAAAAAAAAAATAACAAATGCGTAGTTTAACGACTCCGATGCAACAGTTGTAGATGTCAATGAACCTTTTAAATGTAAACTTTGTAAGAGATACGAAATGTCCAGTTTTCATGACTATAAAATGAGATTTAAACATAAGCATAAATTGGACTTTATTCTACGGAACATTCCTTCAAGCAATACACACCAAAATTGATGCGTTGTCCGAATAATATACATAGATAAGTAATGTAACAAAAATGAGCAATGATTTGTGAAAGTAAGTATTTGTGTGAATTAATACAGACTAATGAATACAGATATTTGCTGGACAAATAATAAATTAGTAAACGGGAATAAGTAATACTCAGTTAGGAAAAAAGTAATGCATGTGGCGAAGCAAGAAAAATTACGCAAGCAAAAAGTTTAAAGTTACCATTCTCAACATGAATATGTAAGTAAAAAAAAAAAAAACCGCATGTTTGCTAAAATTTTAATGATAGTGTATGAAAAATATGAACATTAAAAAAATAAAAAATCGAGAATACATTTATCTCCTCATGGCGCATGAAAAAAAAAAGACGAAATATAGCGCAATAAAAAAAAATCACGCCTTAGTACATGAATTGATAAATACTGTATTTTTTGAATGCAATGCATGCACAAAGCAACGAGCTCTCCTCATAGCGTATGAGAAAAAAAGATAAAATAAAAAAAATATAGCGCAATAAAAAAAATCACACCTCAGTACATGAATTGATAAATACTGTATTTTTTTATTGCAATGCATACACAAAGCAACAATTTCTACAAAATAACCGACTAAATATAGCGCAATAAAAAAAATCACATCTCAGTACATGAATTGATAAATTCTCCTCATGGCGCAAGAAAAGAAAAAAATAAATAAAAACTATTTCCAAATACAACGAAAGAAGGGCATGAAACTAAAAACGAAAAAGTAATTGTAAAATTTGGCATCCAATACGAGAGTATGTGCGGTGACATAAATAATATAAATTGTTCGTAGCAGCATGTCCAAAAATACTTGTTCGTTCTGATGCATGAAAAATGTATAATATCCGTTAGCTTCATATTACACGATGTTAAATGAAAAAAAATTAAAACCAAAAAACTAATTAACTGTAAAATAACGGTAAAATAAAGTAAATATACATGGAATTTCGTACATAAGGCATAAGGACATATCGAAAAACCTTCAATATGTGACAAAATGAAACGCGCATATTGAGAAAAATTAGAACGAACAAATAACAAAAGCATAAAAAAAAGGCTCTACATGATGTTTAAAACTATTCAAATGAAAATGATGACAACTATGTAAGAATGAAAAGAAAAACAACTAACAGTTTCAACGCATATATTTGACAAAAATACACAACCAAAACCAGTAAACAGTACAAGCTAAAGTTCCCTAGTATAGATTATTACTTCTGTGAAATTATATAGCAAACAATGTCATAATTTTAGTATAGCGTCTACAAAGCGATAGTATACAAAGGCTGTGCTGTTACATTTTGAATGAGTATAGCTACGTTAATTGGAAATGGATGCAACAATTATTATAATACTTAATAAAAAAAAAACCAAGTACAGGACATCTATATAGTGACAAGAGTATAAATATAAAACAGACCATTGTAGAGTATAAGTATAAATATATATACATACACATTTAACAAAGTAAAATCTCAAAAAAATTTCGAGAATAATCTATAAACCTAACAAAAGTCAGCCAAGTAAACAGACTTGTAATGCAGCCGTATAAAACATACGTCGGTCTGAAGCCCCAATAAACGCAGAAAGAGAGTTATGTAACTTAAGGATAATGATAAACAAGTTGAAAAATTTTCCCCAAATTTCGGTATTTTTCGGTCATTTTTGCAACATAATACTTGATCATATTAATTCCCAAAGACGAAATATGTTGGAACTTATAACTACTATATGTTATCAGTAATATCTAAATTTCTATGCATTATCAGAGGCGTACGGCTTGTGATTATAAATTTTCCCCAAATTTTTGTATTTTTCGGTCATTTTTGAGATATAATACTTCTAATTGACAATTCCAGAAGACAAACATTGTTTGAACTTATAACTCTCTTAAGTACTAAGTAATATTAATCAAATTCTATGCATTATCAGTGGCGTATAGCCTGTGATAATAAATTTTTCCTAAATTTCCGTACTTTACGGTCATTTTTGCTATATACTACTCGTAATTAATAATTCCGGAAGATCAAAATTGTTGAAACTTCTAACTCTCGTAAATAAAAAGTAATATTAACAAATTTCTATACATTATCAGTGGCGTACAGCCTGTGATAACGAATTTTCCCTAAATTTCCGTACTTTTCGGTCATTTTTGCTATATAATACTTCTAATTAATAATGCCAGAATACAAAAATTATTAGAACTTATAACTATAACATGTACTAAGTGATATCTATGAAATTATTTGCATTATTAGGGGCATACAGCTTGTGATAATGAATTTTACCGAAATTTCCGTAGTTCCCGGTAATTTTTGCGATATAATACTTCTAATTGATTATTCCAAAAGACGAAAATTGTTGGAACTTACAACTTTTATAAGTACAGAGTGATATTTATCAAATTTTATGCATTATCAGTGGCGTACAGACGGTGATTGTAAATTTTCCCTAAATTTCCGTACTTTTCGGTCATTTTTGCGATATAATACTCGTAACTAATAGATCTGGAAGACAAAAATTGTTGAAACTTATAACTCTCTTATGTACTAAGTAATATTAATTAATTTCTATGCATCATCAGTGGCGTACAGCCCGGTTTATTAAATTGTCTTAAAATTTTCGTACTTTTCGGTCATCTTAGCGATATAATACTCGTAACTAATAATTTCAGAAGACGAAAATTGTTGGAACGTATAACTTTAATAAGTACAAAGTTATAACAATCAATTTCTATGCATTGTCAGTGGCGTACAGCCTGTGGTAATAAATTTTCCCTGAATTTCCGTATTTTTCGGTCATTTTTGCGATATAATATTTAAAATTAATAATTTCCGAAGACGAAAGTTGTTGGAACTCATAACTCTCGTATGTATTAAGTAATATTAATCAATTTTTATGTATTATCAGTGGCGTACAGCCTGTGATAATAAATTTTTCCTTAATTACCGTACTTTTTGGTCATTTTTGCGATATACTACTTGAAATTAGTAATTTTGGAAGAAGAAAATTATTGGAACTTATTATTACATATGTAGCTTATTATATCACTGCAGGTTTAAGCAATCTCTGTGCCGTGCAGCTTGTGATATCAGATTCCTTTGAAATGTAGGTATTTTTCGGTCTTTTTTTAATGATAAACTCAAGAAATAACAAGTTTTTGAAGAAGAAACTTGCTTTAACTGTTGTACGTTTTTATCTATTATTCTGTTTTTCCTGCCATCCCTGGTATCGTGCAGTCTTTTTAATAAGAATGTTAAAAAATTTTTGTCTATTCCGGATATTTTCACAATGAAATATTAAATATATCAAGTTTTCGAGGATGGGAAATATACATTAGTCAGTTATAACATCAGTTATTCTATTGAACTAGTATCAAGAATATAGTTATATTATGTGATTTTTTATTTTTTAAGTCATTTTTACATGCGTGTACAGTTTATTTTAACTTTGTTGGGTTATTGGTTGTATGGGTCATTGCTATATTGTGACGGTATTATAAAGAGGAACTCTTTTTTATGGTTTTTATGAGTTATTGCGTAGACAAAGTCTTCCCTTGATTTATGTACACTATATGTATTTTACTTTAATAGTTTTAAAGGCCTAAACGCATTTTTAACACCTATACACTCGAATCAATCTTTAAACTCTTATATCTCAAGAAGGGTACATTTTTATGATCTAAAAATTGCTGGGAGCCTTCCTTATTACTTGTTGAAGCATTTAAAGCATTTTAACTAAAAAAAAAAACAAAAATTTTTTTTTTCAATTTTCGTTGCACACAACGATGCAAACTTGAGAGTCATCAATTATGACTCTTGAACAGTAGATGAACTTGAACACTTGAAATGGATTATTCATGCCGACTGAACATCTGTTGGGGAGCATCGAGGACGATACAATGCTCCTTGAGTAAATGAAGTTGCTGCACTAATAGTTATTGAGGAAAAAGGCCCTAGAGACATTTTTCTACATGGTCGACATGGGCGGTTGGAGCGAGTTTCTGAGCTCCACCGATTCTATGACTCGTTGCAATATCCTCTTATGTTTGTTTTCGGAGAAAATGGATATTTTCTTGATATACCGCTTTACGGTCTCCAAAAAAAAACTGTTTCTTGCATGCAATTCTACTTTTATAGGTTTATGTTAAAAAATGATCATATAAATTACCTACTTCATTACAAGAACTCAATCAATTCGTTGTTGATATGATGGCAAAAATGATCACAGAGCGTTTACTTTACTTGCGAACACATCAAAAACAACTACGTGCTGAAAGTTACATTCATCTACGAGATGCAATAAATAATGATCGTAACATTGAACCCTCCAGTATCGGACAGCCTGTAATTTTACCATCCTCATTTACTGGCTCACCGCGATATATGCATGAAAAAACTCAAGATGCAATGGCTTACGTACGTGCGTTTGGGCGTCCGTGTTTATTTATCACTTTTACGTGTAACCCTGAGTGGTCGGAAATAAAAAATGAATTTCACAAAAATTAAAAACCTTCAGACAGGCATGACATTGTATCAAGGGTTTTTTACTTGAAATTAAGAAAACTTATAGATGTCCTCACTAAGAAAGCAATATACGGTGAAGTTGATGCTTGGATCTATAGTGACAAATGGCAAAAAAGAAAGCTACCTCATGTGCACATACTTTTATGGCTTAAAACAAAAATTTAGCCGGATGAAATAGACAAGATCATTTCAGCTGAATTACTAGATCCTCAACAAGATCCCTTGCTATTCAGTATCATTTCGAAAAGTATGATTCATGGACCTTGCGGCGAATTCAACATGGCTTCACCATGTATGGATAATGGAAAATGTACAAAAAAGTTTCCTCGAAATTTTGTTAAAGAAACCCTAACTTCAGATGAAGGCTACCCGACCTATCGTAGAAGAGCCCTTGCAGATAGAGTCATAGTTCTGTACTTACAATTTGTGGCAAAGAAGTACAGATTGATAACCGTTGGGGTGTACCGTACTCACCCGTCTTATCTCGATGTTTCAATGCACACATTAACGTCGAATTGTGTCATTCATTGCAAGCAATTAAATATATTTGCAAATATATCAACAAAGGATCGGACCGTGCCACTTTTTCAGTTGGAAATGTTGACAAAATTGCAAACTATGCTAATGGACGCTATATTTGTTCCTCTGAGGGATTTTGGCGTTTTTTTTTACTTTGAGATTCACACACGGTATCCTACAGTCTTACATTTAGATGTTCACCTTGAAAATTATCAAAGAGTTTACATAAATCAGCAAAACATTCAACAGATTATCGAAAATCCGAGAAAAACAACGTTGATGGCGTTTTCTGAACTTTGCGTAGTAGATGATTTTGCTAAAACTCTTTTGTATTCCGAAGTTGCCGCCTATTACCGATGGGACAGTAATAAATTTGTGAAAAGAAAACAGGGAAAAGATGTTCCAGGCTGGCCTGGAGTAAAATGAGATTCAGCTATAGGTAGAGTTTATACGATTTATCACACCCAGTCGGAGTGCTTCCATCTTCGAGTGTTACTCCAATATGTTTGAGGCCCAACTTCATTTGAGTACTTAAAAACCGTTGATGGTTTTACTTACGCAACTTTCAAAGCTGCCTGTTACGCACTTGGTGTATTGGAAAACGATGATCAATGGAAAAAAAACCCTCGCAGATGCTGCTTTGTCTGAGAATCCATCTAAATTATGTGACTTATTTGCAATTATTTTAGTTTTTTGTGAGCCATCGCAACCTTAAATTTTGTGGGATATGTTTAAACAACAATTATGCGAAGATATTCTTCACTCTCGACGAATTCAACTTAACGATTTTGAAGTTGAATTCTCTGAAGAAATGTTCAACAGAGGTTTAATATAAGTTGAAGACAAGATCATTTCTCTTTCAGAAGAAAATTTGACTTCATTTGGGCTAAATTTACCGATTTGAGATGAACTTTGTACTAATGATCCTTTTGAACATTCCATTAGACATGGTTATGATTATAACTATTTATATAACTACGTTGAGCAAAATCTTCTTAAGTTGGTTCCAGACCAACGACAAGCTTTTGATCGTATAATTGATAGTGTCTTAAATAGCAGTGGAAAAGTCTTTTTCCGCCTTCTAACCTCAAAATAGCACCTTCGCCGCTTGATTTTGGATTCTTAGGCGGAAAATTAGTATACGAAACTCGTTCGAAAAGGCTTCTTTACGAACCTCGTTACGGCCCTCACCTTCGGCTCGTGCCATAAACCTCTCGTTTCGTAAATCGAAGCCTTTGCAAACTCGTACGCAATATACTATTTCCTGGATGCTCCTGGAGGCACTGGAAAAACATTCTTAATTAATCTTATGTTGGCCCAAGCAAGATCGGCTGGAAAACTGGCCCTTGCTGTCGCATCTTCTGGCATTTCTGCCACTTTGTTGAGTAGGGGTAGAACAGCTCACTCCACTTTTAAACTTCCATTATTTGTTTGTTCCGGAGAAGATTACAAGTGCCTGATACGCAAAAATGTCCCACTTGCAAAAATTTTTCAAGACACAACATTTATTGTATGGGATGAGTGCACAATGAGTTACAGAGCTCACATTGAAGCAATTAATAGAACATTGCAAGATTTAAGATCAAACCAGAATTTAATGGGTGGTATCACATTTGTTTTTGCTGGTTATTTGAGGTAGACATTACCAGTAATTCCGAGAGGAACTAGAGCTGATATTATTCATGCCTGTTTAAAATCATCATTTCTCTGGCATTATGTGAGTCTCTTTACTTACGTACTAATATGAGAGCACATCTCTGCGGAAGAAACACGGAATTTCCTACACAGCTATTAAAAATTGGCGATGGCAAGATGGTAAATGAAAACGGTTTTATCACCCTAGATCAATCCATTGGAAAACTGGTTACAACTGTCGATAATTTTATTTCTCAAGTTTACGCGGACATTGAAAATTTATCAAACAAATTATATCAATGGTTATGTAAGAGAGCTATAATTTCACCAAGAAATTCTACAGCTGAGGAAATTAACAACATTATTCTTCAAAAGTTTTTAGCTGATTCTCGAGAGTACCTCTCTATTGATTCAGTCATCGCATCTGAAGATGTTGTTAATTATCCTCAGGAATTTTTAAATTCCCTAACTCCATCAGGATTTCCACCCCATGAGTTGAGTTTGAAAGTTGGAGCTCCGATTATGCTATTACGTAACCTTCAACTCCCGAACCTGTGTAATGGAACCAGACTGCAAATTAAAACTCTGCGAAATAATGTTATAGAAGCTACTATTTTGACAGGTCCAGCATCAGGACAAATAGCTTTTATTCCAAGAATTCGCATGATACAAACTGATTTACCTTTTCAGTTCAAGCGTTTACAGTTTCCTGTCAAAGTTTTTTTTGCCATGACAATTAACAAGTCACAAGGACAGACTTATAATTTTGTGGAGGTAGATTTACGATCAAACTGCTTTTCACATGCATAATTGTATGTCGGGCTTTCAAGAAATGGTGATCCACATCATCAGATTGTTTTAATTCCTTCTGGAAATAAAACTAAAAATGTCACATATACTGAAATTTTGTGAATGAAAAAATAATTTTAAATTATGCATTTGTTTATCTTTATAGCTTTAACAAATAATCCTTTGTTATATCATAACGTTAATATGTAAAAATCAACGGCCCTTTTCAGGGCCAATACCTATTTTATGACGTAAGGAATGCACGATACTTTTTACCATCATTTTTTTCCTCTTTTCGATATTTTCAATAAGAAGTTATTTGTTCCAAGAAGTGTCAAAAATAGATGTGAAGTTTTTTACTGAAAACGTCCTATATTATTTGTCAACACACATGTGTTTCATTCAGCGAGTCTCGGGCGAAGCCGAGGCGGGGGGGGGGGGCTGCTAGTTATTAACATGGTTTTTACTGGTATGTATATAATTTACATGTACAGGTTACAACAAATGTAATTTGTAAAAGTAACCGTTTTTCGTTAATGCACTTTCCAAGATCTTGAATTTGACCACAGTCGACACATTTCATACTTTTCGCTAATGTTTGCAAATTGATTATTCCCTTCTAAAATATTATTTAGTTTTTTAGTTTGTTCTTATTTCGTTTCCAGCCGCCTACTTTTTGCTCTTTCTCTTGTCATAGATTCTATAGCTTTTTTCTTTCATTCACTCTCTTTTCTACTGCAAACTTTCCATTTGTCTCTCTGAACTGCTTATTCATACTTTTCCTGATAATTATTCATCTACCTTGCAAACAACATTTCCTTCTCTAATTACTGTTAACAATCATCTAACCTCCTAAATTCAGCTGGTGGCAGTCTCTGCTCCACTGCGCATAGTACATATATACACTATACATATTTCGACGTTATCAGATTTTCACAATCAAAAGCGTACACGTATGTGCATGTATGGATATGCTAAGGTCAGTGTATGTGTGCCAGGGTTTGCCAATGTTTTCTCTATAGGCTAATTATATTCACTCATTTACTATAGTTAAAAGTGAATGAGAACCACTGATAGGGAAAAATTTCCTTGAAAAAAAAAAATGATTATACCTTTAGAAACAGAAAGTTGCAAGGTTATATAAGCATTATAATTTTGTGTAAAAGAAAAATATTAGGAGTGTCACGAATAGTAAAATAAGATGAAAAAAAAAAAATAATAAAAATAAGGTGGAAAAAAATGTGTCAACAAATAGAACGGATACATAAAAAAAAACATTATACGTAAAAATAAAAAATTTATAAGAAGAAGCTATTTCGGCGAACGATTTTCTATAGAAGTGAAGTCATCACATATGTATAATTAACTGTAAACAGGATTATCAGAATTGTTTATAATAGATTTAAGAGTTATGTGACAAACTTGACCTTGAATTTTTAAAATATAAATAGCTTTCTTCCTTCACTCACAACATTGACAATAAATATTTCTGAAATATTAAACAAAATATGATATTATCAATGTGTAATAATAGGTCTTTCAATTTATTATGACGCAGACTTAAAGCAACTAAAAATATTCCAAATAAACAAAATTTCAACCCAATAAAAATAAGATAAAAAACGATAGAATTCTACCTTTTTCAGAAGGTGTGCTGACCGAAGGTAGAGAGGGCGATGTGTGGAATGACTCTGCAAAATCACGATATAATATAGGAGGATATGTATACATATACGTAAAAACTGACTTATGCAGACTCTACGTGCTTTTAAGATATAAGCTTATAACAATGAAAACTTATGCAGGCAGTCAACATAAGTCATTAAAAGCCTACATAAATAAGCTTTCTGTGCATAGAGTCCCAACATAATTTAGAATACTCATTTATGTATGTATATCGATCCGTACTAAAAAAGCGCACCTCAGGAGCTTTCATAAAAATAAGCATACCTTAAGAGTCTGGCTAATAAAAATCACAACCTAGGTTCAGGAGAAAAAGAGCACTGCTCACACGTTCCAATGAAAAACGAGTATGGCTTATAACGTTCATATAAAATGAAGCACAGCTTGAGCATCCGGATGAAAAAAGGTACAGCTCAATCAGCCAGGAGAAAAAAAATTAACTATCAAACCTGGATAAAAAGAAGCACAACTCACGCGTTTGAATGAAAATAATCACAGCTCGCCGCTTTCAGGAAAATAAAGTGCAGCTTTAATAACAATTATATTATATAACCATAATGTTTAAGTGTAATTTGACACGCGAATAAAATGCAATTCAAATATGAGTTTAATATCTTTAATCAGTAACAAATATTATCGTCTGCTATTAGACAAAAAAAGTGTGTTTACAATGTTTCTATTACTGTAATATTAGACAGAAGGATTAACTTTTTTTTCAAGGAAAAACACAAAGTCTGCTTTTGAATTTAATATAGCGCTAATTTCACAGCAGATTAAGTTGAATAAAATTTCATTTTTCACAAGACACAAAAATAATGGCTGTATCTTTTATTGAATAAAAAAAAACTTCTGTTTTTTTATTACTATCGTTGTAACTTTGAGGAAAAAAATTTTTTTATTTTTATAGATTACAGTTATTTTTTATTTATTCTTATCTACGATAAAATATCAATTTCAAGGCAATTCTGATGCAACGTTGTGTAACACATTGTATATTTATTTATTGTTGATTACATTATATCTTCAGGCGAGCAAGCACCAGCGTTTTATTTATTATTAAAATGTTCCCTTCGAAGAGCAGGCATTGGTGATTAGTAATCCAACATTTTTTTTAGAAAATTGATGAACAAAATATATTTTTGAGCGAGCAGGCATTAGCGATAAGCAACTTAACTATTTTTCAGTATAGTTCTATAGATGTATTAATTCGATTTAAATGTATGTTTTTAGAAAAGAGTTCATACACGTGAAGTTATATATTCATGTAAGTTAGTATTTCTGGGATACATCTTCGAGAAGGATGGGACACAATGGGGGCTTGTAGGTACAAAGTTAGATTCTTACTGCCCCCAACACGTATTACTAGATACCTTAGTGGGAGTGAGTAAGAACAGAGTCAGATTAGCAATGCCCCTTAACTGCGATACACAACTTCCTAGGATTACTCACAACGTTATGTAAAAATATCCACTCTCTTATACTACTTATGGACGCGATAACTCGCCAATGCCCCGAGGTCACCCCAGTTCGTTCTGCCCCGAAGATCCGAAGATCCGTCGGTTCACCAACTACCTTACCTAGTGGATAGCTCCCGTTCACACGTTCCCGGAGATTCGCTTTTTACCCAAGTAACGCAAAAAAGTAGCCACTGGTAAACGGAAAAAATTGGCTCGGGGATACTACCATGGCCTCTTCGTCACTCCTTTTGACAGGGTTGTGTATCCAAGGTATAATGTAGAAAGTAACAATCAAATATACAGACATGATTTCGCTATTTATTGCGGCATCAAATGAATGTACAATAGCGGTTAGTAGAGAGCAGAGCTACTTAACCAAAATGCCGGGCTCGTTGCTAAAGGCAAAAGTGATTACAACGGGCTGGCGTGGGTCTTTTATACCCATCAGAAGAGCAGCGGCGTCGATAGCTTTGATTAGGCAGCTCATATGGAAGCGTTGCGAGCTCTTACATAAGGTGTGTCTTCATGGCATACGTGTGATTATATTAAGGCACCTTTACATATCTTAATAGCGCACGAATTCAAATTGACAGAAGCTCAGGTTTAGTGGTATATTTAAAGAGAAATTAATTGAAAAATACTTGCACCCTCACAATCTACTATTTATTATTACATAAATAATGTATTTCATTTAAATCATCCGAAGAAAAACAAGAGAGCGAGTAATTTTTCATCAATTTTTTACTATACACATACCACAACAACACTTGGTTTCTGGCTTTTATGTACAAACAATGTATTTTATTTGAAATATCTGAGAAAAATGGTGGGGCAGATGACTTTCCATCAATTTTCCACAATTTGCATACCACGAAAACATACAAGTTCCGACTTCTGGCTCTTACAATACAAAATCCAAAAAGAATGCCTTGCTGAAAGTAATATGCATTATTAATTAATTAATCGAAACCAACAACATAAATTCTATTTTTTTTTTTTTTTTTTTTTTTGTTTTGTTTTTTTTTTTTTTTTCCCACTANGAAAGTAATATGCATTATTAATTAATTAATTGAAGTAATTTATTATTATGTAAATAACATGTTTTATTCAAAGTATCTGAAAAAAACGGCGGGGCGAGTGACTTACTTGATTAATCATCGATTTTCTACCATACGCATACTACGAAAACACCTAAGTTCTAACATGAGGCTCTGATAACTCAAAAACTAGATGAAAGCCCCTCTGAAAATATCATGCATTGTTTTTTATTAATAAACATTTAATTTAAGATAAAATGGCTGAAAAAAAACGACGAAGCTAATAATTTTCCATCGATTTTTTACTATACGGATTCTATTAAAACACACGACTCTAAATCCTGGCTCATGTCACAAAATTTAGAAAGCAGGCCTTGCTTTAAGCGATGTACATTGTTAAGAAGTGTATAAATAATGCACTTAGATGAAACTAGGTGAAGAAAAACAATGGGGGAAAGTAATTTTCCATTTATTTACCACTAAACGTATATCGCAAAAATACCTAAATTCTGACTTGAGGCTCTTATAACACGAAACCGAATAAATGCTACGCTAAAAACGACATGCGTTGTTTACTTTGACGTAAATAATGTATTTTAATTAAAACGTATAAAGAAAAACAATGAGGCAGGTCATTTTTTATCAATTAACCCCTATACGCATTCCACGAAAATACTGAAATTCCGACTTGGCGCTCTTTATAACCCCTAAAATCTGAAATGAAGACCTTTTTAAAAATAATAAGCATTGTTTTTTATTACATAAACAATGTATTTTACTTAAATATCTATAGAACAACGATGATGTTAGTGAATTTCCATTGATTTTTTACTATACGCATGCTGCGAAAACATCCAAGTTCCAACTTCTGGCTCCTAAAACACAAGATCTTGAACAAGGGCCTAGCTTTAAGCGATGTGCATTGTTAAGTGTCATATGAACAATGTACTTTATTGAAAAAAGGTAAAGAAAAACGACGTGCCGGGTGATTTTTTATCGATTTCTTACCCCACCGATACTCCGGAAACATCCAAGTTCCGACTTCATGCTCGCATAACACAAAACCTGAAACGAAGGCCTGGCTAAAATTGATATGCATTGTTTATTATGATACAGTGAATGCATTTCAATGAAACCATCAAAAGAAAAATAACAAGGCAAATGATTTTCCAGATTTGGAGGGGATGAAGAAATCTACGCCAGCGTCTATGGTGGTGAAAACGTTCGATCTAAAGGTACGCTGCTGCACCACATTGAATCAGAACTTATTTTTATACACTACCTTGAAAAATCGGAGTTAAATTAATAAAAAATGCTTTCACAATCGTATAAGAGAAATCTGCATGTACTTAACAGTTAGGGTAATGTTGAGACTTTGCCAGTAATCATTAATTCAAAGAGAATCAAAATGCTGAAACACTACCTTTGTCTGCTCTGCACGTGTCAAATATGTCATTGTGTATACGTGATAGACGTAGGCGTGTAGTAGTGAGTTTGATAATTTTCCTACTCTACTCTAACCTTCGAATAGGAAAGTAATAAATAGCTTTTGTATGCTATTCGATGCATACTCACTGCTCAAAATGTATAATGACGTTGTGAATTATAGAATTTAATTATTTTTAGCGAATATTTTTCATCGATATCCAACAATGCGCGAACGGCAAAAACAACCAAGTTCCAACACGAGGATCTTATAACACAAAATCAAGATCGAATAACCCACTAAGAATAATACGCATTGTCAATTTTGATAAAAATAATGTATTTTAATCAAAATGTCTGATGAAAAACAGCAGGGCAGGAAATTTTATATCTACTTACCACTATACATAACCACACTTTTTATGTATAAGCGTATGTGCATATCTGCTGAAAACTCTTTATTTTCTATGCCTGGCGACATTGTACGGCTCAAAAAACTTGTAGGGATTGCATTTGGCAGAATTGCAACCATATTTTATTGTTTTCTAATAGATTCAGACAAAAAAAAATATTTTTAAGCCCTAGGGCCCACTTAGATCCGATTTGTCCCGGTAAGGCTACTCCGGCGTGGGGCTGGTTTCAGCTCAATGGGTGTAGTACATAGCAAAAGCTACGTAAGTAAAGCGAGTAAGTCCTATTCAAAATCGTAATATATTTATTTAACTGAGTTTAAAAATTATAGTGGTTTAGGAATATACTGTTGTAAGTAGAATTAAATCTCAATAAAAAAGATGAACAATCTGTAAAGATATGATTTTTACTTTTGCCTGATCGATTTCAGGTAATATCTGAATTGCCTAAAACTATTTTAGGCAATTCGGGTACTGCCTAAAATTTTTGGCATCTCGGATTTTGCCTAGGCATTTACAAGAAATGCCTGAATTCGGGTTTTACCAGTAACACATACAATTAATGAACCCAACATTAGCGGCCAGAGTTAGCAGCTAACCAGGGGCAAATAGGTGATGTTAAGAGGCTCTATAGCTTAACAACATAACGAATATTAAGGCCAGCCACAGCTCAGAAGAACTGTCAACAATGTAGAATAAGTATTTAAACTTCATTACACTCCAGTATTACGGAAACATTAAAGTTATCAACAAATCAATTAGAAATAAAAATTACTTTCCACTGTAAAATCGTCTATAACTCGACCCACAATTTGGCTCAGTATGATCGCAGACACTTTCAATTGAACATACATACCTTTCTATTTGTAAATCATTAGCACTTGTTATTGCACATACGAATAAAAAGGTATTACAAAAGAGTTTTTGAATTATTATAAGGAAATATTATATAACACTTTAGGTATACCATGTCTAGCAAATGTTTCTTTTAAATCATGAACTGCGTTCTTAGCTGTCAAGCTTTTTAACTGTTCTATTTCTACAAATTTAACGAACGTATCAACAACTAAAATGTAATCTTTGTTATTTAAATGTAAAATACCAGTGGCTAATATCTTCCAAAATTTACTAGGTACGTCTTCCTCATTTATTGGCTCTTTATAAATAATTCTTTAATAAGGTTTTCACAATTTACTATCTTTTTGTCAATTTGTTTCGACATTCCTGGCCAATGTAATAAGTTTCTTGCTTAGACTTCAAAATGGGTTGATAACATGAGTCGTCAAGTTCATCGACAGTGTCGCCCTGCACACAACAACCGACACTTACACGGATACACTAATACATCCATAAATTAGGACCAAGTGGCCCTGGCGCCCTCTGAGCTAAGTTTTCACCATACATCCCTCATTAATGAAAATGAGGGCAGCACCGTAAAAGCGCATAGCGAATATTATTTATTTACATATTTATTATGCAATAATTTTACATTGTACCCTGTATGAATTTTAAATGCAATATTCATATCATTATATTTTGGAAATCTTACCTGTTATATATAATCTTTATTTACATCCCCCGTATCTACTACACCAACTGCAATCACAAACAATAGAAGGAGTTCAACTTAGGGACATCTAATGTTCAACTATCTTGGTAACCAATATAATTATTACACCTTAACAAAGTTGGAAAAAACAGCCTTTTTAACAAGTTTTTGACAATGCCTAGAAAAGCAAGAACGTGGAATTGGAAGAAATACTTTAAATGTTTCAAATGTATGCAATTAAAGGTATCAAGATACTGACGCAGAACACTTATCAAGATTGTAACAGTAGAATTAAAATCGAGGAATAAATAATCCAATAAGTGACAGATCAGATTTCCATTATAACCTTGATATTAATTACTTATATCTACCAGCTATTCAAATAGGTGGAACATTATGTAATTGTATTGATTATGGAAATAAAAAATAAAGAGATAAGGTTTTGGGACTTTGTTGCTCTGGTGGTAAAGTTGTAATGGAAAAAAAATTTTTAATTACATATTTTTCATCAGCTTTGAACTTTAAGGCTTTTACAAATAACTCTGTTTATGTACTGTAACATGAGGAAGTGCTAATCAACGACCAACGACCCTTTTTCAGGGCCTACAACTATTTCATGGCGTAAGGATCGAATGCATGGTACTTATCAGAATCATTATATTTTTTTTAACTTTTGTAAGGCTTATCATTTGACCAAAACTGCGTAGATTCCTAACAAAAATGTTCTTCATCAGAATTGTCTTATTACGAACTGTGTAAAATAGAAGCAAATTTATGAACTGAAAACGTTTTACATTATGTGTCAACACACCAAGGCTCTCCACTTTCGAATTATAGCAACCAGACAAAAGTGCATGATTGAGTGTCTTTTCTACAACAGGTATATCAGTTCCACTTTCCTAGTTGAAAGGATTAAAAATAAAACCAGAACTGCAATAAAGAATGCAAAAATTTGGAAATTTTGAAGCTATATGAATATGGTCCTATTTATAAATTATAAATGTTTGTGCATTAGATCACCTTAGCTAAGAAAAACAACCACACAATGAAAAGTATTTAAATTAATTTGTGACTGTTTTTTGATTCAACATGATTAAAGTTTATGAGGTGCTCTAAGCTTCTGCCTTTACAGTTGCACTGTCTTTTAAATTGCGTTGCTCAGCAATTAATCATATTGATTTGAATTAAGCACCATTAAGTACAATAATACTTGCATGTGTCCAATAAAATGAAAGATTAATTACGTTCTACTACAATATTTTTTATGATGCCAACAGCATGTTGTTACTGTGAGAAACTACTTTTTATTCAATACGTGAATAAATTATAAACATAAAAATTAGCTTCACAATAATTTAGAAATGAATACAATTTGGTAAACTTAAAACAATTATGGTCAATGGCATAATTTCTACTAAATAACAGTTTATTCTTAATTATAATAAAAAAACAAATAAAAACTCTACTATAGAAGTATGTCCTAATTTCCATCAAAAACTTGCGATTTAATAATCTTACTTTTTTCCAATAACTATTCATTATTTTTACTTTGCTTGGTGGGGCTTTGGGAAAATTAACATACATCAATGAACAATGAATGACTCACCATTTTAAATGATCTCTTTTTTTCCATTTCCCTCTCGGCCAAAAAGTTGTAAATACAGTAATAACTCGTTACGATCCTTTACTTCGATCAAAAGCTGAGTTACAAATCCCAATTAGACGAAAAACTAATAAGTACCTTGGGTGGTTTTCCATAACTTTTCACCATGTGTGCCTAATAGACCAAGAGCTAAGGCTGAAGGGTGGTTAAAATTCTAACCAGCCGCCACTCTCACCAGAATTGAGGACCCACGTGATTCGTAGAGATCTAAAATATTTCTGTCATAAGTTCATTCTGGTAAAGAGTTTCGTTGGTATTTAAGAGCCATTTGATCTTTTTTTATAAACCAGCCGCAATTTATACCAATGGATAGAAAATAAAAAGTTGTTGCTCAACAGAGCCATTTGCGGCAAGATTAAAATAAATCTTATACCCGAAAATCGACCCGAACAGAAATCTATTGAGGATACCTCCTTTGATCGTGAGGATCTCTATAGGTATCCTACAGCGGACCTACTGAGGCAAAGTAACGCGGCGTACAGTTGGTCTTCTTTAGGTATCCTAAATAATCGTGTACATAACCAAACTTAAAGCATTTTTCCAGTCAATAAATATATGTGTAAATTCAATAAAAGCGAGGGACAGAAATAGAGTTAATCTGTCAGAGTAAGAGAGATTCATAACTTCAGTCGCCTCGTTCAGCTCGAGCTCGAGATTAGTATGTAGTACTCCTTTTGTCTGCTAGATGTCACAATTTTAGAGATGAAAAAAGAGAGGAGGGAAGGTAGGAAGGTGGCTCGTTGGTCATCCCGTGCGGTGAGCTCTATGTTCTCATTCTATTTTGTTGTGCGCTAGAGGTCGGACCAACAAAGAGATAGTATTTTTCTCGTCGCAATTCTCGCGTGCTCGGCAAAATGAGCAAGAGCCAAGAGGAAGAAGAAATCCTGGGACATAGACAAGGCCATAGAGAAGCAGAAAAGAATGCTATTGGACCAGATGGCTTATCTACAAACAGGAAGAGAATTTTCCAAGGACGACACCGAGGAAGCTGCGGGCTCTGACGAAGAGTCAGAGGACAACGGAAAGTTTTTCGACTAGGACTTTGACTCGGAGAATGACGAGAAAGAAGAAGATGAGAATCATACCCAAGGTATGTGACACATTTTCTTTTTCGCCGAAACAGACACAGGGCATCTCTTCATGTAAAAAAAAAAAAAAAAAAAAAATCGCCCAATTCACGTTTTTTTTAGATGCGGTGTCTCGCATGTATACAGAGACATACTTACTAAGAATAACCGCACATGGCCTGTAAGCCTGCATGGACAGGTTGCGCCCGCGCACTCTAACCCCAGAGGCGCTTGAGAATAGAGAGACAATAGAGAGACAACGTCTAAGCGCTGAGCAACTACACGGGTGCCACACACCGACACTATACATGTTCATTCCCTCTCTCGTTGCCCTCGCTAACGTTCACATGCTAATGTGTACTCCATTCATGTTCATTGGCGTCTTGGACAACAAATCTGTAAATGCAAGCGAAACTAATCCAATCAATGAAGAAATCCTCGAGGTAATAGGAGAGGACCCGCGTACCCTCAAATCGCTGCCGATTAACCTTCACCCATCCATGGTAGATAGATGGCAGTTCTGGTACCAAAACGGACTAGAAAAGAAAGAGAGGGATGATCTGCTCGGCAAATACGCCCCGCCAGAAGGACTGCACACACCCGAAATCAATACAGTAAGAAAAAAAAAAAAAAAAAAAAAAAAAAAAAAAAAAAAAAAAAAAAAAAAAAANAATCTTAGGGAGGGCCAAAAATCCCACTTCATTACGATAAAAAAGCCCCATAAGCCAGCAACAGCCCGAACCATTAGAAGATGGCTAAAGTCAGTCATTGGAAAAAGTGGTATGGATAAAGAAACGTTCTCGGGACACTCCACTAGACATGCCTCGACATCAGCAGCATTTAAAGCAGGCGTGAATCTAGACGTAATTAGGAGGACCGCAGGCTGGTCAGATGGATCTCAAGTATTCGCGAAATTTTATAACCGTCCAACCCTACCGGATAAGAGTGAATTTGCTTCTAAAGTTTTCACGATTAAATAATATACAAATAAAAAGCTTCAAATTTTTAAGATATTTGTAAAGAACTTTGTAAAGAAATAAAATAAAAGTATTTATGAATATCTAACTGAAAAAAAAAAAAAAAAAAAAAAATTTATTCTCAGCTCTAAAGAACAACATACTAATCTCAAGAACGAGGCGACTAAAGTATGATTAAAAATCAAACGAACTTACCAGTAAGTGAAGTTTGATTGTAATTATACGAAGAGCCTTGTTCGAAGAGATTACGTCCCCTCCCGAGTGAATTTTAAATCAAAACCTCCAGTTTTTCTGTTGTTTTCCCACCCTGAACGTAATCCAGTAAATTAGGGACGCAGCAATGGCTAAAAGACAGCAAGCAGCGGGAGTACGTTGAGTGCAGTGGGGGCGGTGCTCACCAGCCTGATGACGGACGAAGAAGGCATTGACAGGTTAGATTGTATCGGGAAATTAAACGATGCAGGAAAACTCTTATCCGACATGATGGCCAGTCAAAATAAATCGCGCAAAGCATTTATATTTACGGGTCTAGACAAGGAAGCTAGAAACCTACTAGTAAACACAAAATCCGATAAGTGGCTGTTTGGGGAAAAGCTTGGCGATAAAGTCTTCGAACCCAGAAATTCGAAAGAATCGCCAAGTCATTGACCAAAGCAGCAAAACCGAACCGTTCCCCATTCACCCAGCGTTTTCCGGGAAACGCGAACAGCCTGCAAGGGAAAGTACCTCCCCCCTCAGCGGGCAGAAATCAGCGCTACCAACGGGGAGGATTCAATCCTCGAATGGGATACAGGAACGTACCACGCAACCAACCATTCAACAGGGGCTCTCAATACCAAGAGAAGAGACAGGAGAACGTCGATCCGAAATCACAATAAAAGTAGGTAAAACAGCAGGGAGACTGCAATATTTCGTAGAAAATTGGAGGGAAATCACGGCTGATGCGGTCATATTAGGTTATGTCTCGGGTCTTGAGCTGAGATTTAAAAGTCCCGTATTCCAGCTAGCGGCCCCTATAGCTTCATTACCAGATAAGGAAAGTCAACAAATCGGGATAGAAATAGATAAATTGCTGACGAAGGGGGCTATTGAACTAACAGAAGAATAAAGGGGCCAATTCATCTCCACTTTTTTCCTACGGCCCAAACCCGATGGCTCATTCCGGTTTATTCTAAATCTTAAGAAGCTAAATAAGTTTATGAAAACTCAACATTTTAAATTAGAAGACTATAGAACAGCAACAGGCCCAGTGTCTAGAGATACATTCATGTGTAAGATAGATCTGGAAGACGCCTATTTTGCAGTCCCGATACACAAAAACAGCCGTAAGTTCTTAAGATTTACGTGGGAAAATCGAGTTTATCAATTTAAGTGCCTGCTTTTCGGCCTGAGTATAGCCTCGTACGTGTTTACCAAATTGATGAAACCACTAGTAGCCTACTTGAGAAAGAGGGGATTTATGTCGGTAGTTTATCTCGACGATATTTTAATGATTAGCAGAGACAAGGATCATTGCCGAGCCAACACATCAAAAACAATTTTTTTGCTAGAATCACTTGGTTTCCTAATTAATTGGCGCAAGTGCCTCTTAACTCCCTCACGCATTTGCACTTTCTTGGGGTTCACTATCGACTCAATAAAATACTTATTAGAGTTGCCTCTAGACAAGAAAATAAAGCTGCGGAAACTAGTAGGAGAGTTTTTAGATAAAACGTCGTGTAAAATTCAAGAGTTGACAGAACTTATAGGGAAGCTGGTGGCAGCGACTCCAGCAGTAGAATATGGGGCTGTGCACATAAAAACCCTCGAACGGGAAAAAACGTTAGCGTTACAAAGGAATGGTTTTTATTTTGGGAGTAAAATGATTATCTCAGACGCAGTAAAATTGGACTTGAAGTGGTGGTGGTCACATTTACCCAAAACAAAAAACAAAATAAAATCTTTTGATTTCGCAACAGTGATATTCACAGACGCATCCTCCACAGGCTGGAGGCCACGAACGAATTTTTTAGTATCCACGGACATTGGGGTACTAAAGAGAAGTCTTTCCACATCAACTATAAGGAACTGCTAGCAGTTAAACTAGCACTTCAAACACTAGCAGGAGAGATATCGAACTGTCAAATACTACTTAGAGTGGATAATACCACAGCTATTTCATACTTTAATAAAATGGGGGGCGTACGCTACCAGAAATACAGTTCTTTGGCAAGAGAGACCTGGGACTGGGCTGAAACAAGAAGAATTTTTCTCTTCGCGTCATATATAGCGTCGGCAAACAATGTAGAGGCTGACAGGTTGTCAAGACTAGTTAATAAAGACGCGGAATGGGAACTTACTGATATCTTCTTCAAACAGATCACTAGGTCTTTAGGCATCCCAAACATTGACTTGTTTACCACAAGGAAAAACGCGAAATCCAAAAAATTCGTATCATGGTTCCCAGATCGGGGGGCTTACCAAATAGACGCCTTTACCTTGAATTGGTCAGAGTGGAGTTTTTACGCCTTTCCCCCATTCGGATTAGTGCTCAGAGTCCTGTTTAAAATTAAACACGGCAAGGCTACAGGGATAGTTGTAGTTCCTTACTGGCCTAATCAGCCATGGTTTCCCCTCTACCTAGATATGACAATCGGCAGAAAAATAATACTTTGTCCGAATATTAATTTACTCGCATCCCCATGTAGGTCCAAGACTCATCCGCAGGCAAACCACCTGCGTATAATTGCAGCCAAACTATCGGGGAATCAAAGTGAGAGGCGCCCTTCAAGAGGCAATCAAGATTCTTCTGGCCTCAATATCGCAAGCTACTGTCAAACAGTATGGTTCAACCCTTAAGAGCTGGGCTCTTTTTTGTCATAACAACGGTATCAAAGTATTCTCCACAAATAGAAGCAATCTTTTAAAATTTTAAGCAGAACTTTTAGATAAAGGCGCCTCATATGGGACTTTAAATTCTGCCAGATCAGCTATCTCACTCATCTCAGACAATCAGTTAGGCCAGGACCCCATGATTGGAAAGTTCTTGAAAGGGGTATTCTCCCTACGACCATCAAAACCAAAGTATTCCCATACATGGAACGTAAATATAGTCCTAGATTACTTGAAACCAATGGTGCCATTAGAAAACTTGTCATTAGAATTATTAATCCTTAAAAAAGTCATGCTTTTAGCATTAAGTACTGCTCATAGAGCACAAACTATATCAAAAATCAAGATTTTTAACATACATGATACGCCTAAAGGCTTAGAAATCAGGATTGACGAAATAATCAAAACATCAGCCCCGGGCCGTCTACAACCACTATTAGTCCTTCCAACGTTCGTTGAAAAACCAAGCTTATGCGTGGCTTCAGCCATTAAACGTTACATAAAATCTACAGAGAATCTTAGGGAGGGCCAAAAATCCCACTTCATTACGATAAAAAAGCCCCATAAGCCAGCAACAGCCCGAACCATTAGAAGATGGCTAAAGTCAGTCATTGGAAAAAGTGGTATGGATAAAGAAACGTTCTCGGGACACTCCACCAGATATGCGTCGACGTCAGCAGCATTTAAAGCAGGCGTGAATCTAGACGTAATTAGGAGAACCGCAGGCTGGTCAGATGGATCTCAAGTATTCGCGAAATTTCATAACCGTCCAACTCTACCGGATAAGAGTGAATTTGCATCTCAAGTTTTCACGATTAAATAATATACAAATAAAAAGTTTCAAATTTATAAGATATTTGTAAAGAAATAAAATAAAAGTATTTATGATTATCTGACTGAAAAAAAAAAAAAAAAAAAATTTACTCGTCATATTAGGTTATGTCTCGGGTCTTGAGCTGAGATTTAAAAGTCCCGTATTCCAGCTAGCGGCCCCTATAGCTTCATTCCCAGATAAAGAAAGTCAACAAATCGGAATAGAAATAGATAAATTGCTGACGAAGGGGGCTATTGAACAAACAGAAGAATCAACGGGCCAATTCATCTCCCCTTTTTTCCTACGGCCCAAACCCGATGGCTCATTCCAGTTTATTCTAAACCTTAAGAAGCTTAATAAGTTTATGCAAACTCAACACTTTAAATTAAAAGACTACATAACAGCAACAGGCCTAGTGTCTAGAGATACATTCATGTGTAAGATAGATCTGGAAGACGCCTATTTTGCAGTCCCGATACACAAAAACAGCCGTAAGTTCTTAAGATTTACGTGGGAAAATCGAGTTTATCAATTTAAGTGCCTGCCTTTCGGCTTGAGTATAGCCCCGTACGTGTTTACCAAATTAATGAAACCACTAGCAGCCTACTTGAGAAAGAGGGGATTTATGTCGGTAGTTTATCTCAACGATATCTTAATAATTAGCAGAGACAAGGATCATTGCCTAGCCAACACATCAAAAACAATCTTTCTGCTAGAATCACTTGGTTTCCTAATTAATTGGCGCAAGTGCCTCTTAACTCCCTCACGCATTTGCACTTTCTTGGGGTTCACGATCGACTCCATACATTACTTATTAGAGTTGCCCCCAGACAAGAAAATAAAGCTGCGAAAACTAATCGGAGATTTTTTAGATAAAACGTCGTGTAAAATTCAAGAGTTCGCAGAACTTATAGGGAAGCTGGTGGCAGCGACTCCAGCAGTAGAATATGGGTCTGTCCACATAAAAACCCTCGAACGGAAAAAAACGTTAGAATTACAAATGAATGGTTTTTATTTTGGGAGCAAAATGATTATCTCAGACGCAGTAAAATTGGACTTGAAGTGGTGGTGGTCACATTTACCCAAAACAAAAAACAAAATAAAATCTTTTGATTTCGCAACAGTGATATTCACAGACGCATCCTCCACAGGCTGGGGGGCCACAAACGAATTTTTTTAGTATCCACGGACATTGGGGTACTAAAGAGAAGTCTCTCCACACCAACTATAAGGAACTGCTAGCAGTTAAACTAGCACTTCAAACACTAGCAGGAGAGATGTCGAACTCAAATACTACTTAGAGTGGATAATATAATACCACAGCTATTTTGTACATTAATAAAATGGGGGGTGTACGCTACCAGAAATACAATTCTTTGGCATGAGAGATCTGGGACTGGGCTGAAACAAGAAGAATTTTTCTCATCGCGTCATATATAGCGTCGGTAGACAACGTAGAGGCTGACAGATTGTCAAGACTAGTTAATAAAGACGCGGAATGGGAACTCACTGATATCTTCTTCAAACAGATCACTAGGTCCTTAGGCATCCCAAACATTGACTTGTTTGCCACGAGGAAAAACGCAAAATCCAAAAAATTCGTATCATGGTTCCCAGATCGGGGGGCTTACCAAATAGATGCCTTTACCTTGAATTTTAATTTAGTCCGAATATTAATTTACTCGAATCCCCATGTAGGTCCAAGACTCATCCACAGGCAAACCACCTGCGTTTAATTGCAGCCAAACTATCGGGGAATCATTTAAAGTGAGAGGCGCCCCTCAAGAGGCAATCAAGATTCTTCTGGCCTCAATATCGCAAGCTACTGTCAAACAGTATGGTTCAACACTTAAGAGCTTGGCTCTTTTTTGTCATAACAACGATATCAAAGTGTTCTCCGCAAACAGAAGCAATCTTTTAAAATTTTTAGCAGAACTTTTTGATAAAGGCGCCTCATATGGGACTTTAAATTCTGCCAGATCAGCTATCTCACTCATCTTAGACAATCAGTTAGGCCAGGACCCCATGATTGGAAGGTTCTTGAAAGAGGTATTCTCCCTACGACCATCAAAACCAAAGTATTCCCATACATGGGACGTAAATATAGTCCTAGATTACTTGAAACCAATGGTGGTATTAGAAAACTTGTCTTTAGAATTATTAACCCTTAAAACAGTCATGCTTTTAGCATTAAGTACCGCTCATAGAGCACAAACTATGTCAAAAATCAAGATTTCTAACATACATGATACGTCTAAAGGCTTAGAAATCAGGAATGACGAAATAATCAAAACATCAACCCCGGGCCGTCTACAACCACTATTAGTCCTACCAACGTTCGTTGAAAAACCAAGCTTATGCGTGGCTTCGGCCATTAAATGTTACATAAAATCTACAGAGAATCTTAGGGAGGGCCAAAAATCCCTCTTCATTACGATAAAAAAGCCTCATAAGCCAGCAACAGCCCAAACCATTAGCAGATGGCTAAAGTCAGTCATTGGAAAAAGTGGTATAGATACAGAAACGTTCTCGGGACACTCCACTAGACATGCGTCGACGTCAGCAGCATTTAAAGCAGGCGTGAATCTAGACGTAATTAGGAGGACCGCAGGCTGGTCAGATGGATCTCAAGATTCTCAAGTATTCGCGAAATTTTATAACCGTCCAACCCTACCGGATAAGAGTGAATTTGCTTCTCAAGTTTTTACGATTAAATAATATACAAATAAAAAGCTTCAAATTTTTAAGATAATTGTAAAGAACTTTGTAAAGAAATAGAATAAAAGTATTTATTATTATCTAACTATAAAAAAAAAAAAAAGTTTACTCCCAGCTTTAAAGAACTACATACTAATCTCGAGAACGAGGCGACTGAATTATAATTAAAAATCAAACGA